>OY757924.1:11332688-11362688 GCA_963585895.1 Sepioteuthis lessoniana | reverse complement strand
AATTTAACGAACCAAATGATAAATATCTGGACGCTGTGTCAGTTGTAAACGCTACTTCAGTTGTAAATGCGAAATGATGTTCTATTGCGACGCGCCAGTCCATGCAGCCACATGTAGCTTCTTAAAGTATACTCGTATCCAATGAGAATATTTTGGAGGCTGGCAGTTTTTCCACATGCTCTGCATCGGTCAGATGTAGTTAACCCCCAAGCATGAAGGTTGACTGGTGTTCGTAAAACGTCGTAGACTGTTTGTCTCATCAACCGAAAAAGACATCAACACTCGGCTAACGAAGGCATGGGCAGCTATCGATAGGCTATCGATCATATGGAAATCAAACCTGACCGATAAAATGATACACAGTTTCTTCCAGGCAGCGGTCGTGTCGATACTGCTATATGGATGCACTACTTGGACGCTAACTAAACGGCTGGAGAAGAAACTAGACGGCAATTACACAAGAATGTTGCGAGCAATATTGAACAAGTCCTGGCAGCAACACCCCGCAAGGCACCAACTATACGGCTACCAGCTACCCATCACGAAAACTATTCAAGCTAGACAAACCAGACATGCAGGACACTGCTGGAGAAGCAAGGACGAGCTCATAAGTGATGTACTCCTATGGACTCCCGCATATGGCCAAGAAAAAGCAGGACGACCAGATCGAACATACCTACAGACAAAAGCTATATGAGGATACGAAGACCTGCCAGAGGCGATGAGCGATATGGAGAAGTGGCGAGAGAGGGTCAGTGATATCCGTGCTGGCAGCACGACATGATGATGATGATGATGGGCTTAAGGTCGCCCCATGTGACAGCTTTGTCTTTGCACTCTCCCACTTGATTCATGCACCCTGTTTCCTTTGTCGTAAAGCTGTAGCACAACAAGTGACAAATGGGGAGGAAACACTTCACCCCACTTCTACCCCCTCCCATCCTTTCCTCCTGTGTCTATTCGGACTGTAATTATTTTATCCATTAGATCTGAAGAAGTCCTGTTATTTTTTGGTGTTATTGATTCATATCAATACCCATAAGAGGATGGAAATAAATTCATAATCCTAATGTGACCGGTTTTTGTTTTTCTTAAAGCAATTATTGCTCTGTGATGTCAGTTAAATTGAGCTCTTTACCAGGAAAATTTAAATGTTCATAGTTGAATTTTTTTTTTTTTTTTTTTGTCCTGACGGAATTATTTCCGACTCCGGTTTAACTGGACTGAATAATACACACACACACACGCACACACATACACACATATATATATATATATATATCAAAGATATATATATATATATATATATATATATATCAAAGATATATAGATATATATAGTGACAAAAATTATTTCGTGAGTCAGTTTCGCCAAAGAATTAGGTACCCTTTTTAGCCTCTTAGGCGAAACTGTAGTAGGTTAGTTCCGAAATCACGAAATAATTTTTGTCACTATTTTGCTCTACTTAGTATTGAGCACTTTTTTGCACTTGTAGCTTAGCAGCAATTACGGTGTTTTTTTTACTGTTGACCAATCGATTGCACATCTGTTGATTTTTTTCAATTGGTGTGGCAGGTTGGCCTTTTCTTTTTTTTTCCAATATATATATTTTTTTTTCCCCCTAGACAGTGATTCGTTGTATATTTCTATCTTCGAAATACTTGCGGTTTCTTCCCCTTACCGTAAGTGCTATTATTCAGTAAGTTATTTAATTTTTTATTATATATATAGGTATTTTTCAATCCAGAAGCTGCACACAGACTACTTTTCATGTGTCAAAGTGTCATTTTGTCAGTGTTGTCCCATGAAGAGATATACTTAAATATCTGCAAAAATTTGAGGGGTGTACTCACTTTTGTGATACACTGTATATATATATATATATATTAATTTTCTCAATGTCTGGTTAATCCACTTTTTCACTTTTCTAATCTTGTCAGATTTAACAAAATCTATCATTTTCCCATATATATATATATATATATTCACTTTCTAAAATATATATGCACTTTCTTATATATATATATATATATATATATATATATATATATTAATCCTTATATCGTATCTATAATTCTGTTGGTGTGAAAAAAACAGAGTGCACAATTTTCAAATTCTACAAGCTAATATCTGGGGGGAAAATTCAGTAAGAAAAGAAAACCTAGGTAGACTCGCTCTTGGCCATCTAGGAATTATTTTCATAATATATATATATATATATATATATATATTTCTTAAATGTATATGCATTTCTAATATATATATATTCACTTTATCCTATAACAAGTATTAACTTTTTTTATGTCGGCTGAAGACTGTAAAATACGCCGACTACATCTCTGCAGATGATTAAGTCTCCCGCCCAGTCTAACGAGTAACACGGGTATGGCACAAAACTTCATATGACTATGAGGTTCTAGTCTTGGATTTCTGATGAATTTGGCGAACTCCTTCAATCCCATTACTCCCAAGCACATTTTAACGTGAATGGTTGTACCCGTTAGGGTTCCATCAAGAGATCAAATAGAACTGTTCAATCATTTAGTAAGGATTATTATCATGAGTTATTTGAAAGGATACAACAGTAAGTAAAGTATTTATTTCAGGAATACTTTATAAATAGAATGAATAGTTTGTTAGGAATACTTGAAACCATCTAACAGTGAAGAGTTCTAATGTGGGGGTCTGACTGAACGTCAAGGGCAAAGGGCAAAGCTGTGTTGCTGTTTGATATCTGACTCCATTATTAGGTTATTTTATTTTACCCCATGTTGGCTAGTCGGTGTAACGCCTTGCCCAAGAAAGACCCAAAAAGAATTATACAAAAGAAGACAATAACGGATAGGAGACGAAGACGTTTCTTTTACATTTTCCTTTATTTCCTGGGTTCAACAACCATTCCTTTGGCGAGGGAGTTTTCCCTGAATAAAATTGAAATGGTTGAATCCTCCGGTTAAGGAGTCTAAAAATACGTTAATCGTTTCTTGCATATGCTTGTCCTCATTTGGTATTTAAAGCTTCCATAAAGGTTAGTTTCTTTTTTAAGTTTGTCAAAGTCCAGTTGTTTTAGTTTGTAGTTCCATTTCGTTGTCTTTTATATTCCGGCATATAGATACATATATAATCGAGAGAGTGCTGATAGTGGGTGAAAGGGACAAACCAACGCCTCGTCCAAAGACGTATGGCGTGGCACCCAGACACCAGTCAGCAATGATGTAGTCAAACTGCCGGTCACTGCCTGAAAGAGAAAGAGCATGTTCCCCCCTGTCGGGAGGTTGCTTATTTTCTTTACGCATGCGTCGTCCCTGCAAATCTAATAGTTTTTTTTGGTGGGGGGGGTAAATTCAATTTAAAATTTTTTTTTATTTATCTATTCGTTCCCTACACTAACAACTCATTTAACAATAATGTTACCTGCAAACTACTTGCTTACAAATCATTATATATATATATATATATATATATATATATATATATATATATATATAAATTTTTGTCAAATGATAGAAAAAAATTAAATACTTTAAAATGAATAGGTCCATAAAAGGATTTTTTATTTAGTTATTTATTTCTCTTCCGTTAATTATAATTATTTACTCCTTTAGAGTTTTTCACATCAGCGTTAACTGATGGTTTTACACTGGAGTTTGAGTGACAGCAAGTTTCCTCAAGTCTCCAGGACTCGTCTCAGGATTCTGGCCGTTCTTAGCAATGCTGTCGTTTGGATAGTCTCTACCTGTCCGCCAATTTCCAAGTCTTCCAGGCCTTTTAATAATCCTTTAGTTATTGTGCCTAACGCACTAATCACAATTGGTACAATCGTTACTTTCATGTTCCACAGCTTTTTCAATTCTCTAGCAAGGTCGAGGTACTTATCCTTCTTTTCACTTTCCTTCAGAATTATTCTGTGGTCCGCCGGGACAGCAAAATCAACAATTTTACAAATTTTCTTTTTTTTTTTGTTGATTATTATCAGTAGTAGTAGTAGTAGTAGTATTTACTCATTAGAGTTTTTCACATCAGCGTTAGCTGATAGTCTTTCATTGGAGTTTGAGTGAGAGCAAGTCACCTCAAGTCCCCAGGACTCTTTTCACTATTCTGGCCGTTCTCAATAGTGCTGTAGTTTCGATTGTCTCCACTTGTCCGCGAACTTCCAAGTCGTCCAGTCCCTTTAGTAATCCTTTAGTTACTGTTTCAAACGCACCAATTACAATTGGTATAATTGTCACCAACATGTTCCATAGTTTTTCAATTCCCAAGCAAATCAGAGGTACTTATCCTTCTTTTCACATTCTTTCAATTTTATTCTGTGGTCAGCCGGGACAGCTAAGTCGATAATTTTGCAAATTCTTTTGTTGTTGTTGTTGTTGATTATTCTAAGGTCTGGTCTTCTGACCGAGATTAGGTGATCCGTGTGTATGTCAAAGTCCCATAGGAGTTTATGTGTGTCATTTTCTAGGACATGTGTTGGGTTGTGCACATTTGTTGGTATGATCAAATTTAAATTTCTTGTACCTTTCCCAGTAGATCACCTTGCCCACCCAGTCGTGTCTAGTCTTGTACTCCTTCTGTGCTAATTTGTTGCATTCGCTTATTATGTGATTGATCGTTTCTTCTCTGTCACCACATAGCCTACATTTGCCATTTTGGTTGAGTCTTATCTATTCTCGCTTTGATATGATTGATTCTTATGGCGTTGTTTTGTGCTGCTATTAGGAGAGATTCTGTTTCTCTCTTAAGGTTTCCTTTTCTTAGCCACGTCCAGGTTTTCTGTTGTAAAATGTTTATTGCTCGTTTAAAACGCCCATAGAGTTGTTTTTCTTGTCATTTTTGTTTCCTAGTTATTATTCTGTGGTCTATCGTGTTGTGAGTATCGTTTCTGATAGCTGCAATCAGTCCTCGTTCGCGTTTTTCTATATAGTCTTCGAGTCGTTGTATCGATGCGTCAACGCAGTCTTCGATGCTGGCAAGTCATCTTCCTCCTTCTTTTCTATATACATATAGTCTGTCTATGTCGTCTCTGGGATATAATGCCTTATGCATGGTCATTAGTTTTCTTGTTCCTTTGTCCACTTGTTTGAGTTCATCTCTTGTCCACTTGAGAAAGAGTCCGGAATATCTAACGAGGGGTACAGCCCAAGTATTTATTCCTTTGATGAGGTTTCTGCTAGAGAGTTTTATCACGAGTAGTTTTCTAGTTCTCCTGAGATCTTCTTTTCGAATCTTGTCTTTCATTTTCACTTGTTTGATGGTGTCAGCCTCCAAGATACCCAAGTATTTGTAGATTTCCTTTTCTTCGAGTGTTCTAATCTTATCGTGATTTGGTAGTTCCATTCCGTCAGTCATATGTCGTTTGCCACTTTTCATGACGAGCATGGCATATTTTTCTATGCCAAATTCCATTCCTATGTCCTGACTGTATATTCTAACGGCGCGTATGAGAGTTTCCAGTTCTTTTTCATTTTTTTGCAAATAATTTGATTGTCATCCATGTACATTAGGTGGTGGATCTTTTGTTGTGATCTGCTGAGTTTGTATCCGGCTGCGCATTTTCTGAGTATGTGGTTCAGTAGCATCATGGCTATTATGAATAGTAAGGGTGATAGTGCATCTCCTTGGAAAATCCCACTTTGGACCTTTGTTTCAACTATGCTTCTTCATCCTGCTGGAAGCTCTACTCTCCAGGTTTTCATGGTCTGTTCGATGAAGTTTATGATTTCACGTGATATTTTGTACATTTTGAGACTGTAGTATATTATTATTATTATTATTATTATTATTATTATTATTATTATTCTCTTTGCGAGTTTTTCTCACCCCCACCCAGCATTAGCTAGTGGTCTTTCTCAGGTTTCCAGGACTCTTCGTAGTATTCTGGCCGATCTTAACAATGCAGTGGTCCGTATCGTCCCAATTCTTCCTCCAATTTCCAGTTCCTTCAGTTTTCTTGCCAAGTCCTTGGGGATCGTTCGAAGTGCACCAAATACAACTGGTATTACCGTCAACCTCATGTTTCTATGGGGTTTTTTGTGTTCTCTGGCAAGGTCCACGTCTTTGTCTATTTTTTCGCTTTCTTTTTTTTTAACGCTGTGGTTCATTGGAACGGCAAAATTCATTTGGATCCAAATTCTTTTTCTTTTTCCTGTTAATTATGCATTGAGTTTCCCTTTCCCCTTCCCTGTACTCGTATCCATTCATTTTAGGCTCAAATAATGCAAAACTCAACATGTGACCTTGTGGCAAGCATCCAGCTAGTTGTAGATGTATATGTACATTAGTATCTTTAGATAAGACTGATGATAATACCCTTGACTAGGTTGATTAGATCATAGAAATATGGAGAAATGTAAAACTATTTATAACTTGCAACTTTACTCAGGAATTGCATTACATTTGTCATGGAAATTAACTCGAACTGATGAAAACAATAACCGCAATTAAAAGAAATAAAAACACACAAAAAAACACAAAAACAAATAATTTCACTTCCTGAAGACGACGTAAAACGCTAGAAATACGTGTTGAAGAGAAATAAATAACTTGATAAGAAAAACTTCTTGCGGACCTATTCATTTACGTATATATGTTGAAAATAGATATATACGAGGGGCATACGATAAGTTTCCAGACTTTTTTCTTATGAGCACTTTTATTGATAGTACATACATGAAACTCTAGTCCTCTTTGAAGTAATCTCCTCTGATTGCAATGCACTTGTTGTACCGTTCCAACAACTTCTGCAAGACCCCATGGAAGTCCTCTTGTGTCAGCGTGTCGATGACCTTCGTCACAGCCTCTTTCATCTCCTCAATTGTCTCATAACGCCAGCCTCTGAGCTTAGGGAAAAATCAAGTCACAGGGAGCAAGGTCTGGACTAAAGGGAGGGTGAGGAACTGTCTTGGTGTCCATCTTAGTCAAATAGTCAGTGACAAGGATGGAGTTGTAGACTGGTGTATTGTCCTGGTGGAAATGCCACTGACCCGATTTGAAGAGTGCTGGCCTCTTCCGACCGAATCTCTTCCTGAACTCCCTTAAAACCTCAACATAGTAACCCTAACCCTAATCCTTTGGCCTATCAACTCTGGTGTATTGACTTCCTTACTCCTCCCACACCTCTCATCATCCCTCACAGACTCCCTGCCTTCCTTGAATCTCTTATGCTAGTCAAAAACTGATGCTCGGCTCATGCAAGATGGTCGAAAAGCAGTCTGAAGCATTCCATACGTTTCTGTGGCATTTTTTCCAAGTTTAAAACAGAATTTTATTGCATATCGTTCTTCTAAAGTGTCAGATTGCATTTTTGAAAGTCACCAGCTGTGACAATCAGGCTTTAGTAGGGTGTATTCCAATTGCGGCTGTAGCTGTTGATTTAAACCTAAACTCATAAAAATTGGTCAGTCATCTCATAAGATGTATAGCAATAACATAGTGAATTTTCAAGAGTCTAGAGTAATCTTAAATGCCCATACGAAAAAGGTCTGGAAACTTATCGTAGGCATCTCGTATATATATATATATATATATATATATATATATATATATATATATATATATATATATATGTATATTTAATTCATGGAATTTAGACTGCGACCCCTGGGTTTCATAGAGTTTTTTTCAAAACAACAATCATCAGGCATTTAAGAAAATGAAATGAATCGAAAATCGAAAAATACAATCAAAAAACCGTTCGGATTTTGTAGGCATCTTTACGTGTGATTGTAAGGAGTCACAGTCTAAATTCTATGAATTAGATACATATATCTAATATTTATTTATTTATTTATTATTATATAATAGCTCTATCCTAGATATTGAGCACTCTTCATATTATATCGCATTTAGTTCGACACAATCCCAAAAAGTGATTTTGTGACAACCAACCCCGTTATAATATATATATATATATATATATATATATATATATATATATATATATATATATATATATTAACAGGATGTGGCATTAGATAACCATCAAGGGTTGATATGCCATCAAACAAACCATGCAACGTAAAACTACTCTTTATAAACATGGAATTTTTAAATTCAAAATTTAAATAAAGATGACTGGTTACAATTTAAGGGCCTATCAACCCATTAAGAGTTATTTTAAAACTAGAGGTTAGGGAATCGCGTTCATTGTAAGTTCATATTTACATTTTTGAGTTGTTGATTCTTGAGAATTTTAGGGGAGTAATACGTAAAGCACTGCACAGCTAAAGTCGTGTTATTGCATTCACTTTAGGACTAATAATCCTGGAAGAGATATTGAACCCTACAATTGTTTAAATAGTATCACTGCTGTTCTTCTACAAGGATAGTTTTGGCATTAGATAACCCTCGAAGATTGATATGCTATTAAACAAAGAAACCTAAGATCTTATGGCTCAGTTAGCAGGAGCTGCAGAATACACCAACTGCAACTCTGCAGAGTGATAAAACTCCCTCAACGAGTATCCTGGATATAATACTAAACAATCTAAAGTGTGGGGCTCCACTAGTGCCGTATGTAAACAAATGACTGATGTTTAATTAAATTATAAGTTATACATAACAATACTTGGAACCATTTAACTGTGTGCAAACAAATAAGTAATATAGAAAAGAATTATTAGTGTAAAATAGCAAAACATGTAAATATTTCATAAACTATAGTAAATCGAATTATCGTGTTTAATAGAAATATTTGAAACTATTTAACTGTACAAAAAAAGAGCTCAGGCTCGATTAAAAATGTTATCAATGATATATGTTTACAAATCATATTTAATATATATGTATAAACAATGGTTGATATGCCATAAAACACAACCAAACCAAATCATATGTATTTAATATATATGTATAAAGAGGATTTGACATTAAATAACCTACAATGGTTGATATGCCATAAAAGCCAACCAAACCAAGTCATATATATTTAATATATTTGTATAAAGAGGATTTGACATAAAATAACCTGCAATGGTTGATATGCCATAAAAGCCAACCAAACTAAATCCTATATATTTAATATATAGGTATAAAGATGATTTGACATTAAATAACCTACAATGGTTGATATGCCATAAAAGCCAACCTAACCAAATCATATATATTTAATATATATGTATAAAGATGATTTGACATTAAATAACCTACAATGGTTGATATGCCATAAAAGCCAACCAAACCAAATCCTATATATTTAATATATATGTATACAGATGATTTGGCATTAAATAACCTACAATGGTTGATATGCAATAAAACACAACCTAACCAAATCATATATATTTAATATATATGTATAAAGAGGATTTGACATTAAATAACCTACAATGGTTGATATGCCATAAAACCCAACCTAACCAAATCATATATATTTAATATATATGTATAAAGAGGATTTGACATTAAATAACCTACAATGGTTGATATGCCATAAAACCCAACCAAAGCAAATCATATATATTTAATATATATGTATAAAGAGGATTTGGCATTAAATAACCTACAATGGTTGATATGCCATAAAACCCAATCAAACCAAATCATATATATTTAATATATATGTATAAAGAGGATTTGGCATTAAATAACCTACAATGGTTGATATGCCATAAAACACAATCAAACCAAATCATATATATTTAATATATATGTATAAAGATATATTTGACATTAAATAACCTACAATGGTTGATATGCCATAAAAGCCAACCAAACCAAATCCTATATATTTAATATATATGTATAAAGATGATTTGACATTAAATAACCTACAATGGTTGATATGCCATAAAAGCCAACCAAACCAAATCCTATATATTTAATATATACGTATAAAGAGGATTTGACATTAAATAACCTACAATGGTTGATATGCCATAAAAGCCAACCAAACCAAGTCATATATATTTAATATATATGTATAAAGATGATTTGACATTAAATAACCTACAATGGTTGATATGCCATAAAAGCCAACCAAACCAAATCCTATATATTTAATATATAGGTATAAAGATGATTTGACATTAAATAACCTACAATGGTTGATATGCCATAAAAGCCAACCAAACCAAATCCTATATATTTAATATATATGTATAAAGATGATTTGACATTAAATAACCTACAATGGTTGATATGCCATAAAACCCAATCAAACCAAATCATATCTATTTAATATATATGTATAAAGGGGATTTGACATTAAATAACATACAATGGTTGATATGCCATAAAACCCAACCAAACCAAATCATATATATTTAATATATATGTATAAAGAGGATTTGGCATTAAATAACCTACAATGGTTGATATGCCATAAAACCCAACCTAACCAAATCATATATATTTAATATATATGTATAAAGATGATTTGACATTAAATAACCTACAATGGTTGATATGCCATAAAAGCCAACCAAACCAAATCCTATATATTTAATATATATGTATAAAGATGATTTGACATTAAATAACCTACAATGGTTGATATGCCATAAAACCCAATCAAACCAAATCATATCTATTTAATATATATGTATAAAGGGGATTTGACATTAAATAACCTACAATGGTTGATATGCCATAAAACCCAACCAAACCAAATCATATATATTTAATATATATGTATAAAGAGGATTTGGCATTAAATAACCTACAATGGTTGATATGCCATAAAACCCAACCAAACCAAATCATATATATTTAATATATATGTATAAAGATGATTTGACATTAAATAACCTACAATGGTTGATAATACCAGAAAACCCAACCAAACCAAGTCATATATATGTAATATATATGTATTAAGAGGATTTGGCATTAAATAACCTGCAATGGTTGATATGCCATAAAACCCAACCAAACCAAATCATATATATTTGATATATATGTATAGGGTGAGGCAAAATGATCTGACACATTTGTAGGTTGAATAAAAGACAAATAAAGTAAAGAAACAAAAAAGTGTTGTTTTTTTTCGAAATGTACATATGATGCCATTTTGTTTCATTAGGTTTTGAAAATTAAACCAGTCAAATGGGATCCGTTATTGTCTACACACTGTTGAAGGCACTAACAAAAGTTGTCTATAACTTGATGGGTCATTTCATGAGGAATGGCTGTAATTTCTTGGTGAATTGCATTTTTAAGTTGTTCAATAGATTGAGGGCAATTACTGTATACCTTTGACTTGAGGTATCCCCCGAGAAAAAAAAATCACACGGATTTAAATCAGATGTGTCAGATCATTTTGCCTGACCCTGTATAAAGAGGATTTGGCATTGAATAACCTAAAATGGTTGATATGCCATAAAACCTAACCTAACCCAACCAAACCAAAGTAAATTATTTAATTTAAGAAATATTTAATACCATTAATTACCTTCTTGATACTGTTATAATTAATAAAAAGCAACTAAATTCCACCGTATCATTTAGAAGTATATATCTCCGAGCTAAGAGTATGTTTTTCTGTCAAACACCAGTGATTAGGTATTTCTAAAGACATCTGCCTCGTGAGCGAGTGTGCAACCAGGGACTGAACCATATCTTTACGATGGACATGAGTGAGAAAAAATATATTTAAAGCGTTAGCTTGAATTCGAACCCGCTTCGCAATAAAAAATGAAGTTATCTTTCTTACAGGCATGAACCAAGAATCAACAATAGTGTTAACTTGCTTTGCATAAACCTTAGGTTATCAACAGAGTTAGCTGGAAATCAAACTCGCTTCCCTGACTTCATCGATCGTGTCACTATTCCAGGGTAATCTTTTGTTCACTGATATCTAAAAAGGGAATCGTAATTAACCGAATTTTATTTATCAATGACACTAATTGCAGATTTGTCTCCTGGGCATTCTGTCAAAGGCTTAACGTCTTTTTATGCTTTTAGCATTGAGGATTATCAATTACTAATCCGATTAACAAAAGAACAGGTCGGCTTTGTCCGTCTACTTCAATGTGATGGTTAAGGAGCTGTTCTCGTGAACGTCACTAAGTTTGATCCTTCATCGACCACCCACTACTTCAGCCCTTGTACCCGATGACTTCTCTTTGAGGAAAAAAAAAGCGCAGCGTCTTACTTAACAAATTATTTTCATTCAAATTTATTTATTTTATTCTCAAATGAGAAAGACGGATCAATTTTTGGTATCTCAATTCTTGATCATAAAACCAAAAGACTGCTAATTTCACAGCCTTGCTCAAGGAGATCTTCTCTTGGACAGCACCTCACAATACATCAGATTTCAGGGGTAGTTTTTGATGTTTGAGGTGTGCCAAAAAAGAAATGCCGGAGGGGCTACAATTTTTTTTCCCCTGATACCACCTAGGCGTGTGATTTTCGGTATATTTCAACCCTGTCGGTAAGGCTAATAATAATGAAAATAATCATTCACCAGCGCACAATTGTAGCGTTTCAAGTATTCCTGTCTAATACTAATAATTTTATGGATTCAGGTAATTTAATCTATTCAATAATAATCATTTGTTTGCACACAGATATATGGTTTCAAGTATACCTAACAAATACGAATAATTATATGGTTTCAAGTATACCTAACAAATACGAATAATTATATGGTTTCAAGTATACCTAACAAATACGAATAATTATATGGTTTCAAGTATACCTAACAAATACGAATAATTATATGGTTTCAAGTATACCTAACAAATACGAATAATTATATGGTTTCAAGTATACCTAACAAATACGAATAATTATATGGTTTCAAGTATACCTAACAAATACGAATAATTATATGGTTTCAAGTATACCTAACAAATACGAATAATTATATGGTTTCAAGTATACCTAACAAATACGAATAATTATATGGTTTCAAGTATACCTAACAAATACGAATAATTATATAGTTTCAACTATACCTAACAAATACGAATAATTATATGGTTTCAAGTATACCTAACAAATACGAATAATTATATGGTTTCAAGTATACCTAACAAATACGAATAATTATATGGTTTCAAGTATACCTAACAAATACGAATAATTATATGGTTTCAAGTATTCCTATCTAATATGAATAATTATATGCTTTTAGGTAATTATTTCTATTTAAGCATTTGTTACATAGTTTCTCGTACTCCTGTCTAATACTGTTGCCCAATCGGTTGGGGCTGTAAAATACACCGACTGCTTCACCGCAGAGGGGTAAAACCGCCCCAGTGAGTGTCATGGATATTACACTGAACGATCTTATAGTGAGGTTCCTGTAATGCTAGAGCTTTGGGGAATGCGGAGTACCCCTTCAATGTTATCGCTCCCAGGTCCACTCTGACCTGGAGTGGTAGCACCTGATAGGGTCATGTCAATGGGTCAAATAAAAATAAACTGTGTACTTACGCTAAACTAAATTGTTTGAAATAGATCTGTTTTTGACATTAAAACTATACTTATGCTAAACTGAATTGTTTAAAATAGATCTGTTTTTGACATTAAAACTATACTTATGCTAAACTGAATTGTTTAAAATAGATCTGTTTTTGACATTAAAACTATACTTATGCTAAACTGAATTGTTTAAAATAGATCTGTTTTTGACATTAAAACTATACTTATGCTAAACTGAATTGTTTAAAATAGATCTGTTTTTGACATTAAAACTATACTTATGCTAAACTGAATTGTTTAAAATAGATCTGTTTTTGACATTAAAACTATACTTATGCTAAACTGAATTGTTTAAAATAGATCTGTTTTTGACATTAAAACTATACTTATGCTAAACTGAATTGTTTAAAGTAGACCTGTTTTTTACATAAAAACTGTGCACTTATGCTAAATAGAACTGTTTAGACATTTACCGGTGTGTAAACAAAGAAAAACTATACTTATTCTCAACCGAATTATTTGAAATAGAATTGCTTATATGTATAAAAATGGATTTAGCATTAAATAACCTACAATGGTTGATATGCCATAAAACTAAACCAAATCCTATATATTTAATATATATGTATAAAGAGGATTCGGCATTAAATAACCTACAATGGTTGATATGCCATAAAACCTAACCAAACAAAATACTAAGAATTATATAGTTTGAAGTAATTATTTCTGCTTAATAATAATCATTTGATATATAGTAAGTAAAGATGCCGACTTTAGTTGAGGGTGACCCGAAGGCTCCCTTTTCAATAGCTACTACACCGAGGAATAGAGGAGAGCGCTACTCCATTCCCTGGATTTCTTGATCCTTACCATATAACGCTGAGTGTTAAATAAGGCAACATCAAGTACCATTCTTGATTCTTTGGTATGACTCGACCTGGGATTGAACCCCGGTCTCCTGGACCATTGGCAAGCACATTTTTATATGTGTTGATATTTGATACAAATATTTTTTAATAGCATTTGAAAATGATTATTTCTATACAAATTATTATGATTTCAAGCATTCATCTCAAACACGAATAATTATATAATTTAAAGTAACTGTTCTTCTTTGATAAAATTATTTGTTTGTGCTCAAGTATATGGTTTCAAGTATTTCCATCGAGGTCCATTATTCTGTAAGCAATTATTTAAATTCAAGTAACTTATTATAAAAATCCAAAGTAAACAATTCTAGCTTCAATTAACTATGCTTACTACAAATAATTTGCACACAGTTATATGGATTGAAGTAATTTTTAATAATAATCTTATGTAAACAATTCTAGCTTCAATTACCTATTCTTAATACAAATAATTCGCACACAATTATATGGTTTCAAGTAAACTATTAATAATAATCTTATGTAAACAATTCTAACTTCAAGTAACTATTCTTAATACAAATAATTCGCACACAGTTATATGGATTCAAGTAACTATTAATAATAATCTTATGTAACAATTCTAGCTTCAAGTAACTATTCTTAATACAAATAATTCGCACACAATTATATGGTTTCAAGTAAACTATTAATAATAATCTTATGTAAACAATTCTAGCTTCAAGTAACTATTCTTGATACAAATAATTCGCACACAATTATATGGTTTCAAGTAAACTATTAATAATAATCTTATGCAAACAATTCTAACTTCAAGTAACTATTCTTAATACAAATAATTCGAACACAGTAATATGGATTCAAGTAACTATTGATAATAATCGTTACAAATCAATTCTAACTTCAAGTAACTATACTTAGTACATATAATTTGAGCACAGTTTTATGGTTTCAAGTCACTATTAATCATAATAATCCCTAATAAATTATTAAACCTTCGAGTAAGTATTCTTAATAGAAATAATTTACAGTTATATGCTTTCAAGTATTCTTATCTAATACAAATAATTTCAAACACATCTCATTGATCCATAGATAGTGACCCTAACTGGTACAACCACTCTGGGTAGAGAGTGAACCTGGGAGAATGGCAAGGAAGGAGTATTGCAGAAACCTCACATTGGGAGCCTTTCGTGGTGTAATGGCTAGCAAACTATCCAAGCAAACCTACACGAGTGAGTCCGAGGCTCATTGGCTGACCCATACATATAGCCTTGTGCCACATCTTAGTAAAAAAAAGTTTAGTAAATTACCACATTTTCAGGGTTTATTGGGCGCCTCTGAAGGTTTAATGGTTTGCAAGCTAGCCAAGCAAACCTGCGCAAGTGATTTCGAGTTTCACTGGGTGACACATTCATATAGCATTGTGCCACATCTTAGCAAAAAAGAAGTTTAGTTAATTACCACATTATCTGGACTTATTGGGCGCTTCTGGTGGTATAATGGTTAGCTAGCTCGCCAAGCAAACCTACGCGAGTTAGTTCCAGTCTCGTTGGCTGTTCCAAACATATAGCTGTGAGCCACATTTAACAGTACTTCCTGCAGTCAACTATGTAAATATTTAGCAAACACGTCGTTGCTTAGCAACGGTAATCTGAAATTTTTATTGGAAGTTGTGAGTTATCAGTGTATTAAGAGTGAGAGTCTGGAAATAATGCGCTAATCAAGATTAATCTTGCATAAATAAAATCTCAGATTGTTGTAATTTAACGACATAAACAGTTATCTTCTTTCTTGTTGTTGTTTTTTTTTGGTGGGGGGGGCAGGTGGATAATCTATATGGCAAAATATGTATTTGAATTATCTATTATATATATTTGTTTTGGGGGTATTTTTAATACCTGCAATCAATGAAGAAAATACAAGCGACTCAGAAATGTTGCAAAATAGATAGAAAATTTACCAAAATAAATTGAGGAAAATCGACGCAATTAATATCTAAAAGTTATTGGCGACTTTGGCGATTTTCTTCTCCCCGTTATTCAGAACAACAACAACAAAAACGTCAAAGATTAAATAAATGAATAAACAAATTCATAACCAGGGGAATTTTCAAAATAGATAAAATTCAAAGAAAGAAAGAAAGAAAGAAAGAAAGAAATAACTGGTAGAGGAGGGAAAGGAAAAGGAAAACTCTGAAAGAAAGAAAGAAAGAAAGAAAGAAAGAAAGAAAGAAAAATCTGGGAGAAGAAAGAAAGAAAAAAATAAAAAGAAAGAAAAAAGAAAGAAAAAAAAAAGAAAGAACTAGTAGAAGAAGGAAACGAAAAGGAGAACTTTGAAAGAAAGAAAGAAAAAAAGAAAGAAATCTGAGAGAAGTAAGAAAGAAAAAAGAACAAGAAAGAAAAAAGAAAGAAAAAGAAAGCAAGAACTATTAGAAGAAGGAAAAGAAAAAGAAAACACTAAAAGAAAGAAAGAAAGAAAGAAAGAAAGAAAGAAAGAAAGAAAGAAAGAACTAGTAGAAGAAGGAAAGGAAAAGGAAAACTCTGAAAGAAAGAAAGAAAGAAAGAAAGAAAGAAAGAAAGAAAGAAAGAAAGAAAGAAAAATCTGAGAGAAGAAAGAAAGAAAGAAAGAAAGAAAGAAAGAAAGAACTAGTAGAAGAAAGAAAGGAAAAGGAAATCTTTGAAATAAAGAAAGAAAAAAAGAAAAAAGAAAGAAAGAAAGAAAGAAAGAAAGGAAAAGGAAAAGGAAAATTCTGGAAAAGATCTGAAAGAGGAAGAAAAGAAAAAGAAAGAAAGAAAGAAAGAACTGCGTATGAATCTTGTCACGTTTAACTCTCATAATCCTGTGATTAGAAAAATGATTGTTTGTTGAAATATTCATAAATGAATAAATATTTAATTAAATAACTGCAAACATAAAAAAAAACTTCAGCATAGAAATTTATACAATTTCAAATTTAATGAATTTTCAGTTAAAACGTCTGCATCATGAAAACCTAAAACAGCTTATGACAAAACAGCAAGAAAGCAATTTGGAATAATAATAATAATAATAATAATAATAATAATAATAATAATAATAATAATATGAACAACCCATCACCTGTCCGAGAAAATGACACACATAAACTCCTATGGGACTTTGACATACGCACGGATCACCTAATCTCGACCAGAAGACCAGACCTTATAATAATCAACAAAAAAAGAGAATATGCAAAATGTCTACCACTGGGTAAAATTGAAAGAAAGCGAAAAGAAAGATAAGTACCTGGACGTTGCTAGAGAATTGAAAAAACTATGGAACATGAAGGTGATAATTATACCAATTGTGATTGGTGCTTTTGGAAGTGTACCTAAAGAATTATTAAAGGGCCTGGAGGACTTAAAAGTTGGTGGACCAGTGGAGACCATCCAAACGACAGCATTGTTGAGAACGGCCAGAATACTGAGAAGAGTACTGGAGACTTGTGGAGATTTGCTGTCTCTCAAACTCCAATGAAAAACCATCGGATGGCACTGAAGTGAAAATCTCTAAAGTAGTAAATAATAATAATAATAATAACAATATAAAAAATGCTGGAATACGTGGGAACCGAAAGGAAAAGGCATCACGAGAAAAAGTAACAGTACAACTTGAGGAAATAAACCAGAAAGTACTTGCGAAAGGAGGGAGATTAAAGAGATATCAGTAAAGGGTAAAAAAAATACAGACAAAACAGGACATTCCAAAACAACGAAAGAAAATTTTATCGACAACTGGGAGGGGATGACACGAAAACATACCAACAACCGGATGCCAAAGAAACTGAAATATGGCAACCAAAAAACATAACGAAAAGGCTGGATGGATAAACAATATGGCAAGAACTAGAAGGACTCGAAGAAGGCCCAAAAGCTGGAATACACATCGATTTACTCAAAACGACACTAAAAAATATCAAACTGGAAAACGCCAGGCCATGATGGAATACATGGTTTCTGGTTCAAGAAATTCACCTCCATTCACGACAGACTAGGACTAGAAAGGAACAGATGCTTACTAGGAGCACAAGTACCTGACTGGATGACTAAAGGAAAGACCACATTGATCCAAAAGGACCCAAGCAAAGGAACCGCTCCAAACAATTACAGACTGATAACTTGCCTACCGATGATATGGAAAATATTAACAGCACAAATAAGGGAAGAGATTTACTACTCGCTAACAAGCCACGAATTGTTCCCTGAGGAACAGAAAGGATGCCGCAAAGGATCCAGAGGCACAGCAGAGTTACTTTACATAGATCAACACATCCTAAATGAGAGAAAGACCAGACGGAAAAATCTACCTATGGCCTGGATTGACTACAAAAAGGTATATGATATGGTTTCGCAAAGCTGGATAATAAACTGCCTCAAAATGTGCAAAATATCACATGAAGTCATAAAGTATATCGAGAAAACGATGAAAACCTCGTGAGTGGAATTAACAGCAGGAGGAAAAAGTTAAGCTGAAACAAAGATCCAAAGAGGGATTTTTCAAGGAGATGCGTTATCATCCTTACTATTCATAATTGCCATGATGCCACTTAATCACATATTCAGAAAATGCACTGCCGGATACACACTTAGTAGATCGCAAGAAAAGATCTAATACACGCAGTTAGAATATACAGTCAGGACATAGGAATAGAATTTGGTATGGAAAAATATGCCATGCTTGTAATGAAAAGTGGCAAACGACATATGACTGGCGGCAGAGAACTACCAAATCAAGACAAGATTACAACGCTCGGAGAAAACGAAACCTACAAATGCTTGGCTATCTTGGAGGCTGACACCATCAAACAAGTCAGAATCAAAGACCAAATTCAAAAAGGATACCTCAGGACAACTAGAAAACTACTTGAGACAAAACTCTTTAACAGAAACCTTATCAAAGGAGTAAATACTTGAGCTGTACCCCTCGTTAGATACTCGGGACCCTTTCTGAAGTGGACAAGAGATGAACAAATGGAGCAAAGAACAAGAAAACTAATGAACATGCATCAGGCATTACATCCCAAAGACGACATAGACAGTTTATATGTATCAAGAGGGAGGAAGGGAACTAACCAGCAGTGAAAACAGCACTGACGCATCGATACAATTACTCGAAGACTACATAGGAAACTCTGAGGAGGACTGATAACACGACAGACAACAGAATGATAACTAGAAAACAAAAATGGGAAGAAAAACAACTGTATAGGCGTTTTAAACGACTAATAAACAACATCTCCCACGACAAAACAAAGACATGACTAAGAAAAGGACACTTTAAGAGAGAAACAGAATCTCTCCTGATAGCAGCACAAAACAACGCCATAAGAACCAATCATGTCAAAGCGAGAATAGATAAGACGCAACAAAATAGCAAATGTAGGCTATGCGGTGACAGAGACGAAACGAACAATCACATAATAAGCGAATGCAGCAAATTAGCACAGAAAGAGTATAAGACTATCCACGACTGAGGGGGCAAGGTGATCTACTGGGAAATGTGCAAGAAATTTAAATTTAACCATACAAACAAATGGTATATGCACAACCCAACATCAGTCCTAGAAAATGACACACATAAACTCCTATGGGATTTTGACATACACACAGATCACCTAATCTCGGCCAGAAGACCAGACCTAATAATAATCAACAAAAAACACAGGATTTTGCAAAATTTTCAACCTGTCTGTCCCGGCCGACCACAGAATAAAACTGAAAGAATGTGAAAAGAAAGATAAGTACCTCGACCTTGCTAGGGAATTGAAAAAACTACGGAACATGCAGGTGACAATTATACCAATTGTGATTGGTGCTTTTGGCACAGTAACTTAAGGATTGTTAAAGAGACTGGACGACTTGGAAGATGGCGGACGAATGGAGACCATTCAAACGACAGCATTACTGAGAACGGCCAGAATACTGAGAAGAGTCCTGGAGACTTGAGGTGACTTGCTGTCACTCAAACTCGAGTGAAAAACCATCAGCTAAAACTGATGTGAAAAACTCAAAAGGAGTAAATAATAATAATAATAATAATAATAATAATAACAATGATAAATTGTCGACTTTACCTTGCTATGGAATTGAAAAACAATAGAACATAAAGGTAACAATGGTACCAATCGTGATTGGTGTTTTTGGTACAGTAACTAAAGGATTATTTAAGGGACTGGAGGACTTAGAGTTTGGAGGACGAGTGGAGACTATCCAAACTACCGCACTATTGATAACGGCCAGAATACTGAGAAGACTCCTGGAGACTTGAGGAGACTTGCTGTCACTCATGTCCTAGTGAAAGACCCTCAGCTTAAACTGAAGTGAATAACTCAATGAGTAAACAATAATAATAATAATAATAGGGAGTTGAAAAACTGTGACGCGTGAACATGACACCAATTGTAATTGGTGCTCTTGGTAGAGTCATCAAAGGATTCTTACAAGGACTGAAGGACTTGGAAATAACCGTGCAGCTTTGTTGAGATCGACCAGGATACTGAGAAGAGTCCTGGAGACGCTAGGAAACTTATTGTCACTTAAACTCCAGTAAAAGACCATCAGCTAACGCTGGTGTGAAAAAATCTCAAGGAGTAAAAATAATAATTGTATGATACTGGTGACCATTTTTGAAGTGGACCAGAGAAAAACTTAAATAAATGAACCAGAAAAGAAGAAAACTAATGAACATACATAAGGCCTTACACTCCAGAAACGTTAACAGGTTATATGTGTCTAGAAAAGAAGGAGGAAGAGGACTTACCAGCATTGAAGATAACGTTGACGCATCTATACAATGACTTGACTGATTAGAACCACTAGAAACAATACTGACGACACGAAGACCAACAGAACGACAATAACCAGAAAACAAAAATAGGAGGAAAAACAACTGGTACTTATGCATCTATGTTATTGCAAAAAAGCCGAACTTTCCCGAGCGTTTCCGGGCCGATAACGGAAACAATCGTAATATTCCGGAACGAAATTTAAGCAAGCAGACGATAAAATAGGTCAACCAATTTGTTGACAAAACGCATGAAGACAAAAAAAAAAAAAAGGAAGAAAAAAAGACAATTTTTAATGGATAATGTTATCAACCTTTTCAGGAGAAAAAGAATAAATCAACAGTCAATGTATGGTAATTTTCATTATGAAAAAATTAGTTTGAATTTTTATTTTATCTATTTGGGGTGAGGTATCATTTTTTTGTTTTTTGAAATAATTTTTTTTCGTATTTATGCACTTATTGTACCGTGCAGAAGTAATAACGCGTTAATTTAGAAATCCATTCTTACCATGGGGAGGGGGATGTTTTTTAACTCTTCTGTACTTTCACCAAACAATTTAATAATAATCCAGGTCCTGCATTTGGTGTTACGGCATCTCCAGGTATAACTTTTCCTCATTTTTTTAGGTGGCAAGGATGCTCACATGCCCGGCAACTTTTAATTTTGCCAATAAGGTTTCTTTCTTGGTACAATTGGATCACCATTTCGGCACATTGTAGATTTTCGCTAAGCTGCGATAAATTCATGTTTACATTTGTTTGTAACTTAGTAAACAAATTGATTGAATTATTTTATCTTAAATTTGATTAGCTTGGCTTTTCGGCATATTCCGATTCTTTCCAGAAACGCCCGGGAAAGTTCGGCGTTTTGCGGTAACGTAGATGCATAAGTACCAAACAACTCTATGGACACTTAAAACGACAAATAAGCAACATCTCACGCGAGAAAACCTGGACGTAGCTAAGAAAGGGAAACCGTAAAAGAGAAATTGAATCCCTTCATATAGCACAAAAAAAAAACGCTACAAAAAACAATCATATCAAAGTAAGAATAGACACGACGTAACAAAACAGCAAATGTAGGCTACTTAGTGATAGAGACAAAACCATCAATAACATAAAAGCGAATGCAGCAAAGTAGCACAGAAAGAGTATAAGACTAGACACGATTGAGTAGGCAAGGTGATCCACTGGGAATTGTGCAAGAAATTGAAGTTTGACCATACGAAAAAATGGTATATGTGTAATATAATTGCGGAGGGATTTCGTTTTGTATATCTTGCCTTTCGGTTTAGTTAGGATGAGAACCTTTTGGCTTACTGCATGGATTAGTTAGGTGCAAACCTGAGCGCAGGTGTTCAGGTTCGCGCGGGGAGGATGCGTCATTCATAGATGTCAAAATAAAACCCCAAATAGGAAATAGGACTAGGGGTGTGAGTGACGTCATGCACCGGAAGCGTGGGCTGAGGATTTGGAGGATTTGAGAAAAGCAGTGAGTTGAGTTCCTGAGTCCGAACGGTAATGTTGACTTTCGGGGCCCGCCAAAGCCAGACCTGTAGTTTGCAGATGGGGTGCCGCACATGGTTTGGGGCAGATGTAAAAGCAGTCAGCATAGAAAGATTGTGTCTCTCTCTCCTCATGTCGAAAAACCTTTAAACTCGTACCTGAACCAGTTTCGTGTTTTTAGATTCCTTTGTCTATTTCACACATCCGTATATTATGGGAATGTTACATATGCAAAATTCAGAATCTGTCCCGGAGAATGAGACGCACCAACTCCTTTTGGATTTTGAGATACAAACGGATCACAAAATCTCGGCCAGACGACCAGATCTTGTAATAATGAACACAAAACAGAGAACTTGCCAAATTGTGGACTTCGCTGTCTCGGCTGACCACAGTGTAAAATTGAAAGAAAGAGAAAAGAGGATTAAGTACGTGGACCTTGAGAGGGAATTGAAAAATCTAAGGAACATGAAAGTGACGGTGATACCAATTGTAATTGGAGCGCTTGGTACAGTCACCAAAGGATTGATACAAGGACTAGAGGGCTTTGAAATAATAGAATGAGTGGAGACTATCTAAACTCCAGCAATATTAAAACCGACCAGAATACTGAGTTGAGTCCTGGAGATTTGGGGAGACTTGCTGTCACTCAAACTCCAGCGAGAAACTATCGGCAGCTGAAAACTCGAAAAGAAGTAAAATAAATAATTTTTAAAAAATCCTTTGAAACAAAGAGTCTTCAGTTTCCATTTCAAACGCAGTCAATCCGAAAATATGTTGTTGGTGTTGTTGATGATGATTATGATTCTTGTTGCTGCTGCTGATGATGATGATGATGATGATGACTGCGCAAAAGCGGAAATGGTTTCAGTTTGATTCAGAAAGAATTCGACAGGTTTCGATTGTTTTATAAACTGAATTTGAAGATGGTAGAAATAATTAATGGACGAATATTTATTGAAGATAAATGAGAGCGGGGGAAAAGAAAAGATTAACATTTAATATAATTAAGGAAGGAAGGAAGGTTGAAAGAAAGAAAAAAAGAAAGAAAGAAAGAAAGAAAGAAAGAAAGAAAGAAAGAAAGGGCTAATAGAGGAAGAAAATACCCCGAGAATATCTAGAAGAAAGAAAGAAAGAAAGAAAGAAAGAAAGAAAGAAAGAAAGAAAGAAAGAAAGAGCTAATAGAGGAAGAAAATACCCATAGAATATCTAGAAGAGGAAGAAAATCCTCATAGAATATCTAAAAGAAAGAAAGAAAGAAAGAAAGAAAGAAAATACTCATAGAATATCTAAAAGAAAGAAAGAAAGAAAGAGGAAGAAAATCCTCATAGAATATCTAAAAGAAAGAAAGAAAGAAAGAAAGAAAGAAAGAAAGAAAGAAAGAGGAAGAAAATCCTCATAGAATATCTAAAAGAAAGAAAGAAAGAAAGAAAGAAAGAAAGAAAGAAAGAAAGAAGAAGAAAATCCCCATAGAATATCTAAAAGAAAGAAAGGAAGAAAGAAAGAACCGTGTATCAAAGTTTTTATGTTCAGCTCTCATAATCCAGTGATTAGAAAAATGATTGTTTTTTTATAACATTTATAAGAAGTAAATAAATTAATAAAATGTTTGAAAACTTAAAATTAAAAAGTTTTCAATCATAGAACTTAAGACAATTTCAAATTTTAATGTATTCTATACTGAATATCATTTTTAATGAAAAACATTTTATGCGAAAACGACAAGAAAATGATGGAAATACTCGCCTCCAATATGTCGATTGATAATAATCATATAAAAAGAAAAAAAAAGCCTTCTTCTTTCAAACTTGAGTCAAAGAATGTTCAGGTTCTATTTCAAATGATGTCGAACTGAAAATAAGATGTTGTTGTTGTTGATTCCTGCGGATGATGATGCTTGCTAATTGCGCAAAAGAGAAAACTGTGATTGAAATGGTTTCAGTTTGATTCAAGTGAAATCGACTCGTTTTCGATTGTGTAATAAGGTGAGTGTGAAGAGGGCGTCAAAGATTAATGGACGAATATTCATTGAAGATAAATGAGGGCAGGAACAGAGGAAAAGATTAACAGGTAAAATAATAAAGAAAGAAAGAAAGAAAGAAAGAAAGAACTGCAAGGGGAAGTAAAAGAAATGTGAAATCCGTAAAAGAAACAAAGAAAGAAAAAAGAAAGAAAGAAAGAAAGAACAGCTCGGGAAAGTAAAAGAAGGGTGAAATCCGCGAAAGAAAGAAAGAAAGAAAGAAAGAAAGAAAGAAAGAAAGGACTGCCAGGGGAATTGAAAGAAAGGTGAAATCCGTAAAAGAAAGAAAGAAAGAAAGAAAGAAAGAAAGAAAGAAAGAAAGAAAGAAAGAAAGAACAGCTCGGGGAAGTAAAAGAAGGGTGAAATCCGCGAAAGAAAGAAAGAAAGAAAGGACTGCCAGGGGAAGTGAAAGAAAGGTGAAATCCGTAAAAGAAAGAAAAAAGAAAGAAAGAAAGAAAGAAAGGACTACCAGGGGAAGTGAAAGAAAGGTAAAATACATAAAAGGAAGAGAAAAACAAATAAAGAATTGAAAGGGGAAAAAAAGAGAAAATCTGTAGAAGAAAGAAAGAAACAAACAAACAACTTTGAAAGAAAGAAAGAAAGAAAGAAAGAACTGCCAGGGGAAGTAAAAGAAAGATGAAAATCCTTAAAAGAAGGAAAGAAAAAAGAAAGAAAGAAAGAACTGTTGGGGTCAAGTGAAAGAAAGGTCAAATATGTAAAAGGAAGAAAGAAAAAAACAAAGAAAGAATTGAAAGCGGAAAAAATTAGAAAAACTGTAAAAGAAAGTAAGAAAGAAACAACTTAGAAAGAAAGAAAGAAAGAAAGAAAGAAAGAAAGAAAGAAAGAAAGAAAGAAAGAAAGAACTGCCAGGGGAAGTAAAAGAAAGGTGAAATCAGTAAAAGAAAGAAAGAAAGAAAGAAAGAAAGAAAGAAAGAAAGAAAGAAAGAACTGCCAAGGGAAGAAAAAGAAAGGGGAAATCAGTAAAAGAAAGAAAGAAAGAAAGAAAGAAAGAAAGAAAGAAAGAAAGAAAGAACTACCAGGGGAAGTAAGAGAAAGGGGAAATCCGTCAAAGAAAGAAAGAAAGAAAGAAAGAAAGAAAGAAAGAAAGAACTGCCAGGGCAAGTAAAAGAATGGTGACATCCGCAAAAGAAAGAAAGAAAGAAAGAAAGAAAGAAAGAACTGCCAGGGCAAGTAAAAGAATGGTGACATCCGTAAAAGAAAGAAAGAAAGAAAGAAAGAAAGAAAGAAAGAAAGAACTGCCAGGGCAAGTAAAAGAATGGTGACATCCGTAAAAGAAAGAAAGAAAGAAAGAAAGAAAGAAAGAACTGCCAGGGCAAGTAAAAGAATGGTGACATCCGTAAAAGAAAGAAAGAAAGAAAGAAAGAAAGAAAGAACTGCCAGGGCAAGTAAAAGAATGGTGACATCCGTAAAAGAAAGAAAGAAAGAAAGAAAGAACTGCCAGGGCAATTAAAAGAATGGCGACATCCGTAAAAGAAAGAAAGAAAGAAAGAAAGAAAGAAAGAAAGAAAGAACTGCCAGGGCAAGTAAAAGAATGGTGACATCCGTAAAAGAAAGAAAGAAAGAAAGAAAGAAAGAAAGAAAGAAAGAAAGAAAGAAAGAAAGAAAGAAAGAACTGCCAGGGCAAGTAAAAGAATGGTGACATCCGTAAAAGAAAGAAAGAAAGAAAGAAAGAAAGAACTGCCAGGGCAAGTAAAAGAATGGTGACATCCGTAAAAGAAAGAAAGAAAGAAAGAAAGAACTGCCAGGGCAATTAAAAGAATGGCGACATCCGTAAAAGAAAGAAAGAAAGAAAGAAAGAAAGAAAGAAAGAAAGAAAAAAAGAACTGCCAGGGCAAGTAAAAGAATGGTGACATCCGTAAAAGAAAGAAAGAAAGAAAGAAAGAAAGAAAGAAAGAAAGAAAGAACTGCCAGGGCAAGTAAAAGAATGGTGACATCCGTAAAAGAAAGAAAGAAAGAAAGAAAGAAAGAACTGCCAGGGCAAGTAAAAGAATGGTGACATCCGTAAAAGAAAGAAAGAAAGAAAAAAAGAAAGAAAGAAAGAAAAAGTCCCCCTACCTCCAATATCACAAACCATCCAAGTAAGACGAACAAGACATGCGGTGAACTGCTGGAGAAGCGTCGTTCTCTTATGGACTACTACACATGGACACACTAGTGTTGGCCGACCATCAAGGATTTACATCAGTGCTATGCAGACACTAGATGCCGTCTAGAAGACTTAATAAAGGCTTTGGGCATTAAGGACCGATGGAGAGAGAAAAAAGAACTCTGTACCATCAACCCGACTTGACGTTGATAATGCTTACTCACAATAAATGCGACTGTTTAGGCGAATCCTATTTAAAAAACACCAGGGCTCTTCTAATTTTCGCCTTGTGTCATATTTTTGTCTGCATGGATATAGAGAAATAACGAATTTGGCAAATTATATGACGCGTACTTTTACAGAGGCGCTTCAATTTGAATTAGCAGGTTGAAACTACAAATATCAGGTAAAGTGTTTTCGTAACCCTACCATAATCAGGAAATTATAGCACGAACAATAGTCTATGTCACAGGCTTGCAACATTGCACGAGGGATTCTTTTATACAAATATGTACTCTGGGTCTATACTCTTTTTCGAGTAATATTTTGATCACTTCCTCTTATTTCAATTGCATTTAATAACAGACATAATAATAATAATAATTATACACATACACATAAACACACATATATATATATATATACACACACACATCATATATACACTTCAGATATGATAAGCTGGCGACCGGAGTTCGAAGGCGACCAGAAGGCTCTTTTTTCAATAGCTACTACACCAAAGTGTAGGGGAGGGCGCAACTCCTTTCCCTGGATTGTTCCGCTTTACCCTTGATACGTACCTTATATTACTGAGTGTTAAGCAAGGAGGTATCAAGTACTATTTTAAAAGTCTTTGGTATGACGCGACCTGAGATTGAACCCAGGTCTCCCGGACCATTGGTGAACACTCTACCCACTAAGTCAAAGAAGTGGGAAAATAGCTAAATCCGAACACTTACAACAGGTTTAGAGGCAATATTTCTGTCTTTCTTTTTACGAATATTATCACTAAATCTGTTTTTCGGATTTAACGAAAAAGAAAGAAAGAAAGAAGAGTAGACCTGGAAGTAATGGCAACTAGGGCACGCTACACATTCCCAAGAGTACCTGAAGTGGAGTCTCGCCATTGAATAAAGACTAGTGTCATACACTTGACAAAACATTTTTTCTCTCCAGAGATAGAGTGCTGTAGCATATACTTCATTTCAACAGTGAGTATAACAATTATAATTGAATGTGTGTGTGTGTGTGTGTGTGTGTGTGTGTGTGTGTGTGAGTGTGTGTGTGTGTGTGTGTGTGGTTAGGCAGCAGTCCTTCATTTAGGCATGTTTGATTAAATAATAAAGACACATTTTGTCTATACAATTTTATTAGGATCCTTTCAAGTTTCCTGACAAACGTTTTGGTTTTACAGAAGTTGTCCCGAGCGCTTTCGTACCCTTCAAAGGCCATCATGAAGGGTTATATATATATATATATATATATATATATATATATATATATATATATATATGTGTGTGTGTGTGTGTGTGTTTGCGTGTGTGGTTAGGCAGAAGCCCTTCATTTAAACATCTTTGATTAAATAATGAAGACACATTTTGTCTATATAATTTTATTGAGATCCTTTCAAGTTTCCCGACAAGTGTTTTGGTTTCAGGTCGTAGTTGGTAGATGAATTTACCGAAATTATCTCGAACGTTTCGGACTTTTCATAGGCCATCATCAGGAGTTGTTTAAAAGTGTAAAGATAGTTTTTCTCAAAAAGTTTTTTTATCTACACAATTCACATATATATAACACTACATGAAAACGGAATTAGATCGAATAACGACTAAAGTGCGCTCAGAATTGATATTACAGGAAAATACAAATTCCCTAACTTCTACTATTCTTATCATCGTTAAATATTTTGAGAAGCCTCACCCTCGCCAGGTTCATATGTATTCAGATCCTAATTACATCGAAATGTTTTACATTTAAAGATATAGTTTCACAACTGTAAGAACAACGCAGTGGCTTCTCTAAACTTTCCGAAGAACATTTTTTTCTTTCTGCTTCCAGATTATCATATTTACCCAACCCCTCCGCTCGGGCAGGATATGACACAAAGTCAATTTTTAAGCGGAGTTTAACAGGTTTGAATTCAGAGTTTTCCTTCTCCTAGACTAGTTGCCTCACCAAGGCTGAAGAACCTAGTTTGCCCTACTATTTACCCATAGCTGGAGGGAGAATAATTGGATTCATACCTTTCCCAAGGGTATAAGTGCTATGTAAAATGCTATCAGTCAGGTCCAGGTTTTGAACTCGTGTCGCTGTGTCCATATCCTGCGACGATAACCATTACACCACGGTTATTAATGAAAAATTATTAACGTTTTAATATCTTTGACTAGATGTTAAATGACTAGGGATCTCAAAGAATTATTGTAGTTGTAAATTCGTTTCAGGCAAAACTTGGAGTTTAAAGCTACGGGGTTTCATTTGTAAAGGTCAAAGACCGAGGAGATCTTTGTTTTCAAGGACATGTCAATTATATAATAACCAAATTCGAAAATAGCCTGTTGTTTTGGAATCAGCTGATATGTAATATTGTCGTGGTTAGTTGGTTGGTTGGGTTTTGTGGCATATCAACCTTTTTAGGTTATTTAATACCAAATCCATTTTTATGCAAATAGTTCTATTTCAAACAATTCAGTTTAGCATGAGTACACAGTTTAATTGTCAAAAACGATTCTATTTCAAGCTATTCAGTTTATTCAAACAGTTCTAATTCCGCTAATTCAGATTAGTTTAAGTACATATTTCATTTACACGCAGTTAAAAGTCAAAACAGTTCTATATTAAACAATTCAGTTTACTGTAAATACAATTTCAATGTCAAAAACAGTTTCATTTCAAACAATTCAGTTTAGTACGAAATGGACACGGCGTCACGAGTTCAAATCTTGGACGAGACTGATTGCATTTCACATAGCACTAATACCCTTGGGAAAGGTATAAATCCAATTCTTCTTCCTCCAGCTATGGGTAAATAGTAGAGCAGACTAGGTTCTTCAGCCTTGGTGAGGCAACTAGTCTAGGAGAAGGAAAACTCTGAATTCAAACCTGTTAAACTCTGTTTAAAAATTGACCTTGTGTCATATGCTGCCCGAGTGGAGGGGTTGGTAAATCTGATATCTAATACAAATAATTCTATTCAAGAATTATTTTTATCTAATATAAACAACTTGCACAAAGCTGATTTAATTTAAAATAACTAGTAATAATAATCCCTCGTAAATAATCAAACAGTTCTATTTGACTCA
>OY757924.1:11230188-11327688 GCA_963585895.1 Sepioteuthis lessoniana | reverse complement strand
AAATCACTAACTCTTCTCAGGTCCGGAATCTAAAGGAGTAAGGCCCCATGAGCTCGCTGCCGTGGAGCGAACCACCGAGTCTGCTCAACTCAAGATTCCAAACAATACAAGAGTCACAAGCGTTCAAGGTACAAACAGAAAAGTCCATACATAAAAAAAATCACTAACTCTTCTCAGGTCCGGAATCTAAAGGAGTAAGGCCTCATGAGCTCGCTGCCGTGGAGCGAATCACCAAGTCTGCTCAACTCAAGATTCTCCGGTTCACCTTTAACGTCACCAAAAAAAATTGTGACGTGGAAGAGTTCCACAAACCCTGTGACAAGGGAGACCATTAACATTATAGTCTCCAACAGCACCATCTTGATCAAAAAGAACAAGATCCCTGAATTCAGGTTGAGACCAATACGTCTTGCTTGCTTGCTCTAGGCTATGCTGCAGGGTTCAGTTGGCATCAGTTGTAGTTTCTGCGGGATATCTTCTGCTTCTGGTCTTTTTTTTAGCGTGAAACCGGAGATCTGAAGTTCGTAATACGCTATCGAGGCAGATTATCAACAGGCATAGTACAAATATATCTCTGTTTATGGGCCAAAGTATCACAAAGAATCCATTTTTGGGCTCTACATTGTCATTGGCCTAATGGGGAGGGTGTTCGTTAATTGCTCAGGAGACTAAGGTTCAATCCCAATCGAGTCATACCAAAGACTCAAAAAATGATACTTGATACCTCCTTGCTTAACACTCAGCATTATAAGATGCTGATCAAGGATTGAATGGAGCAATTCAGGGAAAAGAGTCGCCCCCTCCCCAACACCTTGGTGTAGTAGCTGATGAAAAAGGAGCCTTCGGATCGCCCTCGACAATGGTCACCTAATTTACTTACTTACTTTCCGTACATAACCCCATGCTGAGAAGAATTGAATGTTTGGTTTGGTTTGGTTTGGTTATATGGCACATCAATTATTGTAGGTTATTTAATGCCAAATCTATTTTTACACATTTAAACAGTTCTATTGCAAACAATTCACTTTAACATAGGTACATAGGTTTAACATCAAAAACACTTCTATTTCAAACAATTCAGCCTAGCATAAGTACACAGTTTAAATATCAAAAACATTTCTATTTCAAAGCATTCAGTTTGATATGAGTACACAGGTTCAATGTCATAAACAGTTCTAGTTCAAGCAAATTAGTTTACTATAAGCACACAGTTTAGTTCTATTTGACCCACAGATAGAACCCTATCAGGTGCTACCGCTCTGGGCCTGAGTGAACCTGGGAGCGAAAGTAATGAAAGGATCCTCTGCATTCCTCAAAGCTACAGCATTACTGAAGCCTCACCATTAGATTGTTTAATGTCATACCAGGACACTCTTTGGGAGGGTCTTACCCCTCTGCAGAGAAGCAGTCAGAGTATTCTACAACCCCAGCCGATAGGCAATTTAACATACACGTAAAAGCGAAAAAATCTTTTTAATTACTGCCCAAGATCAAGTGTCAATAAATACCATACATCAACCACTTTCAACTTTAGCAATGTATTTTTTTATTTCAAACAATTCTTGCCAAAGCGAACTGGGGCTGTAGAATACACCGACTGCTTCTCTGCAGAGGAGTAAGACACCCCCCCCCCAACGAGTGTCCTGGATATGACAATAAACAATCTGATAGTGAGGTTTAGGGAATGAGGAGTAACCCTTCATTGCCATCGCTCCCGGGTCCACTCTGGCCCGGAGTGGTAGAACTTGATAAGGGTCCTGTCTATGGGTTAAATAGAACTAAACTGTGCTTCATTCACTATACTGATTTTTGCATTTAAACAGCGTATTTATGCTAAACTGAATTTTTTAAAATAGAACTGTTTTGACATTGGAACTGCGTACTAGTGCTGAACTAAATTGCTCGAAATAGAACTGTTTTTGACGTCTAAACTGTGTACTTATGCTGAACTGAATTATCTGAAATAAAACTGTTTGACATTTAACTCTGTGTATTGCCCAGTCAGTTGGGGCTGTAGAATACACTGACTGCACCTCTGCAGAGGGGTAACAAAACCCTTAATGAGTGTCCTGGTTATGACACTAAACAATCTGATGGTGAGGTTCCAGCAATGCCCTATCTATGGGTTAAATAGAACTAACAGCATACTTATCCTAAAATGAAGTAAATTTAAGTAAACTGAATAGCTTGAAATAGAAACGTTTTTGACAATTAAACCGTACTTACATTTAAACTACGTGCTTATGCTTCATTGAATTATTTGAAATAAAACTGTTTTTCGACATTAAAACTGTATTTACACTTAACTGAATTGTTACATATAACTGCTTGAATAGTTTGAAATGGAAATATTTTTGACAGTGTACTTGTACAAAACTGAATTGTTTTAAATAGAACAGATTATTTACATAAAAATGGATTTGGCGTTAAATAACCTACAAAGGTTGATATGCCATAAAAACCAACCAAACCAAACCATCAAACAATTCAGTTTAGCATAAGTATACAGCTTAAATATCATTACTGGAACCTCGCCATCAGATTGTCTAGTATTATATATTATATCTTATATCCAGGGAGAAGAAGCTAGACGACAATTACACAAGTATGTTGCGAGTAATATTGAACAAGTTCTGGCGGCAACATCCCACAAGGCACCAACTATACGGCCACCTGCCTCCCATCACGAAAACTATCCAAGTTAGACGAACCAGATATGCAGGACACTGCTGGAGAGGCAGGGACGAGCTCATAAGGGATGTACTCCTATAGACGCCCACATATGGCCAAGCAAAAGCAGGACGACTAGCTCGAACATACGTACAGCAGCTATGAGAGGATACGGGATGTAGCCCTGAAGACCTGCCGGAGGCGATGAACGATGGGGAAGAGTGGCGAGAGAGGGTCAGGAATATCCGTACTAGCGGCACGACATTATGATGATGATGATGATATCCAGGACACTCGTTAAGGGAGTCTTACCCCTCTGCAGAGATGTAGTCTGTGTATTCTCCAGCCCCAGCCGACTGAGCCAACGACAGAACGAGAAGCGGAAATAGAAATTCTCATTTGAGGAAATTGGTACATTGCGTGAAAGTCAAGAATATGCTGTTCTTTGGGCGAAAAATCAATGATTCGTTTATAGAGTTCAAAACAAGTGATGCAGAACTCATTTTTTTTTGTCTTGAATCAGACACCGAAAAATTCGAGTTAAACAAATATAGAAAATTCGCTGACCTCTCAGTCTGTTCAATTTACCGCCAACCGAGCAAATATTCTCTCCATTTCCTGGTGATATTAAATGAATTGCCAATAGAATATGAATGCCAACCTCCTGCTTTCCGAGAGAAATGTTGAAATTTCAGCTCAACGCTAATCATTTCTCACCTTACTTGTAGAATTCAAGCATCAACCTAACCCCTCCAGCACACAAAGAGGATGTAACACAAGGCCAATTTCTAAGCAGTGTTTAATAGATTTGAATTCAGAGATCTCCTTCTCCTAGACTGGTTGCCGTACCGAAATTAAAGAACCCAGTCAGGATCACTATTTACCCATAGAGGGAAAATAGTTGGATTCATACCTTTCCCAAGGATATGATCACTAATATAAAAGCTTGGTCTAGTACTCGAACTCGGGTCGCCGTGTCAATTTCATACGATGATAACCATTACACCATGGACCCCTCATATATATATATATATATATATATCATCATATCGCGCTGGTAGCACGGATATCCCTGACCCTCTCTCGCCACTCCTCCCTATCGTTCATCGCCCTAGGTAGGTCTTCAGGACAACATCCTGTATCCTCACATAGCTGCTGAATGTACGTTCGAGCTGGTCGTCCTGCTTTTGCGCGGCCTTGTGTGGGGATCCATAAGAGTACATCTCTTATGAGTTCATCTCTGCTTCTCCAGCAGTGTCCTGCATGTCTGGTTCGTCTAACTTGAATAGTTTTCGTGATAGGGGGCAGGTGGCCGTACAGTTGATGTATTGTGGGGTGTTACTGCCAGGACTTGTTCAGGATTGCACGCAGCATTCTTGTGTAATTGCCGTCTAGCTTCTTCTCCAGCCGTTTTGTTAGCGTCCATGTAGTGCATCCATATAGCAGTATCGATGTGACCGCTGCCTGGAAGAAACTGCGTTTCATTTTATCGGTTAGGTCTGATTTCCATATAATCGATAGCCTATTGATAGTTGTCCATGCTTTCGTTAACCTCGTTTCGATGTCCTTTTCGGTTGATTCGACGCTGCTTCCTAGGTACGTGAATTTGTCTACTAGTTTAAGTGGGGTTCCTTCTAGAGTGATGTCCCCCGTTTGGTTATAGCACATATATTCCGTTTTGTGTGCATTAACATAAAGGCCTATGCTTGCTGCTGCTCGTTCCAAACTATGCAGAAGTGTTTCAGCTTGGTCAGGTGTATTTGCCAGTATCGCTATGTCATCGGCGTAGTCGGCGTCGGTAATTGTTGTTGCGGGGTACCTTCTGCTTCTTTTCTTCGTCAGTTCGAAGCCATTCTCTTTGATTTTGTCAATCGATGTTCTAAGTACGTAGTCTAGACAAATGATAAAGAGGTACGGGGCCAGCGTGTCCCCTTGTAGTACTCCTGCTACAATGTCAATGTATTCTGTGTCTCCATCCGGTGATCGTACTTTTACTTCAGTGTTTCTATAGAGAATCGTTATCGCCGCTACGGTTTCTTTAGGTATGCCGTACGCTAGTAGGATTTGTTCAATCTTTCCTCTGTGAATGGAGTCGAAAGCCTTGGTAAAGTCGACAAATATTAATGTCGCTTGTAGGTTCGTTGCCCGTACACCTTCAAGGATTCTACGGATGGTTAATATTTGTGAGGTCGTGGATCTATTTCTTTGGAAGCCATTTTGGTTTTTTTCTAAGTATGTTGTCGATTTTGGGTTCTATTCGGTTTCGTAGTAGGGCATTGTAGATTTTGGCAGCTATGGATGTAAGTGTTATGCCTCGGTAGTTTTTGGCTAATCCGAGGTCCCCCTTTTTAGGGAAGGGGAGTATGCATCCCTTCATCCATCTATCTATCGGATTTTGATTGTATACTGCGTTGCAGTGGCGGAGCAGTATGTCGTCGAATTGTCTGGTCTTCCATACTTCCGGGGGAATTTCGACCAGCCCTGCAGCTTTCCTATTTTTAATTTTTCTGAGAACCGAGTCGAGTTCTTCTTGTGTGAACGGTCCTAGTTTAATGTCTAATTGTTTGCTAATTATTCTGGTGATTGCTTCATGCGTTATTTTTGGTGGGTTTCCAAGTAAGTTTTCGAAGTGCTGTTTCCACAGTTTTATTCTTTCTTGTTGGTTTGCTGCTTTAAGTTTTGCTTTGGCTGTGTTCTTTCTTCTGCACACTTCGTTTATTGTTTGCCAGGCTATTCTAGATTGTCTATCTTCCACCGAGTCTCTAATCTTATCTATCTGATTTTGAATGTATTCTGTCTGTTCCTTTATATATATGCCTGCTAATTGATATTGTGCCGTTTTTAGTTTTAAGGCATTTGTGTTTGTTGGGTTTTTTCGATAGTTTTTGGAGGCTGTTTTCACTAGTGCACGTTTTTCTCTCACCGCTAAAGTTTCCCATGGGACTCTATATTTAGTTTTAATTTTTGTTGGAATGTATTTTGCTGCTGCCTCGAGGTGTGCATTGACGAAATTTTCATATTCGTAGTTTGGTGTACTTTTTTCCGTCTTTTCTTGTAGTGTTTCGAATCTGTTTCTTAATTCTAATACGTATTTATCTCTTATATCTTTGTTGTTTAATAGGGCCCAGTCATAGTGTTTGGTGGTCGCTGTTCGTTTGGCGTTTTTTCGTAGGCTTAACCGTATTTTCGCCGTGACTATTCGGTGATCGGTGGATACACCCTCAAAAGAGGAGTATGCCTCGCAATTCAGTGCACTATTTTTCCATTTCTTGTTTATAAGGACGTAGTCTATCTGAGCTTTAGTATTGTTTGTGTACGTGTATGTCCATAGTTTGCCCTCTCTTTTTTGGTAGTTTGTATTGAGGCATGCTAATCTATTTTCTATCATGAAATCTGTTAGATGTTGCCCATTCCTATTTGACGTGTTGTGGAGGCTGTATTTGTTGTTTCCGTTTTTCCCGATTTGGGCATTCATGTCTCCGCCAATGACTAACATGTTGTGTTTCGGGATGCTACGCACTAATGAGGATAACTCATCGTAGAAGGTGACTAGTTCAGTTTCTTCACTAACATTGGTGGGGCTGTAGCATGAGATGATTGTTGCTCTGGGGTTTCCGTTAAATGTAGCTGCCATCATTCTAGGTTGTATTTTCTCAACGTTATTAAGCGTTTTTAATGCTCTAGGTCCTATAAGTAATCCTACCCCTCCTACTGCGGCGTTGACAGAGTTTTTCCATGCGGATACAGTGGCGAGCGACCAGCCATTGCCAGTTTCGTGATATTTGATATCTTCGGTGTGTGTGTATCTGTGTTCTTGCATGCATATTATGTCTATCTTATGTTCTTCGGCCGATGCGATTAGCTCTGGGAGTTGTCCTATTCTATTTAAGGTTCTTACGTTAAATGTGGCTATTTGTAGCGTTTGCTTCCATTTTAGTAGTTTTGATTGTTTGAGCTCTGTAGCTGATTTTTCGAACACTGAGGCCAGGTCTCCAACCTCAGCAGGATATATATATATATATATATATATATTTTTTTTTTTTTGGTCCAGTTAAACCGGAGTTAGGAGTAATTCCATCAGGACAAGAAGTTATTCAAGCATGAATATTTAAAATTTTCCTGGTAAAGAGCTCAATGTACCAATAATACAGAGCAATAAATTCTTTAAGAAAAACAACGAAACCGGTCACATATATATATACATATATATATATATATATATATATATCCATATATATATATATATATATACATGCATATATATATATATATATATTCCTTTGAACATATTAGACATATTAGGAACATACAACCCAAACTTAATAGAATTAATTTTGAAACCAGTTCTAATGTACTTAAATGTCTTTAGCTACTGACGCTGTTAATAGAAACAAATTTGAAAAGTAAACATTACACAATACAATAGTACAAACGGTCTTCTTTCAAAGTAGTAATGTACATACAAAAGTTACATCACTTTTGTTATACATCCTCTCCTGATGATGGCCCAAAGTTGGACAGAAAGTACTTGGGAAATAACTAATTATGGAAGGTTTATCAATCGATTCGCGCCGAATATCAGTAAGATCAATTCGGCAATTCGAAAGGATTAACAAAAAAATATGTAGACAAAAAAAATGTCTATTATGTTCAATCAAATACATATCAATGAAGAAATGCTGCCAATATATATATATATATATATATATATATATAAGACAGTATTTAATCCAGTAAATCCGGAGTTGGGAATAATTCCAAGAAGGACCAATAAAATATGCAAAAAGAAGTAAAGTTGGCGACCATAGTCGAGGGTGACCCGAAGGCTCCCTTTTCGATAGCTTAATACACCAAGGTGTGGGGGAGGGCGCTACTTCTTTTCCTGGATTGCTCCACTTTACCCTTGATCCGTACCTTATAATGCTGAGTGTTAAGCAAGGAGGCATCAAGTACCGTTTTTGGAGTCTTTGGTATGACTCGACCTAGGATTGAATCCAGGTCTCCCGGGCCATTGGCGAACACTCTAACCGCTTGGCAAATATTAAATTTAAGTAATCCCGGTCAAGATCTTAATGTAAATAAAACCCAGAGAGCAAATTATTTTCTCTTCAAAAAATAAACCACAATCGGTCACAGTAAGATAATAAATTAATTTCCATCCTGTTAAAAAGCATAGATATAAATCAATGCTCTAAAAAATTAACAGGGCTTCTTCAGATCAAACAAGAAAATGGATTAAAACTAATGTTATTTACGGTAAAATCACCACCAAATTACTACACCATAATGTTCATATAGAAAACTCAGAACATATAAACAACATAGGAATCTCGAAATTCGAAAACACGTAACGACTTCTTGTTCAGGTACGAAACCTTTTTATTAACTTTGAGTTAAAGGTTTCGACATAAGGGGGAGAGACACAATCTCGCTATGCTGTCTTATTCATTTGGCACCCACAGCGCGCAAATTCGTCTCGCCCCAACCAGCCCCAAAAGTCGAACCTCCTCGTCCAGCGTCTAGTTTTCGACTCTCTAACTTTCTTCAGATTCTCACCGACCTCCGCGCGCTTCCGGTGCGTGACGTCACCCTGTCATCCCCTCTCGTCTCGGACTATTGTGACATCTCTGAGTGACACTTCCATCCGCCCGCGCACCTGCCTCAATGTTGCACCTAACTAACCCATGTGCTGAGCCGAAAGGTTCTCAGCCTAACTAAACTCAAAGGCATGAACCGAAATCCCTCGGCCATTGTGTTACATTACAATAATAGAGTAAAGTTACTTATATAAATTCAAATTTACCAATTTAATAAATCATAGTTACTCATTTTTTGTTTACTTATTTATGGACGCTAACTAAACTGCTGGAGAAGAAACTTGACGGCAACTACACAAGAATGTTGAGAGCAATATTGAACAAGTCCTGGCGACAACACCCAACGATACGCCAACTGTACGGCCACTTGCCTCCCATCACGAAAACTATACAGGTCAGACGAGCCAGACACGCCGGACACTGCTGGAGAAGCAAAGACGAGCTCGTAAGTGACGTACTCCTATGGACCCCCACATATGGCCAAGCAAAAGCAGGACGACCAGCCCGAACTTACATACAGCAGCTATGTGAGGACACAGGATGTAACCCATAAGACCTGCCGGAGGCGATGAACGATAGGGAAAAGTGGCGAGAGATGGTCAAGGATATCCGTGCTGGCGGCACGACATGATGATGATGATGATGATGATTTATTCACTTAGTTTTGAAAATAGTCTAAATTTATTTCTATGCCTACGTCGAGCAATAAAATCATACAATGTAATTTGAAGAAAAGGTTAAATTGTCCCTCCAAATTTCTTTTGGTGAAGAATATTATTATACTCTTCGTCTCATCAGATGACTCTACACGTTTAATTCGCGGTTGAAAAACAGCATATATATATATATATATATATAAAATATATATATATGTATATAATATTTACCCAACCCCTCCGCTCGGGCAGGATATGACACAAGGTCAATTTTTAAGCGGAGTTTAACAGGTTTGAATGCAGAGTTTTCTTTCTCCTAGACTAGTTGCCTCACCAAGGCTGAAGAACACAGTTTGCCCTATTTACCCATAGCTGCAGGGAGAATAATTGGATTCATACCTTTCCCAAGGGTATTAGTGCTATGTGAAATGCAGTTAGTCTTGTCCAGGATTTGAACTCATGTCGCCGTGTCCAATTCCTACGGCGATAATCATTACAACACGTATGTATATATATATATATATATTTAATAATTTACTATCTACCAGCATTCACGGTGACAAAGAAAAACAAAAAAAACGCCAGAGATAACAAATCTCGAATCACTGCCTGGGGAAAAAAAGAAAAAGATTATCGGCAGAAAAAAAAAGAAAAGGCCAACTTCGTCACACCAGTTGAAAAAAAAATCAAGAGATATGCAATCAGTTGGTCAAAAGAAAAAAAAACTCACCGCAAAACACTGCAATGCTACAATTACAAAAAGTGCTCAATGCTAAATAGAGCCAATTACAAAAATTAAATCGCGAGTCGGGACTATCCTACTACAGTTTCGCCTAAAACGGCTCCTCAGGGAACTTAGCACCGACTAACAACAATAGGAGAAAACTTATTTTCATTAAACGAAAAACCCACCTACCGGAAAATTTGCATTAAAAAAAAACACCCAGAAAAGAACACTAATTTTATTGTCAAGTTTATTACACTGAAATTTAATAAAACAAACAAAAAAAAAACTTTTATATATATGTGTGTGTGTGTGTGTGTGTGTGTGCGCGCGCGCGCGCGTGAAAAGAAAGAAAGAAAGAAAGAAAACTAAAAGATCTAAATTCTCAGGCGAAAGTAACAGGGGTTAAAACAATAAAGTATTGAACGTACGCGACATTTTTCGTAGCAGGTGTAATATTATGAATAATGTAATGTTGTAAACTAAACGATATATTTTTCTGTTAACGTCTTTTACATATACTAAATCCCTTAACTAATGGGGTCATCGTCTTCCTCCTAAAAAAATCTTTCATCATCATCATCATGTCGTGCCGCTAGTACGGATATCCCTGATCCTCTCTCGCCACTTTTCCCTATCGTTCATCGCCTCTGGCAGGTCTTCTGGCTACATCCCGTAACCTCACATAGCTGCTGTATGTATGTTCTAGCTGGTCGTCCTGCTTCTGCTCGGCCATATGTGGGGGTCCATAGGAGTACATCCCTTATGAGCTCGTCTCTGCTCATTCACGTGTCCTGCGTGTCTGGTTCGTCTAACTTGGATAGTTTTCGTGATGGGAGGCAGGTGTCTTGTGGGGTTTTTTTTCTCAGGTTTTGTATCGTTTATATAGAAGTCACATTTTTGTCCCCCTCTCTTTCCTTTTCTCTGAGTCTACTAGTCTGCCTCGACCCCATTTAATTTTTCGATATTTGATATGTTATCATATTTACCCAACAAGGTCAATTTTTAAACGAAGTTTAAAAGGTTTGGAATTCAGAATTTTCCTTCTCCTACTATTTACCCATAGCTGGAGGAAGAATAATTGGATTCATACCTTTCCCAAGGGTATTTGTGCTATGTGAAATGCAATTAGTCTCGGCCAGGATTTGAACTCGTGTCGCCGTGTCCACTTTCTAGGACGGTAACCATTACACCACGGGCACCGGCACATATTTGATATGTTATAAAGTTTTATAAATGCATCTATCTGTTGGTTGGTTGATTGGTTGGTTGATTTTTATGGCATATCAACCTTTGTAAGCTATTTAACGCCAAATCCATTTTTATATAGATAGTTCTATTTCAAACAATTCAGTTTAGAATAAGTACGCAGGTTAAATGTAAGTACAGTTTAAATATGAAAAACATTTCTATTTCAAGCAATTCAGTTTAGTCAAGCAGTTCTAATTCAGTTTAGTATAAGTGTAGATATTCTTTACACTCAGTTAAATATCAAAACAGTTCTATATTAAACAAATCACTTTAGTGTAAGTACTGTTTCCATGTCAAAAAACAGTGCCATTTCGAATAATTCAGTTTAGCATAAGCATGCAGTTTAAATGTAAGTACGGTTTAATTGTCAAGAACATTTCTATTTCAAACTATTCAGTTTAGTAAAACAATTCAGTTTAGCATAAATATACCGTGAGTTCTATTTAACCTATTGATAGGGCCCTATCAGGTGCTACCACTCCGGGCCAGAGTAGATGAGGGAGCGTTGGAAATAAAGGGGTACTCTGCATTCCCCAAAGCTCCAACATTACTGGAACCTCATCTTCAGATTGTTTAGTGTCATATACAGGACACTTGTTGGGAGGGTCTTACCCGTATGTATCTGTGTGGTTATATATGTATATATATATATATATAAGAGAGAAGTTGGGGTAGTTTGTGACCACACGACTTCATGTTCCCAATAGATTTTTATGTAGATGACATAAACCACGAGCTCTGGCATTAGATAACCCGTGAATGTTTTATGCCATTAAATAAAGAAACCAAGAAATCATTGGTTATTTACTAATCACAGTTTTTCACGAGACTTCAGCGACAGACCTCAAATTAAAACAAAATTTACTAAAATGCAAAAGAACAATACAAATAGCGACATTCAACGTTAAAACTTTAAATAGAATAGACCAATTACCGGAGATAACATGTTCAACGATAGACCATAACATAGACATGATATGCATACAAAAATGGCATCTTCATGGAAAAACTCTGTCGCCGCCACGATAGGAGGTGTTGGTATACCTAACGGTCCACGGGCCCTAAAACCACGAAATAGCATCGAGAAAATACAACCGAGGATGACGCTAGCTACGTTTAATGACAACCCCAGCACAACAATCATCTCCTGCAACAGCCCTAGCAATGTTAGTGAAGAAACGGACTTCATCGCCTTCTATAACGAGCTATCCTCCCTTGTTTGAAACATTCCGAAACACAACGTTTTCATCATCGGGGAAGACATGAATGTCCAAATAGGTACAAACGTAGACAACAAATTCAGCTTAAACAACTCGTCAAACAGAAATGGGGAACACCTAACAGATTTTACGCTAGAAAATAGATTAACATGCCTTAATACTTAATTTCAGAAAAGAAAGAGAAAACTATGGACCTACACCGACGCAAACAATGCTAAAGCACATATAGACTACATCCTCATAAATAAGAAATGGAACAATAGCACATTGAATTGCGAGGCGTATTCCTTTTTCGAGGGTGTGTCCCCAGATCACCGAATTGTCACGGCAAAGATACGACTGAGCCTACGAAGGAATGCGGCCCGAACAAAAACCACCGGACACTATGACTGGTCCATACTTAACAACAGGGACAGAGAAAAATATACGTTAACATTAAGACACAAATTCGATTCACTTCAGGAGATATCAGAAACACCTACTCCGAATGACAAAAATGAGAATTTCATCCATCACCACTTAAAACTGGCAACAGGATGCATACAAACTAAATAAAGAGTTAAACCTAGAGTCCCATTGGAGACATTAGCCGTTAGAAAAAAGCGTGCAGACGTAAAAACTGTTTCCCTACGCCATAGGAGGAACCCCACCAATATCAGTACTCAGAAACTTAAGAAGGCACAAAAGGAATTAACAAACATATACCTGAAAGAACAAACAGAATACATACAAAATCAGATCAATTAGATTAGAGACTCGGTTGAAAATAGACAATCGAGGATAGCCTGAGAGACGTTAAACGAAGTAAACAGAAGGAAGAGTACTGCAAGAGTTAAACTGAAAGCTAGCATCCAAGAAGAACGATTACACCTGTGGAAACAACATTTCAAGAATTTATTCGGAAAACCTCTGAAAGTTACGCTTGAACCAATCACAAAAATTTATAGTAATCAACTAGACATCAAACTAGAACAGTTTACGCAAGAAGAACTCGACTCAGTACGAAGAAAATTTAAAATAGGAAAGTAGCAGGGCTTGATGAAATACCCCCAGAAGTATGGAAGACCAAGCAATTCGATGACATACTGCTCCTACACTGTAATGCTGTATATAACCAGAACACAACAGACAAATGGACAAAGGGATGCTTCCTCCCCTTCACTAAGAAGGATGACCTCGGAAAAGCCAACAACTACCAAGGTACATCCATAGCGGCCAAGATCTACAATGCTCTACTACCAAACCACATAGAACCGAAAACTGAGAAAATACTTTGGAAGAACCAAAATGGCTTTCGAAGAAATCGATTCACATCATCACAAATCCTCGAATTCTAAAAGGTACACGTTTAAAAAAAACTTGACGCAACAATATTATTCGTTGACTTCTCCAAGGCATTGGACTCCATACACAGAGGGAAGATGGAGCAAATACTCCTCGCATACAGGTGTGCTGCAAGACGACACATTAGCCCAATACCTGTTTATTAACTGCCAAGGCTACGTGCTTAGAACATCAATAGATTTAATGAAAGAAAACGGTTTCAAGTTAACAAAGGAAAGAAGCAGAAGATACCCCGCACAAAAAATTACAGACGCGGACTACACCGGTAACATAGCGCTTCTAACAAATACATCCGTTCCAGCCGAATCCCTACTACCTAATATGGAACGAACTGCAGGTGGCATAGGCCTCCATTGTAGCACTATGTGGGTAGGCTGCCAAAGCAGATGATTCCTTTGCCTGTTTTGGCGCGAAACCAGACAAAGGATTCTTGGACATGAAATCTCGCCGTATCCGGAAGTGGGAAGGGGACGCGAATGAGAGTTGACGACGCGACCCAGCAGAGGGCAGTTGGCGGCTGGACAGCAGAGAGGCAAGCAGCAGAGAGTTGGCGGTTGGACAGCAGAGAGGCGAGGCAGCATGGGATAGGGTCCAGCGAGAGTGAGTCAAGATGAGTCTGATTCCAGTAGCATTGTGGAATTTTCGCTAGTAACCCACGCTAGCGATAGTCCGCACATGCATATAGTGTTGCAATACCTTCCTCTGCTCTTGGTTAACCCCAAGCTTTGTTCGTGTTTGTTCGTTTGTCCTTCTATTTTCTCCGTTCCCTCGATCGTATTCTTGTGTAACTAAAGAAATGTGCGTTACCCCCTCGAACCACTAGTTGATCACCGGCCGGCGTAAGAAGAAGACATGGTTAGAAGAAAGTTAACGTGTGTGGGGGCGAGAGGGGGTAACGTTTACACCATGTCAAAGCAGACAAAGCAGAATACAAGTGCTTTAAATAAAGAGGTGACATCTCCACACTAAATGGTAGCTCTCTGAAACTAGTGGACAAGTACACCTACCTAGGAAGCGGTGTCGCATCAACCGACAAAGATATAAACTCTAGACTAGCAAAGGCAAGGACAGCTACGATAGGCTATCGGTCATAAGTAAGTCAAACCTGACCGATAAAATAAAAACGCAGTTTTTCTTCCAAGCAGCACCTACCACCCTTCACGAAAACTATCCAAGTTAGACGAACCAGACAAGCAGGACACTGCTGGAGAAGTAAGGACGAACGCATAAGCAAATACTCCTGTGGACCCCTTTACCTGGACGAGCAAAGGTAGTACGACCAGCTAGAACCTATATACAACAGCTCTATGCCGATACAGGGTGTATCCCTGAAGACCTCCCGAGACCAATGGACAATAGAGACGATTGTCGTGAGAGTTCCAGGGGAGATCCGTGCCAGCAGCGTGACATGATGACGAGGATAAATATAATGAGAATGTGGAATGCTGAATTCATGACTGTAAAGTGATCAGCGAGTCTAGATAACATTAATTCAGCTTAACATAGTCAGGAACAAGGCCAAAATCATAGGAGTTCAGTGAAGATTCCTCTTGTTTACGTAATGACTCTTGTATAATTGTTAGAAAATTGTCTCCCTAACGATATTTGCAGTGATGTTTGCGACTCAGTCTCTTGACGATACAAACTGTCAAGATATTTTGAACTCTTGTGGCGCAATCAATATAATCACGGAATTTTCTTTGTAAACCTTATCGCATTTATTTTTTATGACGCACTTTATGAACATTTATATTTGAAGACATAGATAGATAGATAGATAGATAGATAGATAGTCAACTGAAAAATAGATAAAGAGAGAGATGGGAATTCTGAGGAGATGTATTAAGAGAGTAGAAAAGAGAGACGGATATAAAGAGAGGGGGGTAATTCCTAATAGATAGATAGATAGATACGAACAGACTTAGATAGATAGATAGATAGATAGATAGATAGATAGATAGATAGATAGATAGATAATGAAATGACCGAGAGTTAAAGAGACAGAGAGAGTGTGAAGGATGTAAGTCTTAAAAAGATAGATGTCGAGAGATAAAGAGAAGAACGAGAGAGATCTGAATTCTGAGAAGATAGATAGATAGATAGATAGATACGAACAGACTTAGATAGATAGATAGATAGATAGATATGAATAGAGATAGATAGATAGATAGATATGAATAGACAGAGATAGATAGATAGATATGAATAGATAGATAGATAGATAGATAGATAGATATGAATAGATAGATAGATAGATATGAATAGACATAGATAGATAGATAGATAGATAGATATGTCGGAGAGTGGTCTTGCAATTGCAATTCTCTCGCACAAACTTTGTTTCTTTTAAGTTTGTTAATTTTCCACGGTTTTTTTATTTCTGTTTTTTTTTTTTTTAATTCTGTTTTTGTTTTATTTTGTTTTGTTTTTTTCTTTTTTTGTTTTTTGTGCAAATTTTAAAGATCCTTCAAAGAAAATATATTGGACAATTTTTTCAACCCTTCAACGGATTAATGGTATTAGGAAAATAAAATAAAAATTTATTAAAATTTAGGGATTATTTTGTTTATCACATCCTGAAGAAGTCTTTTTTTTTTTTCAGATAGGAAAACCTAACAGAGTAATTAAAATTCAACATCAATCTCTCTTCAATTTTTAATATGACAGTCAGATCAACAGCCGTTTCTCCTTTTTTTACCAAGAAAACGCCCGGATGTAAGCCGCATTTGTATGGTAAATTTATTCAGAATCACCAAAGATGAATATGCGACCGCGCTATTAGTTCATCTTATAGTGTATATATATATATATATATATATATATATATATATATATATATATATATATATATATATATTGTATTGTTTTTTAATTAATCGGGTCTAATTAATTTCGAATTAAAAACTTCATCATCAGAGACTTTTTTTAAAAATGAACTCGGTGTTGTATGTTAAATTTTTTTTAAACATTGTGTCACGTGAGTTGTTAGAACGCCATATTGGGTGTTGTAACCATGGTGACACGTGGGATGTTTAAACGCCATGAGGAGGAGATGTGATTTTGGTTGTCTTAATAATAACACCATGTTTACAACGTCCCAAAAAATTATACAGCAACGTGTTCATTTTTTTAAAAAAGTCTCTGATGATGAAATTTTTCCTTTGAAATTAATTAGACCTGAATAATAACCTTACACTGCGATGGATTAATAAAACAAAATTTGTACAATGCTACAAACAAATTATACAATACTTATATATATATATATATATATATATATATAAGTATATATATATATATATATATATATATATGTAAAATTGACATGTGTTCCATTTGTTAAAAATAGAAAAGGAAGCAAATTCAGTTTTAATTCAAATTGCTCAATCCCAAAAATTCTTCAATGTTCAAAAAATCTTCAATGTTCCAAAAAGTCTTCAATGTCACAAAAATATTCAATGTTCCAAAAAACTTCGATGTCACAAAAAATCTTCAATGTTCCGAAAAGTCATCAATGTTCCAAAAAGTCTTCAATGTCCAAAAAAATCTTCGATGTAACAAAAAGTCTTCAATGTTCCAAAAAGACTTTTAATGTTCTAAAATCTTCAATGTTTCAAAACGTCTTTGATGTTACAAAAAATCTTCAATGTTCTAAAAAATCTTCCATATCCCAAAAAATCTTTAATGTTCTAAAAATCCTTCAATGTCCAAAAGAATCTTCAATTTTCCAAAAAGTCTTCAATGTTCCAAAAGTCTTTAATGCCCCAAAATATTTCAAGGTTTCAAAAATTCTTCCATGTCCTAGAAAAACTTCTATGTCCCAAAAAATCTTCAATGTTCGAAAAACTCTCCAATGTTCCAAAAACTCTTCAATATCCCAAAAGGTCTTCTACGTCAAAAAATATTTTAAATGTTCTAAAAATCCCCAATGTCCCAAAAGGTCTTCAATTTTCCAAAACGTCTTCAATTTTAAAAAAAATCTTCAATGTTACAAAAAGTCTTCAAAATCTTGAAAAACTTCAATGCCAAAAAGTCTTCAATGTTCTGTAAAGTATTTGAAGTCACAAAACATTTCAATATTCCAAAAAGTCATCAATATTCCAAAAAGTCATCAATGTTCCAAAAAATCTTCAATGTTCCAAAAAGTCTTCGATGACACAAAAAAATCTTCAATGTTCTAAAAAGTCTTCAATGTCTCAAAAATTCTTCAATGTTTCAATATCTTTTAAAAGTCCAAAAATTCTCCAATGTTCCAAAAAAATCATTAATGTCCCAAAATGTTTTCAATGTTCCAAAATTCTTCAACGTCTCTTAAAATCTTTACGGTTCCAAAACGTCTTCAATGTCATAAAAAATCTTTAATGTTCCAAAAAGTCTTTTATATTTTAGAAAAAAACTTCAAAGCCAAAATGTCTTCAATGTTACATAAAGGCTTTGATATCGCAAAATATTTTCAATATTCTAAAAAATTTTCAATGTTCCAAAACGTCTTCAAGGTTTCAAAAAGTCATCAATGTCCCGAAAAATCTTCAATGCCAAAAAAAATCTTCTATGTTCTAAAAAGTCTTCAATGTCACAGAAAATTCTTCAATATTCAAAAAATCTTTAATATCCTAAAAAGTCTTAAATGTTCCAAAAACTCTTTGATGTCCCGAAAAGTTTTCAATGTTCCAAAAAGTCTTCAATGTCCCAAAATATCATCAATGTTCCAAAAAGTCTTCAACGTCAGAAAAAGTCATCAGTATTCAAAAAAGTCTTCAATGTCCCAACAATCGCCAATGTTCCAAAATGTCTTCATCGTCCCAAAAAGTTATAATATTCAAAAAAGTCTTCAACGTCACCAAAAATCGTCAATGTTCCAAAAAGTTTTCAATGTTCCAAAAAATCTTCAATGTCCAAAAAAATCTTCAATGCCAAAAATTCTTCAATGTGAAAAAAAAGTGAACACCAAATATAAATTCAAGATATAAAATATAAAAGTTTCACGCCACCAATCGTAAGGTGGAAAGTTGTGGAGGTGCCCGTGTTGTAATGGTTATCGTCGTAGGAAATGGACACGGCGACACGAGTTCAAATCCTGGACGAGTCTGATTGCATTTCACATTGCACTAATACTCTTGGGAAAGGTATAAATCCAATTATTCTCACTCCAGCTATGGGGTAATAGTAGGGTAGACTGGATTCTTTAGTCTTGGTAAGGCAACTAGTCTAGAAGGAAAACTCTGAACTGAAACCTGTTAAACTCCGCTTAATAATTGACCTTGTGTCATATCCTACCCGAGCGGACGGGTTGGTAAATAGGGTAAGGTGGAAAGTTTTAACGGCGAATATGATGTTTCAAACATTCCTGTCTTTCTAGCAGATCTTTTTAATCCGTACTTGTATACATATCCAAATATATATGTAAATTATTTAGCAGACGGTTCCCTTTTCAATAGCTACAACACCGAGGTGTAGGGGAGGGTGCTACTCCTTTCCCTAGGTTGCTCCACTTTACCCTTGATACGTACCTTTTAATGCTGAGTGTTAAGCAAGGAGGCATCGAGTACCATTTTGAGCCTATATATATATATATGATGAGTTCTGATAGAACGAAACAGATCTGTCTGTGGATGATTATAGAGATATATACTCCCCTACCCCCGTAGGGTTGAGTTCTCTGGCGAAGAAGTAATCGTGTTACCATTAGCGTTCATTGCAAGCCTCTTCGTATATGAACTGAGGTCTCGGCAGCTGTTGAACAAATGTATGTAAACAATAGTAATTGTGATTCATAACCGTTTAAAATTTGCTTCGCAGCTAATGGCTTCTCGTGGCTAAATGGTTAGAAGCTTTGATGAGTTCTGATAGAACGAAACTGTGAATGACTATATATATATATATATATATGTTGTCATCCCCAGACAAACTCTTTCGTTGTATCACAAATGATATTTCGTCTTTATTAAAAAAAAAAGACTTCTTCATTGCTAAATCCGTTGTCAGTGTCTGATTTATCCACTATTCCACTTATTTTTCTCATCTTGTCAGATTTACCAAAACCTACTATTTCTCAATATATATATATATATATATATATATATATGTGTGTGTGTGTGTGTGTGTGTGTGCGTGTTTATATGGGCAGCATTTCTTCGTTAATACATATTTGATTAAACAATATAAACATTTTTTGTCAACTCATTTTTGTATTTATCCTTTTGAATTGATTGATTTTATGGTATCCGGCGGGAATCAGTTAATAAACCTCCTATAGTTAATTGGTTCCCAAGTACTTTCTGCCCGATCTTGGGCCATCATCAGGTGTGTGTATATTGCAAAAGTGATGTGACCTTTACATGTACATTACTGCTTTTTAAGTGAATAGCATTTATTATTTATACTGGTGTGTTATTGTAGCGTTCATTTTAAATTTGGTTCCGTAAGTAACAGCAGTTGCTAAAGATATCTAAGTACATTTGTAGTGGATTCAAAAATGATTCAATCGAGTTCAGGTATTTTCTTTCTAATGTGGAGCACTTTAAGAATCTGTAATTTTTGCTTGTTATTTTGTTCTAATATTGTGTTTTTGTTAAGAATTTTCTGAAACTCAATTTTTGGTTAGGAATGTTTTTTAGATGTTGTGCAATTGAACTGGTATTAGATAGATGCCTAGTGAGTTGTCTAGATAGTATGGTTGAGGTTAAAGCAATGTGTATATTATTATTTTCAGATATACAATCTTCTAAAGTACATTTAAATTAATATATAACGTTAGGTTTTTGCAAAACCCCAATCGAGTGCTGGGGAATTATTGTTGATAACTAATTAGGAGGTTATATATATATATATATAACCGGCCCATTTGCGTAGTGGGTACAGTGTTCGTCAATGGTCTGAGATGAATATATATAAGAATTTTGGGGAAAAGTTGATTTTTTCTAAACAATTGAAATATTATACGATCAATATAAATATTTTTAGGCACTATGTTTTAAGAAAGTCTATATCATTGAAAGCCTGTCACCCAAATATATAAGTTCACCTCTTACATGTAAAGATGTTCGGAAAGTAATTACCTTTTACCGGGGATGATATAAAAACTAAATGTGAGTTGAATTTACTTAGATATCATCACCAAAAATTTAATCCCTTTTAGAGTGTTCGCCAAATGTCCGGAAGACCAGGGTTTAATCCCAGGTCGATTCAAAATCAATCCTAGGTCAATTCAAAGACTTAAATAATGGTACTCGATGCCTCCTTGCTTAAGCCTCAGCATTATAAGGCAAGGGACAAGCGTAAAGTGAATCAGTCAAGAGAATGGAGCCGTGCCCTTCCCTACACCTCGGTGTAGTAGCTATTGAAAAGAGAGCCTTCGAGTCCCCCTCAATTACGGTTGCCCACTTTACTTACTTATTTTCAAATTCTGCTGCCCAACAAACCCAAGAAAAAATAGGCTGGGAGTTTCTTTAACATCATTTTAGAGTCATACAAATTTAATACTTATAGATTTTCATTTGTCTCGATCACTTGATTATATCATAAGTGTTAAAATATTCAGAAATAATGAAGAACTTGAAAAAGGTCTATCAAACATTTTTTAGAGTAAAATATAAAATCGAAAATATGCCTACTGATGGGGCTGCAGTCGTTAAAAATCAAAGTGATGATATTTTTAAGAGCTTACGTTTTGTTTTGTTTTATTTTGTTTGTTTTTGTTTTGTTTGCTTTTTAACGGTTTTTGGTTCGTGAAGGTTTTTGGTTTTTTTTATTTAATTGGTTGTTTGGTTGGTTTGTTTTTATTTTGGTTTTATAATTTTGTTTGTTTTTTGTTTTACAGCGTATCAACCCTTTTCGGCTGATTTAACGCTGAATTAAGTCATTTTGATAAAAGTTTCAAACAATTCACTTTAGTATAAGTATAGGTTTTTTGTTTACACACAGTTAAATATCAAAACAATTCTATTTCAAACAACTCAGTTTAGCATAGGTACCCAGTGTAAATGTCAAAAACAGTTCTATTTCAAACAATTCAGTTTTGCATAAGTATAAATGTAAAAACAGTTAATTTCAAATAATTCAGTTTAGCGTAATTACACAGTTTAGTTCTATTTGACCCATAGATAGGACCCTATCAGGTGCTACCACACAGGGTTATAGTGGACCTGGGAGCGATTTTTGTTTCTCGGTTACAGAGAAGTTGATTTGTTTTATTTTTGTTTGTCAAAGACTTTTGGATTTTTATTTGACTTCTTTTATTAATGGCATATCAACCTTCATTGGTTATCTGATACGAAAATTCAAATTGAGAGAAGAACTGCGGTGATATAGGGTGTCTCAATATATAAGGGACCCATGTGATAGTAATAACTCTACTAATAATAATGTTGTGTTCTTTTGGTTTCAGATTTGAAAATACGTGGTGCATTCGAGAAGTTTACAGTCATTTAAAATTGTCGCAGACTCTTGAAAATTCTGTAGGTTATTGCTATACATCTTTTGAGATGACTGACCAATTTTTATGATTTCACGTTCAAGGGAACAGCTACAGCAGCAAGTGGAATACACCCTACTAAACCCTCAATGTCACAGCTGGTGAATTTCAAAAATACAATCTGGACGTGAGGACACTTTAGAAGAACGATATGCAATAAAATTCTGTTTTAAACTTGGAAAAAATGCTACAGAAACGTATGGAATGCTTCAGACTGCTTTTGGAGCATCTTGCATGAATCGAGCATGAGTCTTTGAGTGGCATAAGAGATTCAAGGAGGACAGGGAGTCTGTGAGGGATGATGAGAGGTGTGGGAGGAGTAAGGAAGTCAATACACCAGAATTGATTGGCCAAAGGTTTAGGGTTAGGGTTAGGGTTACTCTGTTGAGGTTTTAAGGGAGTTCAGGAAGAGGCCAGCACTCTTCAAATGGGGTCAATGGCATCTCCACAAGGACAATGCACCAGTCCACAACTCCATCCTTGTCACAGACCTTGCACCCTGTGACATTTAGTTATTCCCTAAGCTCAGAGACTGTCGTTATGAGACAATTGAGGAGATGAAAGAGGCTGTGACGAAGGTCACTGACACGCTCACACAAGAGGACTTCCCTGAGGCCTTCCAGAAATTGTGGGAACGGTACGACAAGTGCATTGCAGCCGGAGGAGATTCCATGTGTGTACTATCAATAAAAGTGCCCATACGAAAAAAGTCTGGAAACATATTTAATGATCCTCGTAATATACTATAACAACTATTAATCCTCGATCTATCTTTGACAAGAGAGGAAAAAATATTTGCATCACTACTTATTTGGAGACAAAATCACTCAAAACTTGAGCCAGCAAAATTTCGCAGGAAGTTTAACTTTAACAATTATCCCTAGAAAAGCCGAATTTATCGTTGGGTACACAAATTTCAAGCCACAGGTTCAGTAAACAACCTCTACAAGAAAGCAGAAAATCCCAGGTCTGGTTGGAAGTTGACTACAAGATTTCCTGACAATGTGGATGCAGTGAGAGATTCTGTCGTAAAAAATCCGAAAGAGTCCCTCCAAAGACGTTTCCGAAGACTTAGTCTTTAACGTCATCGTTTCAAAGAATTTCAAAGAAAGATCTTCATCTATACCCATACAGAATCCAGATTAAGCATAAACTCACACCAGCTGACATGGAGTTTCTTGTCTCAGTAATAAATCATTACCATGAGTTGCATCTATTTTGAGACACCCTGTATCTAACCCATAATAAAGGAGGATAAGGGGTTCATGCCTTTCCCAAGGTATTTGTCCGAAAGTGAACGTAATAGCGCGACTGGAGTTCGAACTCGCTTACTTTCAGAACGCAGTCTAGTACCTTAGCCACTACGCCACATGAACTCCCTTAAGTCCATAAAGTTGTCGAAATGACAAGAGTATTACATTAACTTTGTTACGAAAATAACCATAAAAATTTATTCATGTTCTGTGTTGTATTGCTTTGGGCTATATAAAAGTCAAAACTAAATCACTGATGGATTTATGACCAACCGTGAAAATCAGCGTAGAATATGGGCTGTATGATTGAAAAAATAATGAAATATAAACTCGTGAAAATTGTTTGCGTTCCAGGAACCAATCAAGCGATGAAATCCCCTGTTTATTTGGGACCTGAGTGTATTGATCAAAAATCGAATCTTACTTCTTGTAACACATTCTATATTGCTTCTTTTTTTTTCTAAGTTGGAAAAACAATATTAACTTTTATATAGTATATATAAGGAGACGCTCGGGATTATTGTTGTAAAAAATGGACACGGCGACACGAGTTCAAATCTTGGACGAAGCTGATTGAATTTCACATAGTGCTAATTCTCTTGGGAAAGGTATGAATCCCACTATTCTCCCTCCAGCTATTAGTAACTAGTAGGGCAGACTTGATACTTTAGGCTTGGTTGGGTAACCAGTCTAGAAGAAGGAAAACTGAACTTAAACTCGTTAAAGTCCGCTTAAAAACTGACCTTGTGTCACATCCTGCCCGTGTGGAGGGGTTGGCAAATACGTATATATATATATGGTGGTGCTCGTAGTATAACGTCCTATGAAATGGACTTGGCGACCTGAATTCAAAATATATTGATCAGAAATCGAATTAGGCTGATTGGAAGGAACCAGCACAGTTTTCTATTTGGTTTGATTTTATGGCATATAAGGAGCGATGAGGATAGATAGATAGATAGATAGATAGATAGATAGATAGATAGATATGGACACTCCTTTCAGTGTTGGTTTGGTTTTATGGCATATCAACTATTACAGGTTATTTAATGCCAAATCCTCTTTATACAAATATATTAAATATATATGATTTGGTTTGGTTGGGTTTTATGACACATCAACCATTGTAGGTTATTTAATGCCAAATTCTTTTTATACATATATATTAGATATATAGGATTTGGTTTATTTGGGTTTTATGACATATCAACCATTGTAGGTTATTTAATGCCAAATCCTCTTTATACATATATATTAAATATATAGGATTTGGTTTGGTTGGGTTTGACGGCATGTCAACCATTGTAGGTTATTTAATGCCAAATCCTCTTTATACATATAGATTAAATATATAGGATTTGGTTTGATGGTGTTTTATGGCATATCAACTATTGTCGGTTATTTAATGCCAAATCCTCTTTATAGATATGTATCAAATATATAGGATTTGCTTTGATTTGCTTTGGTTTTATGGCAATTCAACCATTGTAGGTTATTGAATGCCAAATCCTCTTTATACATACCTATTAAATATATATGATTTGGTTTGGTTTGGTTTTATGGCATATCAACTATTGTAGATTATTTAATGCCAAATCCTCTTTATACATATATATTAAATATATATGATTTGGTTTGGTTGGGTTTTATGGCAATTCAACTATTGTAGATTATTTAATGCCAAATCCTCTTTATACATATATATTAAATATATATGATTTGGTTGGGTAGGGTTTTATGGCAATTCAATTATTGTAGGTTATTGAATGCCAAATCCTCTTTATACATACCTATTAAATATATAGGATTCGTAAACACATTTTGTATATAACATTCTTAAACACGCCAGAGCTTTTTTTGCACACAGTGAAATGTTTTGAAGTATTGGTATATAACAGTCACAATTTAACATCCGTCATTTGTTTGCACGCTTAATTTGTTCTATTTGACCGATAGATAGGACCCTATACTTTGGGTCAGAGTGGACTGGGGAGCAAAGAACAATGTAGGAGTACTCCACATTCTCCAAATCCTCAAGGCAGGAGCCTAGCCATCAAATGGTTCAGTGTCATATCTAGGACACTCCTTGAGGAAGTATTACCTCTCTGCAAAGATGCAATCGGTGTATTCTATACCTTTTCCAGTTCAAAATGGGAATAGTTCAGTTCAAAATGGGAATAGTTCAGTTCAAAATGGAAAAATTATTATAAGTATAGCAATAAAAAAGCTGCAAAGAAACAATATGGGGGTCCAGTTGTGATGGTTGTTGACAATGCCCCATGTCACTCAAACATTGAAGAAGTTTTTAGTGAAGAAGAATTTCTTGGATATGAAATGCTTAGGTTGGGACCATAGAGTCCAGTGTTTAATCCCATTGAACAAGTATGGTCTTTAATCAAAGCTTACGTCAAGCAGGAATTGGCTGCTAAAATTGTGAGTATTCTTGCAATGGAGAGAAGAGATGGCTTGTCAATTACTGAACAAAGAGCAAGAGTTTTGACTTCATTAATTGAGGAAGAATTGGGAGGGGTTACACCAGAAGTATGCAATCGTTTCATAGCTGGAATTCAATCTAAAATTCCTGCAGCTGTAGCATTAGAAGATGTTTTTTTCTAATAAATGACTTGAAGAATTTTTTTTATATTATAAAATGTTAACAATTTTATTGCTAAAATAATTTATAGAATATTTTTTATATTTATACTTATAATAATTTTTCCATTTTGAACTGAACTATTTCCATTTTGATATTAACTATTCCCATTTTGAACTGAACTACTCCCATTTTGAACTGGAAAAGGTATATAAGTCCCAAGCCGACTGGGCTGAGATATGAACCGACTGAGATAGATAGATAAGTTTTTTGTTTTATGACATATCAACATTCGTGGGTTATTTAATGCCAAAGCCATCCTTGTGGAAGAACAGTAATAGTATTATTTAACCTAATGCTGGGGGGATAAGGGGGTTAATACTTTTCCCCTATTGTATCAAGTCTGAGAGAGAACAATGGCGCGACTGGAGTTCGAACTCGCTTACTTTAGGGCAACAGTACAGTACTTTTCCTATTACGCCAAGGAGACTCCCTGATGGACAGACAGACAGAAAATTATCAACATATGTAAGGAATGAAAAGAACGTGCTCACAAATAAAGAATTTATTGATATTTATGAATGAACTAACATAAAAAAAGACAATTTATCCGGTTCCTGACATTTTTGGTAAGGTTCCAGTTTTGTAATCTTTCGACTTGATGTGGGATTCCAAAAAGACAAATGCCAGTCGCAGAAATCAATTTGAAAACGTTGCAAAATGACCAAAGAGGAAATGGTCTGTGCACCATGAAATTAATGATACATCTTTGAATGGAGGTTTGCCAACGGCCACCCAGAATAAGGGGTAGTGGATGACATAGATAGATAGATAGATAGATACATACATACATACATACATACATACATAGAAATAGGCTAAGATAGATAGATAGATAGATACGGACGGACAGACAGACATAGATACAGACAGACAGACAGACAGACAGACTGAGATAGATAGATAGATAGATAGATAGATAGATAGATAGATAGATAGATAGATAGAAATAGGCTAAGATAGATAGATAGATAGATAGATAGATAGATACGGACGGACAGACAGACAGACATAGATAGATAGATAGAGACAGATAGACAGACTGAGATAGATAGATAAAAAGGAAAAAAAGAAAAGACAATATATGTTTGCTCTGTGGTTTTCAAGAACTGAAACTACTCATAAACAAAAAGCAAACTTTCTCAGTCCCATTTTAAATGGCGGGGGGATCTCAAGCTTCTCATGTGTTTATCAAACGTCCCTATACTATTTATAACTAGATTTAGATAAAAACTAGGTTAGCAATTACTATTCATTTTTGTTGTATACTAAGCTATGCTTAGTCTGGCTCAAGGTCAAGGTATTTGAAAATTCAGTAAGGATCAAATTTACTTTGCTCTACAAGAAAACTTTGCTAACTATTGGGTTAGGACCAAAATACCCTCTCATAATAGTTGTTTATTAAGCTTATCTTAGTCTGGCTCAAGGCCATGGTATTTGAAAATTCAGTTAGGATCAAACTTTCTCCGCGGGTGAAATCATCTCCTTGCTAACCCTTGTGCTACACTCGAAACAAAATACGCAATCATTCACGTTATTAACGAAGTTCAGTTTAATCTGGCTCAAGGCCATGGTATTTGAGAATAAGGCCCACTAGAGGAATCGATTGGCCAGCAATAGATACTTGCGAACCAATTCCCTGCAATAGGACCTTAATATACTTCCATTAAGTTTGATATTTATATATACATACATACATACATACACACATATATATATATATATATATATATATATATATATACATATATATACATACATACATACATACATACATACATAAAAACGTATTTAAAAGCTGAACGTTCTCAGCAGATATATGAGGCACCGAGTAAACTAATGTTTGTTGGTTTGTTTGTTTGTTTGTTTACAAATACCATTACATAATTTATTGCTTCGTATTTATGAGTACGTTTTCTTGTTTTGTTTCTTTTTTTATTTTCTAATTTTTTTTTACGTCTCTTGAAACGTTAAATCCTTAAAGGCGCCACAAAGGAAAGCCAAATCGTTTATGATTACTCGTCAAAAGAAATAAAATTACACATTAAATTGAATCAGACGGAATATATATATATATATATATGTGTGTGTGTGTGTGTGTGTGTGTGTGTGTGTGTGTGTGTGTGTGTGTGTGTGTGTGTGTGTGTGTGTGTGTGAGGTGGGAAATAATGTGTCAGAAATAAGAAAACTCAGTTCTATAAATTTAATGAGTTTTATATCTTCAGTGAATAGTTTGTTGGAGAACAGCTTACAAAGCCTTTTACATTTGATAGGAAAAGGTAATATTTGTTTACGCGTAAATATGCATCAATATTTGTATCAACTAAAAAATAGTTTATGCACTTAAATTACCTTTTTCGTTTTGTTTGTGTTTTTTTCTAAACTAAACAATATATTTTACGCACAGGAGATTTGTCCAAGTTTTAGTCACTCACCATGCAGAGAGAAAATAATGTTTATGGTTTATTTTGGTGCGGTTGAGTTTTATGGCGTATCAACTATTGAGGGTTATTTAATGCCAAATCCTCTTTATACATATATATTAAATATATATGATTTGGTTTGGTTGTGTTTTATGGCATATCAACCATTGTAGGTTATTTAATGCCAAATCCTTTTTATACATATTTATTGGATATATAGGGTTTGGTTTGGTTGGGTTTTATGGCATATCAACCATTGAAGGTTATTTAATGCCAAATCCTCTTTATATATATATACGTATATTAAATATATATGGTTTGGTTTTATGGCATATCAACTATTATAGATTATTTAATGCCAAATCCACTTTATACATATATATTAAATGCATAGGATTTGTAAGCACATTTTGTTGATTTTGTTGATAACAAACGAATCTGAGTTCATGTTTTGCACACATTTAAATGGTTTCAAGTATTGCTATGTATCACTAACAATTTAATCAAACATCAGTCATTTGTTTACACACAGTTAAATGATCAAATAGTTCTATTTCAAACAATTCAATTTATCATAAGTTATTTGTATCTACACAGTTTAAATGTCAAACAGATCTATTTGACCCCTGGATAAGACCCTCTCAAGTGCTATTACTCCGGTTCAAAATGGACCTGGGAGAGATGGCAATGAAGGGACATTCCACATTCCTAAAATCTCTAAGACGGGAGCCTTGCCATTAGATGGTTTAATGTCATATTCATGATGGGTCTTACCTCTCTGCAGAGATGCAGTTTTGTATTCTACAGCCCCAACCGACTGTATTGGTAATATTTATGACACTGATGCCTCCGTGAATGCGGTACAAAAATATTTTGCTTTAAAGAATCTCATATAAGTACAAGATTTTTTTTTTCTTTGTGAAATTGATACAGTCATGCTGACTTTAATTCATTCCAAAGAATTGAATTGAGGAGAATAACAGAAATTTCCTCAATAGGAATAATGCTTGCTGTTGTTGTCGTTAGACCAATTCACATACCTCGACAGCAATATCTCATCGAATGAAAACCATAGACAGTTTGTTGATTACTATGGAAATCTAATCCCTGATAAAACAAAACGGGATTTCTTCCAAATTAAAGCAGTGTCAGTACTACTGTATGGCTGAACCACCTGGACTCTACAGAAACGTGTAAAGAAAAAAGCTAGATGGAAATTACATAAATAGATGGGAATTACATATATATATATATATATATATATATATATATATATATATATATATATATATATATATATATATTAGAATAGGAAGGTCCACAAAGAGATTTCAATTTTTTTAATTTAAATTCAAAAAATATAAATCTCTTCGTGGACCTTCCTATTTTAAAATATATCCTTATTCTTTCTTTGGACCTACAACAACCATCTTTATATATATATATATATATATATATATATATATATATATATATATTCACTGTGTGTCATATGATTATATATATATATATATATATATATAGGGGGTTGAACAAATAATGGAAACACATAGAAATTTCAAGCAAATTTATTTTAGTATGGTTTTCTGATCGCAGCCCCCCCCCAATTGTGCAACTCTTTTCTTACAGTTTTTGAGAAAACTGGGTTTTCGTGATGGTCATTAAGCTCTGCTGTAATTTTCGGAGCTGTATTCTTGTGATCTTTCCTAACAATCCGCCTAAGAGTCCGACGGTCCCTATCAGACAACTTTCGTTTTCTTCCAGAGATTTGCTTCAGTAAAGAAGTTTTTCCTTCTTTCCCAAATGCTGTCATTACTTTCGAGACAGTATTCCTTGCTACACCAAATAATTCAGCTGTTTTTGTTACACTAGCGCCTGCCATACGAGCACCAACAATTTGACCGCTTTTAAAGTCTGATAGATCTGCCATTTTAATGAATTTTGATAAATTTCTTCGGAGGATATCAATATAAAAACAACAATTTTAGTAAAATAAGACGATAAAAATTAATGATAAATCAAAATCCATGAAAATAACAGACGTTTGATGTGAGAATTAATTTTTTTTTTTTCATATTGCGGACTTTTTGTCCTCATCTTGGTAGTTTTTGTGTTGTTTTTCTCACTACGTTTCGGACGAATTTCATCTCTGGCCTTCTTCAGGTGATTAACCGCGACTTCGTATAGGAATGCTAAGTCTTGTAACCGTATCCCCAGTATGTTGTTGTCAATCACACCACGTTTTTTGACCAAATAAACCTCTGGCCGGCTTGGGTAAGAATTGAAACCGTTATCTTCTGACAATGCTTACCTGAAACCGTAGAGCCTCAACGCCTCTATCCGCTGTGCCACGAGCTCCGAAGGGCGATTAAGGTTGGATTTTTTGGTGTTGTAAATCCAATTATTTGTTCTCCTTATCTGGTCTTCCATCGTCGGATCCGTACCGAATTTTTAATTGTCTTTTTTGGGAAAAAATTAATTCTCAGATTAAGAAGCCTCATCTCGAAAGGATTCCCAATAAAGACAAACGTTTGGTGGTTTTATAAAAGTTTTAGAATTATGTTACTAACATTCTAAGTGTTTCCATTATTTTGTTTAACCCCTGTATATACTTTGAAAGGAATAGGTCCACGAGAGAATTTGATTTTAGGTTATTTATTATTCTTCAACACTTGGTTCTGACGTTTTAAGTCGTCTTCAGGAAGTATATGGTCTATTTTCGAGTTACCCTCCCCAAACCAAAATAACAAAAACCTTATAAAATTATATAGACAATATGTGCCTTTATCTTTTATTCCAATATTTAAACAAAGGACTGATATATATATATATATATATATATATATATATATATATATATATATATATATATATATATATATATGGGTAATTTATTTCGGTCCCGTATTTTCAGTTTCTGGTGTGAACCAAAAACATAAAGAAAAAAATTATTAATACAGGACTTCTTCAGACCCAATGGATAATTAATTAATTTTTTTTTCTTCATGTTTTTGGTTCACACCAGAAACTGAAAATAGGGGACCGAAATAAATTTATAATCATGAATTAACCGGTCTTTGGTTTTTTTCTTAAAGATATATATATATATATATATATATATATATTCATTTTGAAATATATATATATATATATATATATATATATATATATATATATATATATTTCAAAATGAATATTTCCCAGTCGGCTGGGGCTGTAGAATACACCGACTTCACCTCTGCAGAGGGGTAAGACACACACCCACAAGTGTCCTGGATATGACAGTAAACAATTTGATGGTGAGGTTCCAGTGATGCTGGGGCTTTGGGGAATGCAGAGTACTCCTTCATTGTCCCATTGCTCCCAGGTCTATTCTGGCCCTGCGTGGAAGCACCTGATAGGGCCTTATCGATGGGTTAAATAGAACTAACAGTATACTTATGCTAAACTGAATTGTTTGACTAAACTGAATAGCTTGAAAGAGAAATGTTTTTACAATTAAACCATACTTACATTTACATTGCATGCTTATGCCAAACTGAATTGTTTGAAATGGAACTGTTTTTTTACATTGAAACTGTATTTACACTAAACTGAATTGTTTAATATAGAACTGTTTTGATATTTACCTGTGTGTAAACAAAATCTGTACTTATACTAAACTGAATTAGAGCTACTTGACTAAACCGAATAGCTTGAAATAGAAATGTTTTTCACAATTAAACTGTACTTACATTTAAACTGCGAACTTATGCTAAACTGAACTGTTTGAAATAGAACTATTTTCTTAAAAATGGATTTGGCGTTAAATAACCTACGAAAGTTGATATGCTATAAAACGTAACCAACCAACCAACCAATCAAAATAAATAGTATGTAAAAACTAAATAAATAAATCCATAAAAAGATATGTTTCTTTGTGGACCTATTCACTTTAAAATATTTATTTTTCTCTCTTTGGAATAACAAAAAAAGAAATTTTTTATACATAAGTATATGTATATTTGCTGTGTATTTCACATATATAATGTTTGTCTGTCTGTCCGTCTCTCTCTCTATATATATATATATATTTTTCTCACTCTCTCTCTCTCTCTCTCTCACACACACAGAAAGAAATTGGCAAAATTATGAAACTACGGATTTCCTGGAATCCCTAAATGTAACAATCTCTGGTTTCGGTTTGGTTTCTGTGTTTAATGGCATATCAACGTTCGTGGGCTATTCAATGTCAAAGCCATCCTTGTAGAAGAACAGTAGTGGTAGCAGCAAAAGTGATTCACCTCCAAAGCAGTTTTTTTTAAGATTGAGTCAAACTAGTAATGAAATAATAATGATGGCTTAGCTTGGTTTGGTTTCTTTGCTTAATGGCATATCAGCCTTCGCGGGCTACTCAATGTCAAACCTATCCTTGTAGAAAAACAGTAGCTGAGGATGGGATAAGGGGTTTCATGCCTTTCCTAAGGTCATTATTTCAAAAGTAAACGTAATAGTACGATTGGAGTTCGAATTCGCTTACAACGATGTCTCAGTGCCATACTTCAGCCATTACAGAGAGAGAGAGAGAGTGAGAGTGAGAGAGAGAGAGATGAAGCGAAAGATTAAAGATTAACGATTAGTTAATTCCAAATCCATTCTAGTAGAAGAACAATACTGCTATCATTGTAAGTCCGAAGGTGAATATAATAGCTTGACTTGAGTTCGAACTCGCTTTCATACGACGTCGCTGTCCAGTACGTTAGCCACTACGCAACAGAGACTCGTCCGTCACTGATTTCATTATATTATCTGTGAGATAAACTTCTCGTAACAGTTAATTCAATCTGCCCCCCCCCCGAAGTAATTTAAATCATCACGGAATAGTTCGCAGTTTGATAATCAATCTAATTGAATCAATTATACCCCACCAATCTTGGGGAAATAGGACTCTCATATTGTTTTGCCACTAATTCACTTGATTTCAAACATGATACACGTGGTCACTTGCTCAGTAAGTTTTCATTCAATAATTCTCACGCACAAATACTCTTGCTATATATTTATCATATTTACCCAACCCTGTCGTGTTCTTTAGCAATTGCGCCACGACGAATAAAGTTATTAAATCACCTAACGTATATTTCGGGCGACTTTATTATATTTACCAACCCCTCCGCTCGGGTAGGATATGACACAAGGTCAATTTTTAAACGGAGTATAACAGGTTTGAATTCAGAGTTTTCCTTCTCCTAGACTAATTGCCTCACCAAGGTTGAAGAACCTAGTTTGTCCTACTATTTACTCATAGCTGGAGGGAGAATAATTGGATTTATACCTTTCCCAAGGGTATTAGTGCTATGTGAAATACAATCACTCTCGTCCAGGATTTGAACTCGTGTCGCCGTATCCATTTTCAACGACGATAACCATTACACCACGGGCACGAGCACCTCTTGCTATATATTCATAATCACCAACACGAACAGTCTTTCTTAGAGCCAGCGACTATCTTTGGGTTAGTTTGATTTTTTTTTTTTTTTTTTTTTTTCAATGTATAAGTTTAGTGTATCAGTTTAGTTTAATGTATCAGTTTAGTTTAGTGTATCAGTTAGTTTAGTATCAGTTTTTTGTTTGTTTTTGTTTTTTGTTTTTTTGTTTTTTTGTTTAATGTATCAGTTTAGTGTACCAGTTTAGTTTAATGTATCAGTTTAGTTTAGTGTATCAGTTAGTTTAGTATCAGTTTTTGTTTTTGTTTTTTTGTTTAATGTATCAGTTTAGTGTATCAGTTTAGTTTAGTGTATCAGTTTTGTTTAATGTATCAGTTTAGTGTATCAGTCTTCGTGGGTTATTTAAAGCCAAAACCATCTTTCTTAAAGGACAGCAGTTGTACTATTTAACCCCTAAGGGGTTTCATAGCTTTCCCATTGGTATTAGTTAAAAAGGGAAGGTAATAGTGCAACTGCAGTTCGAACTCGTTAGCCACAACGTCTCAAGAACTCCCGTCACTATCTTCCTTCTTTTTCAGGTTTAAGATGGGTGCCGATTGTGACTCTCAGTCTGATTTATTGACAGTAATAGTCGCTGGAGAAAAATGGTGTTTTATAGCTGAAAACGTCCAAATGTCAAGTTGTGTGGCTATTACTGTCACAACATCTCTCTCTCTCTCTCTCTCTCTCTCTCTCTCTCTCTCTCTCTCTCTAATACACACACACACACACACACACACGTGTATATGTTGTGATTAATGTGGGAATGAATAAATAAAAATCCGATTTACAAGTTTATGATTTATTTATTTAAATTGAGCGAAAAGTTTAGTAAAAAACAAAAGTTCAGAATCTTTTCTTGCATGCAAAAAATATTGACAGCATAAGCGTCATCATCATCATCACCATAGTGGAGGTGCCCGTGGTGTAATGGTTATCGTCGCAGGATATGAACACGGCGACACGAGTTCAAATCCTGGACCTGACTGATTGCATTTCACATAGCACTAATACCCGAGCGGAGGGATTGGTAAATATGATCATCATCATCACCATGACGCGCCACCAGCACGGATCTCCCTGATCCTCTCTCGCTACCCGTCTCTATCGTCCTTCGCTCCCATCAAGTCTTCAAGCCAACATCCTATATCGTCACAGAGCTGTTGTTTATATTTTATTGGTCCTGCTTGGAATCGTTCCCAACACCGGTTTTACTGGATTAAATAATATATATATATATATATATATATATATATATCATCTTGTCATGACATCATCACGGATATCCCTGGCCCTCTCTCGCCACCCCTTTCTATCGTTCATCGCTTCCGGCAGGTCCTCAGGGCTACACCCCATATCCTCACAGAGCTGCTGTATGTAGGTTCGGACTGGTCGTCCTGCCTTTGCTCGTCCATGTGATGGGGTCCACAGGAGTATGTCGCTTATGAGTTCGTCCTTATTTCTTCAGCAGTGTCCCACATGTCTGGTTCGTCTAACTTTGATAGTTTTTGTGATGGGTGGTTGGTGGCTGCTGCTTTGTGGGGAGTAGCCTCCAGGACTTGTTCAATATTGATCACAGCATTCTTGTGTAATTGCCGTCAAGCTTTTTCTCCATAAGTTTAGTTAGCGTCCATGTAGTGCATCCATATAGCAGTATCGACACGACCGATTCTTGGAAAAAACTGCGTTTTATTTTATCGGTCTGGTCTGACTTCCATACGGCCGATAGTCTGTTGATAGCTGTCCATGTTGACGTCTGTCTCGGTTGATGAGACGCTGCTTCCAACGTAGGATAACTTGTCCACTAGTTTCAGAGAACTACCATTTAGATATTGATATAGTTTAAAATCGCTGAGGTGCCCGTGGTGTAATGGTTATCGTCGTAGGAAATGGACACGGCGATACGAGTTAAAATCCTGGTCGAGACTGATGGCATTTCACGTAGCACTAATACTATTGGGAAAGGTATGAATCCAATTATTCTCCCTCCAGCTATGGGTATATAGTAGGACAGACTAGGTTCTTCAGCCTTGGTAAGTCAACTAGTCTAGGAGAAGGAAAACTCTGAATTCAAACGACACAAATTGATATAATTGGAATAATACCTTTCCCAAGGGTATTAGTGCTATGTGAAATGCAATCAGTCTCGCCCAGGATTTGAACTCGTATCGCCGTGTCCATTTCCTACAACGATGACCATTGCACCACGGTCTTGTCTTACTGTCACCTTTTTTTTAATTCTTGTCAGAATAGTCTTGATGTATCTGTCGCCATATTTGTTCTCATTATATTCGTCTTGTTCTATCTGTCGCCATCTTTATTTTTGTTAGGTTCGTCTTATCGCATCTGTCGCCATATTTGCTCTTGTCAGAATCGTCTTGAATCCGTCGCCATATTTGTTCTTGTTCGTGTTGTCTTGTCGTATCTGTCGCCATCTTTATTCTTGTTAGTTCTCTGTTCTAATCGTATCCATCGCAATTTTTTTTATGTTCGTCTTATTGTTTATTTCATTTTATTCATATATATATATATATATATACTTACCTGGCTTTTGCTAGACCGTGTGGCATTCGTGCCGGATGGGGTATCGAAATCAATGGCAGATTCGATGCCGAAAGGCCTCCAGTTTCAGTTGGGCCACCTTCGGGTGGGCGAGCTGCAACCTTTGTCCCTTATGTATAGCACTAGACCTTGCTGTCTAGTTCAAGCTATAACCCAGCATACGTGCCCGGATCCAGATTTGGATTCATGAAACTGCTTGCGTTATTAGACCCACATTGCACTTTGTGGGTCGATAAGCAGCACAGACCAGCAGGGTTTGAGTCTCAGCTCGTGCCCGACCTTCTCCTCCCTTAAATCCCCACTATAATCATTGACCTTGTGTCAGGTCCTATCTGGTGGGAGGCAGCGACAAATATCTATATATATATATATATATATATATATATATCATAAATACTGTATAAATCTTACCGTAAGTTTTAAAAATTTACGAATTGCAATAAAACCAACCCAGCATTCAAAATAGAGGCTGTGATATTGCACCGTCTGAAGCCACATTTTGGCCAGTTTTCTTCTTTTTTTTTTTTTATTCATTCCACGCTGATATCAGATCTGGTCTTTCAAAGCAAAGAAATCCTTCACTGAGGCTTTCCCTTTCTCGTCACGAACGCAAAAAATTAGCAATGGACTGGAAGAAGTAATCACTCAAATAAACTAGATTCAGACTTTCATCTTGACGGAACAACCTTTCTACCAGTTCTTTGATCCCAAGCTGGTACCAGTTCATTGTTTTTCAAGAACTTCTTCGCAGAAAATTTCACTTCTTGGTTGTTAAAGTGTTTCGAGTACAGAAAGACATTGATCAGAACAAAAGAGAACTGAATCTGGATCATATACCGAGTGTGGCATCAGCTTCACTTCCTCAAGTTCGTCGAGCTTCTTACCTGTTGTTTAAGCGGTTGAAGTGTTGTGTTTTCTTGCCGCAGAAGAAGTTGCTTTCAGTTCCCCAAATTCCGAGTATTTTTGCCGCACAATGGCAAACTCAGGTCATCCTATTTTAGGGTTCTCTTACTCCTCAGCAGGATATTCTACGCCCCACCGACAGTGCAGTATAATGTAAAGAATATTTTTATAGATTTCATAGAGAATTATTGTTTAGTTTGGTTTCTCTGTTTAATGATATATCAACGTTCGTGGGTTATTTAATGCCAAAACCATCCTTGTAGAAGAACAGTAGTGGTACTCGCAAAAGTGGTTCACCTCCAAAGCAGTTTTATAAAGATCGAGTCAAACTAGTAATAAAATGATAATGATAGCTTGGCTTGGCTTGGCTTGGTTTTGTTTCTTTGTTTAAAGGCATATCGGCCTTTGTGGGTTATTTAATGCCAAAGCTATCCTTATTGGAGAACAGTAATGGTACTAGCGAAAGTGATTCACCTCCTAAGCAGTTTTATTAAGATCGAATCAAACTAGTAATAAAATTATAATGCTGGCTTGGCTTGGTTTTGTTCCTTTTTTTAATGGCATATCAACCTTAGTGGGTTATTTAATGCCAAAGCCATCCTATTTGAAGAACAGTAGTGGTGCTATTTAGCTAGGGGATAAAGGGGTTCATGCCGTCACCAAGGATATCAGTCCGAAAGTAAACTTAATAGTGTGACTCGGGCTCGAACTTAGATAACGATGTTGCTGATTATTGCTTTACCCATTGCACTATGGGGATTTCTTCATTTCCTGCAACGTGTGCAAATATAGCAGCACCTTCCACTCTAATAAAAATGACAAGAGTAAATATGCAATGAAATTAATGCAAAAGAAAATTCAGTGATCCACGATGGAAGTACTTAAACATTTCAGCGACAAGTCACTCGACTATTTCTATTCATTTATAATGTCCCATATATCAAGAACTATAAATTGCACCAGAGAGAAAACTCCATCGATTCTCTGTTTGCCAATAATTCACACGGCGTCTTCTCTTATAGAAGGCCACAAAGAACATCGCCAACAAATGCGAAGATTTGACTGATGAAGGTTAGTATCAAGCTATCATGTATATCATTCGCGGTGGAAACCCTTTGACGATGGCAACTGCTGGAATATCAAAGGCTTTGAGGTCGGTAGTGTTCATGTGGCTTCTTTGTCGTTTACTAAAACGTTAAGATATATAGAGGATGCAAGTCAAGTTTATCTCTCCAACTGCCGTTCGGTTCTTTGTGGATCACCCGGGGAAACGGGTCATCTATTGTTCGAGAAACTTCTCACATTCTTTATAAATCATTTATCCAGAATGTAGATCGATATTAGTAAGGAAGGGTCGTCCTGGTGTAGTGGCAAATGTACGTGTCTCTGAAGTCAGTGTTAGAGGGTTCGAATTTCAATCACATTATTACATAGGCTCATTGGTCTAGTGGGTAGAGTGTTCGCTAATGGTCTTGGAGACGTGGGTTCAATCCCAAAGACTTTTAAAATGGTACTTGATACCTCTTAACTTAACACTCAGCGATATAAGGTATTATCAAGGGTAAAGTGGAGCAATCCAGGGAAAGGAGAAGCGCCCTCCCCTACACCTTGGTGCAGTAGCTATTGAAAAAGGAGCCTTCTGGTCGCCCTTGACTATGGTCGCCAACTTTACTTTACTTACATTCACTTTAAGACTAATACCTTTACCCCAACCAGCTATGCATTATTTAGTACCTGTAATGTTTTTCATCAAGGTACGCTTTGGCATTAAATACCCAACGAACGTTGATATGCCATTAAACAAAGTAACCAACCCAAGCCAAGCCATCAATATTGTTCTATTACTAATTTGACTCCATCTTGAAAAAACTGCTTTGGACGTGAATCACCTTTGCTACTACCACTACTGTTCTTCTACAATAATGGCTTTGACATTAAATAACCCACGAGGGTTGATATGCCATTAAACAAAAAAAAACTTGCCAAGCCATTATTATTATTTTATTACAAGTTTGACTCTATCTTAAAACTACTTTGGAGGTGAATCACTTTTGCTATTACCACTACTGTTATTCTACAAGGATGACTTTGACATTAAATAACCCACGAAGGTTGATATGCCATTCAACAAAGAAACCAAACCAAGCCAAGCCATCATTATTATTTTATTACTAGTTTGACTCAATCTTAATAAAACTGCTTTGGAGGTGAATCACTTTGCAAGTACCAACGAGATAGCGATGGTGGTGGTTACGGTATTGATATCAGTGGTAGTGTGGGTGGTGAATTTAGCGATGGTTGTGGTGGCAACGGAGATTGAGTTGGCGTGTATGGTGAGGGTTTTGACAGTGGCTCTGGTTTTGCCAATGGTTCGCATCTTGACGAGGGTAGAGTAAGATGTTGGTGGTAAAAGTGTAGCCGTTGTTGTTGTTGTTGTTGGGAGTGGTGATGGTGGCGGAGCTGGTGGTGGTTTTTCACTTATCAAGAAAACCTTTTAAACAACTGCCCGAAGGCATCTAAAACTTTACCATTTTTCCAAAATACGTCGCAGTTTTTCCGCATCTATTGATTATTGCCATTTTCACTGGGGATTTTTTTTTGATTTTGCTTTTTTGTTTTTTGCAGGAGTTTTTTTTTTTTTTTGGTTCTTGAATGTTTTCCCTTTTTCTTTTTCTTTTTCTTTTTTTTTTATATTCTTCCCACCAATTTTTTTATTCTTATATTTCTTCATTCTCCTCGTGTAAATTTCTTACAGAGACGAGTGTTGTTTTGTTCTAAGACAAGAACGAACTCTGCAAGACTTAATGTCAACACGTATCTATGTGTGTGGGGGGGTAGGGGGGAATAGATGTATGTGTGGTTACGCTTATATACATATGCTATTATATGTTGACACTTTTTCGGATTTTTTTGTTTTGTTTAGTTTTTGTTTTTTGTTTTGTTTTCATTCTTTTTTTTATTTTATCTTTTTTATTTTATTCTGTTTTATTTTATCTTATTTTTGTTCAGTTACGACTCCATTTCTATACATTTATAGTACGATGTTGGATTGGTTGGGAAGAAAACATTTAAAACATTTTTTTGCTTTTTGTTTGTCAGTTGAAAAGGCCTCGCAGTCTTTTCCTTGTCAAATATATATATATATATATATATATATATATATATATATATATATATATATATATATATATTTGCAGCATTTCTTCGTTAATACAAATTTCATTAAACATAATAGACATTTTCTGTCTACATATTTTCTTCTGGATCCGTTCGAATTCCCGTATTGCTTTTATAGTATTCGGCAGGAATTGATTTATGTATTGTCCATCGTTTTATGTATCCCTAGTACTTTCTGCCCGACTTTGGGCCATCATCAAGGGGGGATCTATTACAAAAGTGATGTAACTTTTGTTTTTGCATATTACTACTATGTAAGAGCATCTTTACCGTTGAGGATTATAGCGTTTGCTTTTAAATGAGTTTCTATAAATAGTGTCAGTAGCTAAAAACATTTAAGTACATTAGCACTGGTTTAAAAATTAATTCTATTAAGTGTCGGTTGCATGTTTCTAATATGTAGTGCTTCGAGAATCTGTAGTTTTTTTTTTTTGTTTATTATTTTAATGTTCTAAATATGTTGACAGAAAATGTCTATTATGTTTAATGAAATTTGTACATATATATATATATATAAAGTAAACTTGGCGACCGTAGTCGAGAGCGACCAGAAGGCTCGCTTTTCAATAGCTACTACACCAAGATGTAGGGGAGGGCGTTACTCCTTTCCTTGAATTGCTCCACAGTAAACACGCTTACCAAACTACTCACCAGCAACTATATCCTCCTAACAAGATAAATCTCGCACCAGCAGTAAACACGATCACCAAACCACCCCAGCAACTATAAAACCTCCTAACAAGATAAATCTCGTACCAGCAGAAAACACGCTTACCAAACTACCCACAACAACTATAAAACCTCCTAACAAGATAAATCTCGCACCAGCAGTAAACACGATCACCAAACTACTCACAGCAACTATAAAACCTCCTAACAAGATAAATCTCACACCAACAGTAAACACGATCACCAAACTACACCAGCAACTATAAAACCTACAAACAAGATAAATCTCGCTTCTTACTTAACCGTCATTTGCTAATTTTCCAGTTGATATGTCGCACTTTGATCGGCCGTGCCAGGCTGGGGCGCAGATCTGGCCGAGTGTGGCTTGTTGAGTGGAGATTTCCTCTCTCCTCAGGGGGCCATCCCCACCAGGTTTTTACCCCTTTACCAGGGTTTTAGGTTTATTGGCTGGCGCCTGAGGCGCCCCTATAAAAGGCGGGGCCGAAAGGGCCGAAAGTATTTTTGGCAACGCCGGACGCGTGTGGGCTACAGCTCTGCCACCGGACCCACCTTAAAAACGGTCCTGTGTCATACTTGTCCGGTGTTTGCTGTTTGCATTTTACATAACACTTATACCCTTGGGAAAGGTATGACTTCAATTATCTTCCTTCTAGATATAGTTAAATAGAAGGGCAGACTGGGTTTTTAGCCCTGTTTAAACTACAAGTCTGGGAGAAAGAAAACTTTGAATTCAAACCTGTTAAACTCCGCTTAAAAATTGACCGTGTGTCGCATCCTACCCTAGTAGAGTGTAATCATAAAAACAGGGTGGAACGATAAAATTATCGTCCTAAAGAAAACAACACTACAGCTTTATTTTAAAACTATTATTGGAAAAATCAATTCAGGTAACTTGATTATGTAATAGAACTGACATCTATTCAATGTAGCCGCCTTCAGCCTCAATCACCGCCTTGATACAGATCCGGAACTGGGAGCATGCCTTTTCCACAAGCGCCGGCGGGAGCTCGGCGAATACTCGGCAGATGGTGGCGATCAGGCTGGCTTTGGTGTTGTAGGGGGTCATGTTGGTGATGTTCTCGACCAATGACCAAACGAAGTAGTCCAGCGGGTTCAGGCCGGGGGAGGTGGGGGCAGTGAGAGAAGGGTACAAAGTCGTAGCACTCCTTCTGAAGCCAAGCCTGAGTCTCTTTGGACTTGTGAGCCAGCGCCGAGTCCTAATGCCACACCCAGGGTCTACCACCGGCCACCTGATTGCACCAAGGGATCACCACACTCTTCAGCACATCCAGGTATATATCGACTTTCAAGCCGACTTCGAAGATGTGAGGTGGCATGATGTGGCCCTGACTTGAAACTACACCAAAGACCATAACCGTTGCCGGAAACTTTGTTTTCATTACCCTGGGCTCGTCCCTGTTATTCGTGGCAATCCAGCGATGGTTCTGGCAATGGTCCTGTTGTCATAACTTGGATCGGTAGAGTTATACAGCGGCGCATCTCTGATCTCGCTCGTTGAACATTGTGTCACTTTCAGACATGATAGAAGGCTCCTGTCGCTGTTGGGATTTGTACACAACTGGCCAACTAGTAGATGGTGCGCAACAAAAAAAAAAAAAGAAAACCGGTTTTCATTTAACGGAAATGGAATCATTTTATCGTGACAATTTTATCGTTCCACCCTGTACATGCATAAAAAAATTATTTCCTTGAAGACGATCAGTTGATGTGATTCAAAGCGCTTAGGAATGGAACCTATGGCAACCTTTCTATCATGGGACTGTGATACAAAGAAACTATCAAGAAATCTAAAGAAAGAAAACTTAATAAGACCATAGAAATAAAATTTCCGTTGTTTTTAACGAAAGTAGGTTAAACTATATATATATAAATGAATGTTTGAAGTTGTTAGTAAAAATTTGCATGTCTAGATATAATCGAATACGAACATATCATCATCATCATCATGTCGCGCTATCAGCTCGGATCTCCCTTACCCTCTCTTGCCACCCTCCTCTATCGTCCATCGCTCCCGGTAGGTCTTAATGGTTATATCCTGTATCGGTACAAAGTTCTTGTATATATGTTCTAGCTGGTCATCCTGCTTTTGCTCGTTCATGTGATGGGGTCCACAGGGGTATATCGCTTATGAGTTCTTCCCTACTTCTCCAGCAGTGTCCGCATGTCTGGTTAGTCTTACTTGGATAGTTTTCGTGATGTGTGGTAGGTGGCCGTAGAGCTGCTGCTTCGTAGGGTGCTGCCTCCAGAACTCGTTCAGTATTGCTCGTAGCATTCTTGATTTAAACATATACGATAAATATATATATATATACATATATAGATTCACATAGATTCACATATGTATCGTCAATATATATATATATATATATATATATATATATATAATGTCATCAACAGACAGATTGTGTCGTTGTATCACAACACTTCAGTGTGGCTAGATACGTAGGACGCTTGAAGCTGGGTTCGAAACCCGCTTAACTTTACGTTAGACTTAGTATCAGACCGCTCGGCCAACAAGGTCAGCTAGGGAACAATAAGGTATAAAGTAGCAACAGCAACAGCAGCAGCAGCGTTCGTTTGTTTACATTTTATACCTAACTGGATACCAGAGGGCTCAATTCGTTCAAAGGGCTTTGCATTATGCGAGCGGCAGCCGTAAATTCCTTCGCCAACACAAGTCCTCTTTTACAAACATCATACATTGACTGAGTGCATAACAAAGGGTTCTCCCCCTTGGAAACTGTTGTTATAATTATTTCGTGGCTCATCTAAAAAATAATCTTCAAAACGTACACCAAACCGATTATATATGTCCAATACACCGACGACATATTTATGGTCATAAATTTACAACCTCCGTTAATATTTTTATAGAAAGACTAATGCTGTATAGCCATGATACAACTATCATCATCATCATCATGTCGTGCTGGTAGCACGGATATCCTTGACCCTCTCTCGCCACTTTTCCCGATCATTCATCGCCTCAGGCATGTCTTCTGGACAACATCCCGTATCCTCACATAGTTGCTGAATGTATGTTCGTGCTGGTCGTCCTGCTTTCGCACGGCCATGTGTGGGGGTCCACAAGAGTACATCACTTATGAGTTCGTCCCTGCTTCTCCAACAGTGTCCTACTTGTCTGGTTCGTCTAACTTGGATAGTTTTCGTGATAGGAGGCAGGTGGCCGTACAGTTGGTGTCTTGTGGGGTGTTGCTGCCAGGACATGCGGTAACATAATCAACAATAATGAACAAACGAACACAGTTCTTTAGAAAAATATACCTCTCACACTTTAATCTCGAAAAGGTTGGGAAAGGGTTGATATTGGTTATGTGTGAAAGGTGAGTTGGAAACTGGGACAGATTGCCACATATTGACCCCAAGTTCCTCTGACTATAGCAACACTTGAGGGCCCAAGCCCTCTGTTTGGAGCTGGTTCTCACTGCCTCGAACGGCAACTCGAACTCCAACTAACTCAAGTCATCTGTGGCACCTAGTTATATAATTGTTTGACGACCACCTGCTTTTGTGGGCGTCGCAATTGCACCGAATTCAACCAGTCCACAGGTCAAGGTGATACCCCGATATCTTCGACCGAATGCACCTGTTTCTTGATTGACGGCTGGGTCGAGGAACAATATGTTACACTAATAATAATAACTCCCGTCTCATTAAACCGAATGTAAGAGAACAGGGACAGAAAGATATTATTGTGCGTATCCCTAAATTGGAGAAACTGTTTTCTACTTTAAGCAATAACATTTAAAAGTCTTCACCTGGGTTCGAACACTCACCACTGTCACCAATAGCAAACATTATAACCCACTATAGCAGGCTTCACTTATGTTAGGGTCTGACTCTTGCAATTTCCGATCGGTTTTTTTCTTCTTCACATCCTCACCCAGGTGGCACATCGCCAAAGTATTACGATACGGGGAGTGGGGTGATAAATAAATAAATAAATAAATAAATAAAATTATTGAATATTGAAAGAAAAAAGAAAAAACTTTATCTTCAAAGAATTCACATACAAAATTTAGTTAACGTCATAAACATTCAGACAAGGAAATAGAATCGACTTCCGAAAAATAGGCTCGATTTTATCCGACGTTTAAATTACGACCTGTCTCAAACTTTAGGTGAATAAATGCTTATTTTTACCTTTAACAAATTCCTTTCCAAAGTTTTGCCTAGTTTGACACAAGGGCACAAACGCGAAGCATTCATTCAATGAATCTCTTGCCTACAAAGATATAACATGATTCTTGTAAAAAAAAAAATCATTAATCCATATTTACCCAATCCCTCTGATCGGGCAGGATATGACACAAGGTCAATTTTTAAGCGGAGTTTAACAGATTTGAATTCAGAGTTTTCCTTCTCTTAGACTAGTTGCCTCGCCAAGGCTGAAGAAACCAGTCTGTCCTACTATTTACCACAGCTGGAGGGAGGATAGTTGGATTCATACCTTTCCCAAGGGTATTAGTAGTAAGTAAGTTTGGCAACCGTAGTCGAGGGCGATCAGAAGGCTCCCTTTTCAATAGCTACTACACCGAGGTGTAGGGGAGGGCGCTACTCCTTTCCCCGGATTTCTCCACTTCACCCTTGATACGTACCTTTTATCGCTGAGTGTTAGGCAAGGTAGTATCAAGTACCATTTTTAAAGTCTTTGGTATGTCGTGACCTGGGATTGAACCCCAGTCTCCAGGGTCATTGGCGACGGTCGAGTCATACCAAAGACGCAAAAAATGGTACTTGAAGTATCAACACGGTGAATTGTTATTTGTCGCGCACCCCACCAAACGGGCGAATGTGGCACAAGGTGGGTTCAGGCACAGGGTCGTAGCCCAGACAAGCCCGGCATTCCCAAAGATGCCTCGGGCCCTATTGCCATTCCTCTAAAAAGAGGCGCCTTAGGCGCCAGGCGATAAACGTAACCACTCCGAGGAGGGTTAGAGATTCCCGGAATCCATGTCAGATGGCCTCGGCCGACTGCCACTGGAACCAGAACACACCCGACGTTGCTCCAACAGTACATTTTGCATAGCTTTTCGTAAAGCAGTTCAACTCCATTTTAGAAAGTTTTTATCTTTAAAAACTTTCTAAAAACAACTTCGGTGTCAAAGAGGCAGAAAGAAACGAGATCTTCTCACTAATCCTCAGTGGCCATTACAGTTAATATATCACATCAGATCTCGTGCTGTAATTGCCATAGGTCATAACACATACGAAGATCAGTCGAAAATTTCTGAGGCTGACCAAGATTCCCTTTTCGATAGCTACAACACCAATGTGTAGTGGAGGGCGCAACTCCTTTTCCTGGATTGCTCCAATTTACCCTTGATCCTTACCTTATAATGCTGAGTGTTAAGCAAGGTAGCATCAAGTACCATTTTTTTTAGTCATTGGTTTAACTCGACCTAGATACTCTCGTGAAATGTGCGCAAATGAGGTTTATTTTTAAACGTAGACCTTCACTTGCGATCTATACACTTCCTCTTCGATGTTTCAGTGCTTGAATACGATTGGTGAAGAAGCTTTCATTCTATTGGTCTAAAAAGTTTATTTCGTGTTGAAGAACAGATGATAGTCGGATGGGGCTAAATCAGGAGAATTGGGAAGTTGATCAACCAGTTCAAAGCTACTCACGCACAGCAGCCATTAAAATAAAGAAATTGCGTGTTGGAGTATTGTCCTGATAAAACAAGACCCTTTCGTCAGATTTCGTTTGGTCTTGATAGTTTTTTGTAACTGTCTCAACAAGTTGGCACACTACTTTCTATGGATGGTGGGACCCTTTTGAACATAGTCAATAAACCCAAAGCCTTTTGCATACAAAAAAACTGAGATCATCCCTTTGCCTACAGATGAAATGACCTTAACGTCCTTAGGAGCAGGGGAATAGGAAAGTTTCCACAATCTCTGATGTAATCCAGGATTATGAAGCGTTCTATGACACCAGCTGGGTCTATCTCAATGTTAGATTTTCCTGTGATGTGATCAGCGCTTTTGAGCAGATATCAGAAGACGAGCCACCCACCCAGCAAAAAGGTTATTCATGCCATGTTCTCTCTCTCTCTCTCTCTCTCTCTCTCTCTCTCTCTCTCTCTCTCTCTCTCTCTCCGGATATGTTAATAGCTTTGGCTATTTGATCTCTTCTCGATTGCCCATCATCCATCAATGTTTTCCTTGGTGTTGGCAATTGTATGACGTCCATATTTGGGTCATCTTCAAAAGTCTCTCTCTCTCTCTCTCTCTCACACACACACACACACACACACCGGATAGGTTAATAGCATTGGCTATTTGATTTCTTCTTCACTGCCAGTCATCCCTCAATGTTTTCCTCGGTGTTAGCAAGTGTAGGACGTCCAGATTTTGTGTCATCTTCAAAACTCTCTCTCTCTCTATATATATATATATATATATATCACACACACACACACACCGGATATGTTTATAGCATTGGCAATTTGATTTCTTTTCCATTGCCTGTCATCCTCGGTGTTGCCAATTGTAGGACGTCCAGACTTGGGGTCATCTTCAAAACTCTCTCTCTCTCTCTCTCTCTATCTTACACACACACACACACACACACACAAACCGGATAGGTTAATAGCATTGGCTATTTGATTTCTTATCCATTGCCTGTCATCCCTCAATGTGTTTCTCTGTGTTGCCAATTGTAGGACGTCCAGACATTGAGTCATCTTCAAAACTCTCTCTCTCTCTCTCTCTCTCTCTCTTTTCAAAATCCTACCACCCAGTTTTGTACAATTGATAAAGCTAAAACGTCATCCCCCTAATGTAGCAAACATGTTTACACGAATATTTTTGAAGACTGACCCCTTTTTGTCTTGATAAAACCATTAAGTCAAATTTTGTCCATTTTCAAGAAAAATCGCTACTAGTTATACATATGAATATCGAACAATTTTCATATTTACTGTTATATTCTCAACGTTTCGGCCGACGCGTCATTCGGCCTTCTTCAGGAACTCGAGAACCTACACAGAACCGAACTCTTTATTTAATCCACGGGGGGAGATCATTCTAATTTCTTTAAATATAACCTTCAGGACACATGGTGTTACGGGTATAGATGTTTAGTTAAAGAGCTTCTCAGGGAAACCATCTGAAGGTTTCAGGTTCAAGCCTGACTATAGGTAATATTACACGAATACTTACTATAGCTTAACACTTGTATCCTGATATGGTTAACGATCATAAAGTAAGAATTTCTAACAATCATTCGGTAATAGTATATACCCCCGAGTGTTCTTAAGGGATCAGTACTGAAATTTTTTCGTTGTCTTCAATATTCATATATCATATTTACCCAACCCCTCCGCTCGGGCAGGATATGACACAAGGTCAATTTTTTTAAGTGGAGTTTAACAGGTTTGAATTCAGAGTTTTGCTTCTCCTAGACTAGTTGCCTCGCCAAGGCTGAAGAACCCAGTCTGCCCAACTATTTACCCATAGGTGGAGGGACAATAATTGGATTCATACCTTTCCCAAGGGTATTAGTGCTATGTGAAATGCAATCAGTCCAGGATTTGAACTCGTGTCACCGTGTCCAATTCCTACGACGATAGCCATTACACCATGGGCACCTCCTTCAATATTCATATATGATATATATTCGTCTATTGATATAATTGCCCAGTCAGCTGGGACTATAGAATACACCGACTGCACCTCTGTAGAAGGATAAGATCCCCCACCACCAAATGAGTGTCCTGGATATGACACTAAACAATCCGATGGTGAGGTTCCAGTGATAGTGGGCTTTCGGGAATGCGGAGCACCCCTTCATTGCCATTGCTCCCAGGTCCACTCTGGCCCGGAATGGTTATATCTGGTAAGGCCCTATCTATGGGTTGAATAGAAGTAACTGCATACTTATGCTAAACTGAATTGTTTGAATTAGAACTGTTTGACTAAACTGAATGGCTTGAAATAGCAATGTTTTCACAGTTAAACTGTACTTACATCTTAACTGCGTGCTTATGCTAAACTGAATTGTTTGAAATGGAACTGTTTCTGACATTGAAACTCTACTTACATTAAAATGAATTGTCATATATAGAAATGTTTTGACATTTAACTGTGTGTAAACAAAATATGTACTTATGCTAAACTGAATTAGTTGAATTAGTACTGTTTGAATAAACTGAATAGCTTGAAATAGAAACGTTTTTGACAATTAAACTGTGCACTCATGCTAAACTGAATTGTTTGAAATAGAACTGATTATTTGCATAAAAATGGATTTGGCGTTGAATGACCTACAAAGGTTGATATACTAGAAAAACCTAACCTACCAACCTAATGATATAAAATCAGAAATAAAACTATTTGTTAATGATATCAAATTAATTGTTAGACCATTCTAAAAAGAAATAACTTCGATTTAAATAAATTGTCATGTTGGAAAGATATTTTAAAATCAAGATTTGATATAGAAAAATATAAGTACATCATCATCATTATCATCATGTCGTGCCGCCAGCACGGATATCCCTGACCTTCTCACGCCACTTCTCCCTATCGTTTATCGCCTCTGGCAGGTCTTCAGGGCTACATCCCGTATCCTCACATAGCTACTGTATGTATATTCAGGTTGGTCGTCTTGCTTTTGCTCGGCCATACGTGGGGGTCCATAGGAGTACATTACTTGTGAGCTCGTCCCTACAGGACACTGCTGGAGAAGTACAACATATTGGATCCAAAAAACATTAAAGTTGATTATAAATTTAGCAATTTTTTAAAAATAAGTAAATGAGGAACGCAAATGTGACGTTGGCTTTGATAATACATTAAGAGATTACAATCAGGTTTTGTCTATTGTAAATTCTATTTCAAAGGAAACAAATGACGTTTTTAAAAACATAACAAGATAACCCAATCGGCTGGGGCCCACAAAATGTGTCATGGATATGACACAAAACAATCTGATGGTGAGGTTCCAGTCTTGGAGCTTAGGGGAATTTAGAACACCCCTTCTTTGCCATTGAATTCACGTCCGCTCTAAATGGAAATTTTCGTACTTGATAGGATCCTATCTAGGTGTCTAATAGAACTGTTTGACATTTAAACTGTGAGCAAACAAATATCAGATGCTAAATTGAATTGTCAGAAATAAAACTCATCAATCATTTAACTGTCTGTTAACAAATGACTGATGTTTAATTGAATTGTTAGTGATACATAGCTATACTTGAAATGATCTAACTGTGTGCATATAAAACTATTAGCGTAAAATACTTGAAACCGTTTTTGTACAAGAGTAGTTGTGGAGTTCGAACTCGCTCACTACGGTTCCGCAGTCCAGCGTTTTAACCATCACACCCAATCTAATTGAAACATTCAATGTAAGAATGGGAGATGATCTAATTGATTGGTTTGGTTTCTTTGTTTAATGGCATATCAACCTCCGTGGGTTATTTAATGCCAAAGCCATCCTTCTTGAAGAATAGTAGTGGTACTAGCAAAAGGGATTCACCTCCAAAGCAGTTTTATTAAGATTGAGTCAAACTTATAATAAAATAATTATGATGCTTGGCTTTTTTTGGTTTCTTTGTTTAATGGCATGTCAAACTTGGTGGGTTAATTAATGCGAAAGCCATCCTTCTTAAAGAACAATAGTCGTACTGCTGGGAGGATATGGGGGGGTATCTTTCCCAAGAGTACTTATGCAAAAGTGACTGGCATTTGAACTAGCTTACTACGGTTCCGCAGTCCAGCGTTTTAACCGTCACACCAGATCTAATTGAAATATTCAATGTAAGAATGAGAGAAGATCGAATTGATTGATTTGGTTTCTTTGTTTAATGACATATAAATCTCCGTGGTTTATTTAATGCCAAAGCCATCCTTTTTGAAGAAGAGTAATGGTACTAGCAAAAGGGATTTACCTCTAAAATGTACCATACCCATACATGAATATGTGAAACGTACATAGAATGTTCATAACATATATACATAGAACATAGGAATCTCGAAACACGAAAAACACTTGTTATATTTTGACCTTCGACCCGGCCCAAAATGCTATTCCAAGGTGATGCACCGGAAGGAGGTGACACATTCTAATGGCAGTTATGAGAGAAAATCGCGTGGGCGGAAATTGGCTGATGAAATGGGACGAGCTAAAGAAAATTCCCATGGTACACTCATAGACTGATGCACCGGAAGAGAGTGACCTGTGAACTGCAAGACAGTTATTTCCGCTTGATGACGATCAAACATGTGATTTCAAAGATGGAGTGGGCGATCGAGTGGGCGTTGAACAATTATATAACTAAGTCAAGACAGAAGTCAAGACTTTTCGAGTTCCAGTTCCAGTTAGAGTTGGAGAGGGAGATAGACGATATGTGGTAGGGAAAGCCACACCAGGCCGAAGGGGCCTGGGGCCCTGATGGGTTGAGGTCCAGAGAAGATGCAGATAAGATGCAGTAAAGAAAGCCATCACCCAGCAGAGTGGACCCCAGGGCCTCCGGTTGAGCATCAGGAGAACAAGAAAGACACAACGCTGACGGCCATAAGAATGGGGGTCAAAATATTGCAGTTTCTGTTCGCTCTCCAACTCCCTCTCACACGTAAACCTTGAGTAACCTTTTTCGAACCCTTGCAATAAAGTGAGAGGTAAATATTTTGTTAAAGAAGTCTTCCTGCGTCTGTCTTTATCATTGTGTCGTTGTGATGCTGCATGTATATGCATGTGTATATGTAGATGACGATATAACACACTTACGACTTCTTAGTTCAGGTACGAAACGTTTTATTACCTTTGAGTTTAAAGGTTCTTCGACATAAGGAGAGAGATACACATTCCTTCTATTCTGGCTTTTCCATCTGCCCCTCCGTCCTATTTCGTGCAGCGCCCGTAGCGCGCAAATTCGTCTGGCCTCTGCGAGCCCCGAAAGTCGACCTTTCTCGTTTGGTGTCTAGTTTTCAACTCTCCTAACTGACTTTTTCAAACTCCCAAAATCCTCCGCGCGCTTTCGGTGAGCGAAGTCATTCACACTCCCTAGCCCCGTTTCTCATCTCGGGTTTCTATTGTGACACCTCTGAGTGACACGTCTTCTCCGCCCCCGCGCGCACGAACACATGCGTTATTATTGCACCTAAGTAACCCATACACTGAGCCGAAAGGTTCTCAGCCTAACTAAACCCAAAGGCATAAAACGAAATCCCTCGGCCATTATATTACAAAAGCAGCTTTATTAAGATCGTGTCAAACTTGAAAAAAAATAATTACGATGACCTGGCTTGGTTTCTTTGTTTAATGACATATCAAACTTCGTGGGTTAATTAATACGAAAGCCATCCTTCTAGAAGAACAATAGTGGTAAAGCTGGGAGGATAAAGGGGGTTCATACCTTTCCCAAGAGTATTTGTGCGAAAGTGACTGGAATTCGAACTTGCTTACTGCGATTCCGCAGTCCAGGGTTTTAATCCTCACACCTGATCTAATTGAAACATTCAATGTAATGGCATATTTAATTAAAGTAGACATGTTTTTAATATTTCTCCTTGGACTGGAAATTTACAGTCTAGACAGGAGTTTCATAAACTAATTCTAATAACGATCTGCAAAACCGAATAATTGAAATTACATTGCAATAATTGGAACCATTTGTCTGTGTGCAAACAAATGAGAAATGTTGAATAGCAATACTTGTAACCACTTTACTGTTTTCAAACAAATGTAGATTGTAAATCTACATTTACAGTTGTAAATCAGTGTTGACGCATCGATACAACGACTCGAAGACTATATACAAAAATACGAAGGAGAATTGATAACAGCCATTAAAAACGATGCTGACAACGATACTGACACGATAGACAACAGAATGACAATAATCAGTAAACAAAAATTGGAAGAAAAATAACTCTATGATCGCTTGAAACGACTAATAAACAACATCTCACACGAGAAAACCTGGATGTAGCTAAGAAAAGGAAACTTTAAGAGAGAAACAGACTCTCTCCTAATGGCAGCACAGAACAACGCCATAAGAACCAATCAAATCAAAGCGAGAATAGATAAGACACAATAAAATAGTAAATGTATGTTATGTAGTCATAGAGACGAAACCATCAATCACATAATAAGCGAATGCAGCAAATTAGCACAGAAAGAGTATAAGACTAGACATGACTGGGTAGGCAAAGTGGTCCATTGGGAATTGTGCAAGAAATTAAAATTTAACCATACGAACAAATAGTATATGTACAACCCAGAAACCGTCCTGGAGAATGAGATACACAAACTCCAGTGGGATTTTGACATACAAACGGATCACCTAATCTCGGTCAGACGATCAGACCTTATAATCATCAACAAAAATAGAGAACTTGCAAAATTGCGGACTTTTCTGTTCCGGCTGACCACAAAGTAAAATTGAAAAAAAGTAAAAAGAAGGATAAATGTCTGGACCGTGCTAGAGAATTGAAAAAACTGTGGAATATGAGAATGGCGCTTATACCTATTGTAATTGGTATTCTTGGTACTGTCACCAAAGGGTTATTAAAGGGACTGGAGGACTTGGAAATAAGAGGACGAAGGGAGACCAACCAACCTACATCATTATTGAGAACGGATAGAATACTGAGAAGAGTCCTGGAGACTTGAGAAGATTTGCTGTCACTCAAACCCCAGTAAATGACCATCAGCTAACGCTGATGTGAAAAACTCTCAAAGAAGAAGAAGAAGAAGAAGAAGAAGAAGAAGAAGAAGAAGAAGAAGAAGAAGAAGAAGAAGAAGAAGCAAAATCTCACACGCGAAAACTTGGACATGGCTATGAATGGGAAACCTTAAGAGAGAAACTGAATCTCTCCCGATAGCGCCACAGAACGACGCCATAAGGACAAACTATTAAAGCAAAATAGACAAGACGCAACAAAATAGCAGATGTAGCTTATGTGGTAATAGAGACGAAACCATCGATCACATAATAAGCGAATCCAGGAAATTAACGCAAAAAGAGTATAGCGTAAAAAGACTAGACACGGCTGCGTTGGGAAAGTGATCCACTGGGAATTGTGCAAGAAGTTTAAATCTGACCATACAATTAAAGGCATATATATATACACAACCCCAGAATCCGTCCGAGAAAATGGGAAGCACAAACTTCTTTGGGATTTTGAGATACAGACGGATCACCAAATCTCGGCCAGACGACCAGACCTAGTGATAGTCAATAACAAAAAAGAGAAACTGACGAATAGTAGACTTTATTGTTCCAGCTGACCACAACGTAAAATTGAAAGAAAGCGAAAAGAAAAAGCCCTTGCAAGAGAATAAGCGAATGCAGCAAGTTAGCTCAAGAAGAGAATAAGCCAAGACATGATTGGGTGAGGAAGATGATCGACTGGGAATTTTGCAAGCAATTGAAATTTTTGAATTAAATAACCTACAATGGTTGATATACCATAAAACCCAACCAAACCAAATCCTATATCCGTCGTAGTTTCTATGAAAATAAACTGGAGCCATTACCTTCGGTGCGACCTTGTATTTCTGCATGAGGGTGGCTTGTTTTAATTTTAGCTTTTATATCTGAACCTGATCGCTTTTACCTGTCGTATTCATTCAATGCCTTCTAATCCCAAAACGAACAATATAAGCTTCAATTGACGTCCTTCCGTTTGCGTAGGTGGGACAGCTTTCAATGTATTATCTCGTTCGGGGCCTGCTTTTCCACCGGCAAAAGAAAATAATATCGCCTGTCTATTTTTCCGAAGAGACAATTAACATTTCATGATTCTATTAACATAATCTCAATGATAAAGCAAATCTTATAATAACTCGGTTATTAAATACGCATGCGTAGACGATATCTTGGAACAAAATGGCCGGTACTGATCAAAGTTGTCAGAAGAAATATAATACTGGATCGTAGCTTATCTCAACGTTGATATATTAAGTCAATGCAAAAAGTTTGTGGATTATTTGACCAAAATGTTTTGTTGCCATGATTTCAAAGCATCATTGTTCAGTAATTAAAGTAAGGGATGTTTCAGAAAAATTGACATAGTTCATCATCTTATAATTTCACCAGTTTTCGTCCAAATTATCTTAAATTTATCTATATGAATAGAAATAACTCATAATTCTGTTAACTGGTTGGTTGGTTGGTTGGTTTTTATGGTATCACGTGGTGTCCCACTGAGAAGATAGAAATAAGATTACTACTATTCCCCGTGCGTGAATTAACAGTAGCAAGCCGTCAAAGAATGACCGTTAAGAGAGATAATGCGGTCAAAGTAAAGAATGTGGGTCAGAGGGGAGACCCACAGATGTTTATACTCTGTGACCTCACTCGGATCGCCTGACACGGGAAGGAAGAAGGTAGAAGCCAAATAATTGGCTGGGACCCTAAAACGGAAGTGGCACCTTCTTCCCGTCAGCGGAAAAAAAAGAAAAGAGAAAATTAGTTGTTGGACAGGGTTCGTGGCAGACGGAACTAAAGCCAAGCACTCCGGGTAGAAGAAGACGAAAAAAATATCTCGGACACGAGGGAGCCATACCTTCAGGCCAGAACTAAAAATAAGATAAAGTCTGTCAGCCCGTAAAAGAAGAAATATTCTCCACAGGAATCCATCGAAATAAGATAAGTAAACTTTGGGACTGTTTCTCCTTATAACTAATTATATATACCCTCTTTCTCTCTCTCTCTCTCTCTCTCTCTCAAGTTGAAGAAAGACTAAAAACGAAAGAAAAGAAAAGAAGAAAGACATTTATGTTCATGTACTATTCATTTATATTATATTTGACACGTTGAAGGTGTATATCTATGTGTAGTAAAAGATTGATATATCTTAATGTTCCCACGCGCTCGAAGTTGTTATTTATAGTGTCTGCTACGAATTTGTTATGTCATGTTTCTTTTTCAGCTTCTATTCGCCTTATGATATGCTCGCTTAAAATTGTCCTATAAATTCCTTTAAATTCTTATACGGGAACCGGAGTTGCCGACTACTACAATATAATATTATTACGTCTAAACCTAGAGGTCCATATCGTCATTTGTTCTAGGGGAGGAAGACTAGTGGGGGGGTGTATAGTGTGAAATTTGGAACCCCTTGCCAGCGGCGGTCAGTCTGGCCATAAACTAATCCCCCACATAACATGCCAGTTCATAGGTGCCCGAGAAAAAACTCTGAACGAGGACTTATTCTACGAGGGATCAAGTGCCAACCTGCCCCGTCTTCACACATGCAAAAATAAAGCCGGGTTTGGGATAAAAGTAAATTTTTCGCGTCACAATGGCATATCAACCCTTGAAGGTTATTTAATGCCAAATCCTGTTTTTACGTACATTTTAAGTACATACGAGGATCATTAAATAAGTTTCCAGACTTTTCGTATGGGCACTTTTATTGATAGTACACACATGAAACTCAAGTCCCCTTCGAAGTAATCTCCTCCGCCAGCAATGCACTTGTTGTATCGTTCCAACAACTTCTGCAACGCCCCATGAAAGTCCTCTTGTGTGAGCGTTTCAATGACCTTCATCACAGCCTCTTTCATCTCATCAATTGTCTCATAACGACAGCCTCAGAGCTTATGGAATAACCAAAAGTCACAGGGAGCAAGGTCTGGACTATTGCGAGGGTGAGGAACAGTCTTGATGCCCATCTTGGTCAAATAGTCTGTGACAAAGATGGAGTTGTGGACTGGTGCATTGTCCTGGTGGAAATGCCACTGACTCGATTTGAAGAGTGCTGGCCTCTTCCCAAAGAATCTCTTCCTGAACTCCTTTAAAACCTCAACATAGTAACCCTAACCCTAACCCTTTGGACAATAAACTCTGGTCTATTGACTTCCTTACTCCTCCCACACCTCTTATCACCCCTCACAGACTCCCTGCCTTCCTTGAATCTCTCATGCCATTCAAAAACTGATACTCAATTCATGCAAGATGATCAAAAAGCAGTCTGAAGCATTCCATACGTTTTTGTGGCATTTTTTCAAAGTTCAAAACAGAATTTTATTGCATATCGTTCTTCTAAAGTGTCCTGACATCAAGATTGCATTTTTGAAATTCACCAGCTGTGATAATCAGGCTTTAGTAGGGTGTATTCCAATTCCTGCTGTAGCTGTTCATTTGAGCCTGAAATCATAAAAATTGGTCAGCTGTCTCATAATATGTATAGCAATAACATAGTGAATTTTCAAGAGTCTACGACAATTTTAAATGTCTGTACAAAAAAGTCTGGAAACTTATTGAATGCACCACGTATGTATTGTAAAGAAATAATTTGTTTGGTTTGGTTTCTTTGTTTAATAGCATATCAACCTTAAATACATTGTAAATAAAATTCTTAAACAGACATGAGTTCATTTGTTTGCACACAGTTAAATGGTTTCAAGTATTGCAATATAAAACTATTTTATGGCATACCAAACCTTGAATGTTATTTAATGCCAAATCTTGTTTATACATGTATATACTGAATATATAATTTGTTAAATAGATTGTTGTCAAGATTTTAAACGATCCAGAAGTCATTTTTTTAATCATAGTTAAATGATTTCAAGTATTTCTATCTAACGCTAATAATTCTATTTAAAATTAATCATTTGTTTGCACACAGTTAAATAGTTTTAAGTATTCCAATCGCATACAAATAATTCTATTTGTTATTAATCATTTGTTTGCACATGGCTGAATGGTTTCAAAAACTGTTATGTAACACCGACAGTTTGATTTAACATCAGTCAGTTGAATGGTTAGACAGTTCTATTGAAGCTATTGATAAGACCCTAACTGGTACAGCCACTCTGACCCGGAGTGGCTATACTTGTAATGTCAATGAAGGTATACACCACATTCCCCAGAGCTCAAGAACTGGAGCCTCGCAATGAGATTTTTTTTTGTCACATCAGGGCACTCTTTTGTGGCTGTTATCTCCCAGCAGAGATGCAGTTGGCAGATTCTATAGCCCCAGCCGAAAGGGCTGTTTAATGTTTATTTTTGCTTTTTTTTTTTTTTTTTCGGGTATGGAAATGCCATTGACTAGAAAAGTATGAGGAACACACATTTACTCATTGCTGTCATAAGAGTGCAAACTGAAGATCTGACCGGAGTTATATTGGTTCCTTCTCCTTCGCCTCTTGTCCTTGCGAACGGCCCTGTGGGTATTTTCAAAGGTGGAGACAACAAGGTTGGTGGTGAGTCGCCAGGCGGTACAGTTCTCAGCAAGGGTGGACTTTAGGTGATGGTCGATGTAACAGCTACCAAAAGATTTTTTCAAGCAGTCCTTGTATCGTATCTTTCGTGTCGCGATGGTCAATGGAGAGCACAGTATGTTCCTTGGCAGGCGATGATTCCCAATCCAAAAAAATTGTTCCGCTTCGCGTAGCTGGGACTTGAGTACCATGGTCTCAACGATGGCGATCTTATATATATATATATATATATGTATGTATATGCAAATTTCATTAAATATAATAGACATTTTATGCCTACATATTTTCTCCTGGATCCGTTCGAATTCCCGTATTACTTTTATCGTATTCGGGGGGAATTGATTTATGTATTGTCCATAGTTGCATGTATCCCTAGTACTTTCTGCCCGACTTTGGGCCATCATCAGGGGAGAATCTATTACAAAAGTGATGTAACTTTTGTTTTAGCATATTACTACTGTGTAAGGACGTCTCTGCCGTTGAAGGTTATGGCGTTTGCTTTTAAATGTAATAGTGCCAGTAGCTAAAGACATTTAAGTACATTAGCACTGGTTTGAAAATTAATTCTATTAAGTGCTGGTTGCAGGTTTCTAATATATAGTGCTTCGAGAATCTGAAGTTTTTGTTTATTATTTTGATGTTCGAGTATTGTTGTGTTGTCGGTGAGAATTTTCCGTAGTTGTGTTGTGGGGCATGAATGTTTTTTTAGATGCTGAGCTATTGAACTTGTGTCAGAAAGGTGCATTGTAAGTCTCCTCGACAGGGTAGTTGAGGTTAGTAATATGCTAAAACAGAAGTTACACAACTTTTGTAATAGATTCTCCCCTGATGATGGTCCAAAGTCGGGCAGAAAGTACTAGGGATACATACAACTATGGACAATACGTAAATCAATTCCCCCGAATACGATAAAAGTAATACGGGAATTCGAACGGATCCAGAAGAAAATATGTAGACATAAAATGTCTATTATGTTTAATGAAATTTGCATTAACGAAGAAATGCTGCCTAAATATACATATATATATATATATATATATATATATATATATATATATACAGTGTTTGGTTGTCACTTTCTCACTCGGTGGGTTTGTGAGAGACCAAATGCTGTATAATTTGGAAAGTGCTCCATATCAGTGATAGGGCTATTATGTTATAATCATCATCATCATCATGTCGTGCCGCTAGCACTGATATCCCTGACTCTCTCTCGCCACTTCTCCCTATCGTTCATCGCCTCTGGCGGGTCTTCAGGGCTACATTCCGTATCCTCACATAGCTGCTGTATGTATGTTCGAGCTGATCGTCCTGCTTTTGCTCGGCCATATGTGAGGGTCCATCGGAGTACATCCCTTATGAGCTCGTCCCTACTTCTCCAGAAGTATCCTGCGTGTCTGGTTCGTCTAGCTTGGATAGTTTTCGTGATGGGAGGTAGGTGGCCGTATAGTTAGTGCCTTGTGGGGTGTTGCCGCCAGGATTTGTTCAATATTGCTCGCAGCATTCTTGTGTAATTGCCGTCTAGCTTCTTCTCCAGCCGTTTAGTTAGCGTCTAAGTAGTGCATCCATACAACAGTATCAACATGACCGCTGCCTGGAAGAAACTGCGTTTCATTTTATCGGTCATGTCTGATTTCCATTTCATCAATTGATTGTAAGGAAAAATTGATAACAAGGTTAATCCAAGTAGAAGGAGAGATTTATTGAGAAACAAAGTCGACACTATAACGTTTCGGTTCTACTGAGCCATCATCAAGACTAAGAGGGATGATATTAGTGATGTTAAATCAACGATAGATGTGTAAAACGTGTAAAATATAAAAACCTAGGGAAAATTTGTTTAACAAGAAAAAAGTTGGCCGTTTATGATTAGAAAAAGTTAGCCGTTTGATTAATGAATCGGCGTTTGTTCTTTTAAATTACGTCATTTGACTTATTAGAAATATTGTGTCGAATTTATGTTCCGTTTTTTTTTTTTTTTTTATCGAGAAAAATTTCGAATCATTGCTTGTTTTCGACGAAGTTCAAATCCCACAAGTCCGACCCCCCAAATGTAAGATCATATTTAATTTATTTTTTGTTGGGTATTTATGTATGTATAGTGTAAATTTATCAAATTTCAAAGCATAATTCAGTAAAATAATATTATTTAATGTTCAAATTTGTTCAAACATTAAACCTTTATTCCGTGGACTTTCCACGTCAATGCTAATATATATATATATATATATATATATATATATATATATATATATATATATATATATATTAGAAATATGTGGAAAGTTGGATAAGTCAAACACTTAACTTAGATTTAGATGTAGATATTTCGTTTGGGCTTTATTTCATCTTCACGGACTTCTTCAAGACAGTTTTTCTATTTAAAAGTGTTTGATTTATCCAACTTTCGACAGATTTTTATCAAACTGTCAGATTCACCACTAATTTATCTTTTCAACATATATATATATATATATATATATATATATATATAGACGCATGTGTATATATATTCGGAAGAATACACACTTCTTCCAAATTCAGGGAACAACTCAATGATAGGGTCAATAAATGAAAAAAATGCGGGGTTTGCAATATAATAATAGAAAGCTAATCACATACTTTCAAATGGGGGGGTGTCCTCGTGTTTTAATCGTTAAAGCGATGGACTGCGGAATCGTAGTACGCGAGTTCGTACTCCAGTCGCGCTATTACGTTCACTTTCGGGAAAATACCCTTGGGAAAGTTATGAACCCCCTTATCCTCCCAGCTATGGGTTAAATAGTACCACTACTGTTCTTCTTGGAGAATGGCTTTGGCATTAAATATCCTAAAAAGAGTTGATATGCCATTAAACAAAGAAACCAAACCAAACCAAATTAATACCCTTGGGAAAGGTATTGAACCCCCTTATCCTCCCAGCTATGGGTTAAATAGTACCACTACTGTTCTTCTTAGAGAATGGCTTTGGCATTAAATATCCTATAAAGAGTTGATATGCCATTAAACAAAGAAACCAAACCAAACCAAATTAATACCCTTGGGAAAGGTATGAACCCCCTTATCCTCCCAGCTATGGGTTAAATAGCACCACTACTGTTCTTCTTGGAGAATGGCTTTGGCATTAAATATCCTATAAAGAGTTGATATGCCATTAAACAAACCATTCTTTTAAAGACTCTAAAAAACTTTCATTATAAATAAAAATTTAAGCTGCAACTCAAAAAATGTAATATGCATAACAGAATGTGAAAATTATAAACAAACATTCATTGGCAGAACTAAAAAATTTAATTACAGAATATCGTTACATAAAAGTAATATCAAAATAGAGATTAATAGAAAATTATTTGTGTCCAACCGTATTTTTGAAGGTAGTCATGGATTATTTAAAACAATGCCAATATTCCGAATAGACATTTATGATTTACAACAAATCAAAGAAAAAAAAATTTTACTGACAAATACAAACCCACATTAAATAAAACTTAAAATACACATACACACAAATAAGTAAATTAATAAATGGACACACACACACGCGCACATATATACACGCACACACATACACACACATACACTCACACACATACACACATACAAGCACGCACACACACATACACTCACACACATACACACACACACAAACACGCACACTCACACACGTACACTCACACACACACATACACACACACGCACACACACACACACACAAACATACACTCACACATACACACACATATACATACACACACATATACATACACACACATACACACATACACACACATATATACACACACACATACACACACACAAACACGCACACACGCACACAAACATACACTCACACACATACACACACACACACAAACACGCATACACACACATACACACACACGCACATACACACAAACACACACACTCACACACATACACTCACACACACACATACACACACATGCACACACACACAAACATATACTCACACATACACACACATATACATACACACACATACACACACACATATATACACACACACATATACACACATACACTCACACACATACACACACACGCATGCACACACGCACACAAACACGCACACAAACATACACTCACACACAAACACACACATATACATACACACACATACATACACACACACATACACACACGTACGCACGAAAACGTAAACAAACAATAACAAAAGCAGGTAAAAAAATTTTTTTAAAAGACAAACAAAAGCAAAAGCGCATAAAACAAGACAAAAAACATTAGAAAAACGCCATTACTAACACATTTTCAAAGAGAAGAAATCAAAACGCAAAAGGAAAGAAGTTACGTTGAAGGATGGAAAATATTTTTTGAAAAAAAAGTATCTAAAAAACTTTTAATTCCTTCGCTGAAGAGAAGTGAAACACTTTTGAAGAAAATAAAATGATAAAATATTAAAAAAAAAAATAAAATTAAATAAAGAATATAATAAACATTTTATGATACAGACATTTATGAAATAAACTATTTTTTTTAAATAATCTCATTGTGAACCAATTCAAATTTCAAAATATATATATATATATATATATATATATATATATATATATATATATATTAGCTGTGACGAAGAAAATACCACGGATGTACTTGATATTTATACTATTGTTGCGTTCTGGTTAGTGAACGCTTGTAATATTAAATAAAGGACAAACCACGATATGAGAGGAAATAGAGATATATTCTCAGGAAAAAGTATATACAATAGAGAGGCTATTAGTAGACAAGAACATAGGATTAGTGAACGCTTGTAATATTAAATAAAAGACAAACCACGATATGAGAGGAAATAGAGATATATTCTCAGGAAAAAGTATATACAATAGAGAGACTATTAGTAGACAAGAACATAGGATTAGTGAATACAGAATAAAGATATAGTCCAACGATAGTATTGGCTTCCGTTATTACGGTATCAAGTAAGGTAATCTAGTGCGATCTCTAGTCTCCAACGCTCTAATACTATTCCTATAAGAAGCTGCTCTTTAGCTTCTAGTCTGGTATTAGTAGCTACTGCTATATATGGCAGATGAACTAGTTCATTGTGTGGGAAAAGGTGGGTGATACCCAACAATTTTAATAAAATCAGATATACATTTTCTTCCTTTTGTGATACTACCGCTGTAGGCCGGGCCCCGACTTATCAACTTCTTTAAACCAAGCTACTCGTGGCCAGTGATTCATCCAGTGGTTCCTGACAGGGGTATCACACATTTCTTTACGGCCACATAAAATACAACCGAGAGGGTGGAAGAAAAAGAACGAACGAACAAACACAAACTTGGGTCAGCTCCAAGCGCAAGAAAGGGAGTTTTGTGACACTTTGCATTCTCTGTGAATCTGTAGATTATCGCGGGTGTGTATTTGGGGCAAAACTTCTACAAAAGCCACTAGAAATGCAAACTCATTTTTGACTGTCTTCCCTCACTGCCTCCTTCTGCTGACCGTCCTTTCCCTGGACTCCGTTGTCGACAGCATCTCTCCGTCGTCCTTTGTCAACTGCCCCTGTGTCTTTTCTGGGACATTCCTCTCCTCGTCCACTTCCAGTCTCGCAGGAGATATCAAGCTCAAGCCCTTTGTTTGGGTTTCGCGCCAAAACAGACAAAGAGATCGTCTGACCGACGCACACACACACACCCAACACAATAGACACATTGCGTCACACTTTTAATTAGAGGAATTATATCATAAATTGAATTACTATGACTAGAAAATCCAGCAAACACAGTGTACGACATTCGGAACCACTGGACAGCAGTTTTGATCTCAATTGGACACATCAGCAGTGTATACCGAGATCTGCCCGACTGGAGATCCAGCCAATACGCGGAGAATACAGAGCCGAAACTCTAATACTGAGCAACGGGTCCACATCGCAGATAAGCGATCCCAAATTAACAAGTTATGGTAAATGCGTGACCAGTTAGCCTGATGTGTCTTGTAGTTACATCTGTACTCCTACAGAGGACGCAATCACCTCAAGGGCCACGTCTTCCCAAGACGATTGAATATACGTATCCGTGTAATCATAAGCTCATGGACAAGGAAATAGATGAACATTTTCTTTTCTTTTTAAAGTAGAGGAACTATATTATAAATTGAATTACTATGACTAGAAAAAAAGAAAATGTATATCTATTTCTTTACCCACGAGATTATGATTATACGCGGATACGTATCTTCAATCCTCTTGGGAAGACGTGGCCTTGGAGGTAACCGTGTTCTCTGTAAAAATACGGATGTAACTTCAAGATACATCAGGTTAACTGGCCGCATATTTATCAGGAATGGTCAACTGGGCATGACTTTGTGCAATGTCGGCCAGTAGCTTAGTGATAGAGTTTTGGCTCTTCATTCTGTGGTCGCTGATGAGTTGGTTGGTTGGTTGTTTGGTCGGTTAGTTTGGTTTTATGGCGTATCAACCTTTGTAGGTTATTTAACGCCAAATCCATTTTTATGTAAATAATCAGTTCTATTTAAAACAATTCAGTTTAATTGTCAAAAACATTTCTATTTCAAACTTTTTAGTTTATTCAAGCAGTTATATATAACAATTCAGTTTAGTGTAAATACAGTTTCAATGTCAAAAACAGTTCTATTTCAAATAGTTCATAAGCACGCAGTTTAAACGTAAGTACGGTTTAATTGTCAAAAACAGTTCTATTTCAAGTTATAGAGTTTAGTCATACAGTTCTAATTCAGCTAATTCCGTTTAGTATAAGTACAGATTTTGTTTACACATAGTTAAATGTCAAAACAGTTCTAAATTAAAACAATTCAATTTAGTGTAAATACAGTTTCAATGTCATAAACAGTTCCATTTCAAACAATTCAGCTTAACATAAGTATGCAGTTTAAATGTAAGTACAGTTTAAAAACATTTCTATTTCAAGCAATTCAGTTGAGTCAAACAGTTCTAATTCAAACAGTTCAGTTTAGTATAAGTATGCAGTTAGTTCTATTTATCTCATTAATAGGGCTCTATCAGGTGCTACCATTCCGGGCCAGAGTGGACCTGGGAGCGATGGTAATGAAGGGGCTCTCCGCATTCCCCAAAGCTCCAGCATCACGGGAACCTTACCATCAGATTGTTTAGTGTCATATCCAGGACACTCATTGGGGGGGGTCTTACCCCTCTGCAGAGGCATAGCCCCAGCCGAGTGGGCAAGCTGATGAGACATAATATAACCGAAACATCTGTCCAGTGCTTACGTGTGTCGCGCGTAATATTTTCTGGTCATGCTAATACAAATTATAATAAAATCAGGTTTTTATAATTCTTTTTATAAAAAATGGGTAATAAATTAAAATTTTAGAATGTAATCTTTTTTTATCGTTATAATAGTTGGTGCAGCACCGGATAGTAACGTGGTAATATCTAATTTATAATCTATTGGATTAATATTGTATTTATAGTATATTTTCCTTTTTTTAATATGATGAATATTGATATATAATTCCTTAAATGTCTGAATTAGGATACCGGCTCTTTGTGTTATATTGTGACCTTCGACCCGGCCCAAAATGCCATTCAAGGTGATGCACCGGAAGGAAGTGACTCATTCTAGTGGCAGTTATGAGAGGAAATCGCGTGGGCGGAAATTGGCTGATGAAATGGGACGAGCTAAAAAATTCCATGATACTCTCATAGACTGACGCACCGGAAGAGAGTGACCTCTGAATTGCATGACAGTTATTTCCGCTTGATGACGATGAAACATGCGATTTGAAAGATCGAGTGGGCGATCAAGTGGGCGTTGAACTATTATATAGCTCAGTCAAGACAGGAGTCAGGCCAGTTGAGTTCGAGTTCCAGTTATAGACGAGATGTGGTAAGGAAAGCCACACTCTGCCGAAGGGGCCCTCGAGAAGCCCTGATGAGTTGGGGTCCAGAGAAGATGCTGATAAGAGGAGAACAAGAAAGACACAACGTGACGGCCATAAGAGTGAGGGGTCAAAATATTGCAGTTTCTGTTCGGTCTCCAGCTCCCGCTCACACGCAAACCTTGAATAACCTTTTCGAACCCTTACAAATAAAGTGAGAGGTAAATATTTTGTTAAAGAAGTCTGCGTGCGTCTGTTTATTATTGTGTCGTTATGATGCTGTAGATGACGATATAACATTTGGCCTAATGGGTAGAGTGTTCGCCAATGGTCCTGCAGACCTGGGTTCAATCGCGTCATATCAAAGACTTTAAAAATGGTACTTGATACCTCCTTGCTTAACACTCAGCATTATAAGGTATGTATCAAGGGTAAAGTGGAGCAATCCAGGGAAAGGAGTAGCGCCCTCTCCAACACCTCATTGTAATAGCTATCAAAAAGGGAGCCTTCGCGTCGCCCTCAACTAAGGGGGACAACTTTACTTACTAAGTAGTTTATAAAACTCGTTGTTAATAAGGTGGGGTATTTCCCGGTATAATGGTTTAAACTTCTTCGGAAATTGTTCACCATCTGATGAAAAAAAACAACAGATTATTGCAATAAATTCATAGTGGATTACATCAATTGAGTTTTAATTGATGTCCTTTAAACGAACTGGCGATATCTCCACACAAAATGGTGGCTCTCTGAAACTAGTGGACAAGTTCACCTATCTCGGGAACAGTATCTCATCTACCGAAAAATGACATCAATACGCGACTGGCGAACGTATGAACAGCTATCGAGAGGCTATCATATGGAAGTCAGACCTATCCGATAAAATAAAACACGGTTTTTTCCAAGCAGCGGTCGTGTCCATACTACTGTATGGAAGCACCACTTGGACGCTGACTAAGCGTATAGAGAAAAAAGCTTGTCCGCAATTGTACAAGGATGCTACGAGCTATATTAAACAAATCCAGGAAGTAACATCACTCAAAACAGCAGCTGTACGGCCACTAACCTCCCATCTCGAAAGCCATCCAAATTAGACAAACAAGACATGTGGAATACTGCTGGAGAAGCAAGGTCGAACTCATAAGTGACTTTCTCCATGGACGCCCTCACACGGGCACACAGGTGTCGGACGACCTGCTAGAACTTATCTACAACAGCTCTGTACGGACACAGGATGGAAGACCTGCTGGAAGCAATGGATGATAGGCACGGATGGCGAGAGAGAGTTAGGGAAATCCATGCCAGCAGCACGACATGATGATGATGATATATATATATATATATATATCCAACTCCTACACACGAGCAGGATGCTGCACAAGGTCAATATTTAAGCGGAGTTTAATAGGGTTGAATTCAGTTTTCCCTCTCCGACAACTGATTGCTCTAACAAGGTTAAAGAGCCCAGTCTGTCCTATTTTTTACCCATTGCTGAAGGGAGAATATTTGGATGTATACCTTTCGGTAGGGTATTAGCGCTATGTGAAATGCAAACAACTTCGTCCAAGATTTGAAAAAAAATATAAAGATGTCGGCAGTCGTTTTTTTTTTTTAGAACTTGATAATTTGTTAAAATTAAACACAATGTTCCTCCAAATTAAAAAAGAAAAGCTATCGGCGGCCATCGTTCTTTTTGCTGGTTTTTCTTTTACAAATAAAACTGGAATATTTGTTAATATTAAACACAATGTTACTCCTAAATTAAAAAAGAAAAGCTATCGGTTGCCATCGTTCTTTTTGCTGGTTTTTCTTTTACAAATAAAACTGGAATATTTGTTAATATTAAACACTATGTTACTCCTAAATTAAAAAAAGAAAAGCTATCGGTTGCCATCGTTCTTTTTGCTGGTTTTTCTTTTACAAATAAAACTGGAATATTTGTTAATATTAAACACTATGTTACTCCTAAATTAAAAAAAGAAAAGCTATCGGCTGCCATCGTTCTTTTTGCTGGTTTTTCTTTTACAAATAAAACTGGAATATTTGTTAATATTAAACACAATGTTACTCCTAAATTAAAAAAAGAAAAGCTATTGGCGGCCATCGTTCTTTTTGCTGGTTTTTCTTTTTCAAATAAAACTGGAATATTTGTTAATATTAAACACAATGTTACTCCTAAATTAAAAAAAGAAAAGCTATCGGTTGCCATCGTTCTTTTTGCTGGTTTTTCTTTTACAAATAAAACTGGAATATTTGTTAATATTAAACACAATGTTACTCCTAAATTAAAAAAGAAAAGCTATCGGCTGCCATCGTTCTTTTTGGTGGTTTTTCTTTTTCAAATATAACTGGATTATTTATAAATATTAAACATAAAGTTCCTTTTAGGTTTAAAAGAAAAGAAAAGAAAAGTAAAAATAGAAAATATTGATTTGTAAATTTGTCAGCTTCCTTTTCTATTTGGTCGCAAGAAAAAGACAGACATGAACCAATCAATACGAAATAAGGACAGACGCTACTGATTCGCCCAAATTAGAAATTGTAAGTGTCGCAATGGGGAAATAGCGTATTAGAGAGAATATTAACTCCATGTAAATAATGTCTACCTTTTCTCGCCGTACGCATAGGATAAAGATTTGCGTGACGTAATGGCTTACGAGCTAAGCTAATTGTTAGTTTCGATCCTCTTTGGGTGACCGGTTAATTCGAACGCTTTAACTAACTAAGCTAAACTAATAACTAATTCAGAGAATTACTCTCTTTTTTCCTTTTTTTTATGAGCTATTCAATGCTAAAGCCATCCTCGTAAAAGAACAGTAGTGGTAATTTTAACTCATATGAAAAGGGATAAAAACGGGTTCATGCCTTTCCTGGGGGTATTAGTCCAAAAGTGAACGTAATAGAAAGACTGGAGTTTGAACTCGCTTACGACGATTTTACTGACAAGCACGTTAACCACAACACTTTAAACACTCCCTATAGAAATTTGAGTCTTGCCAGAACTAGAATAGTTCGGTGTGGTTTCTCTGTTTAAAGGCATATCAACGTTCATGGGTTATTTAATACCAGAGCCGTCCTTGCAGAAGAACAGTAGTCGTACGGGTAAAAGTGATTCACTTCCAAGGCAGTTTTATTAGGATCGAGTCAAACTAGAAATAAAATGATAATGATGGCTAGGCTTGATTTGGTTTCTTTGTTTAATGGCATATCAACCTTTTGGGGGTTATTAAATGCCAAAGCTGTCCTTTTAAAAGAACAGTAGAAGTACAAGCAAAAATGATTCACCTCCAAAGCAGTTTTATTTGGATCCATTCCAACTACTAATAAGACGATGATGATGGCTTGGCTTGGCTTGGTTTCATTGTTTAATGGCTTATCAATCTTTGTGGGTTATCTAATGCCAAAGCCGTCCTTGTTGAAGAACAGTAGTGGTAATAGCAAAAGGGATTCACCTCCAAAGCAGTTTTATTAGGATCGAGTCAAACTAGTAATAAAATAATAATGATGGCTAGGCTTGGTTTGGTTTCTTTGTTTAATGGCATATCCACCTCTTATGGGTTATTTAATGCCAAAACCATCCTTTTAAAAGAACAGCAAAAATGATTCACCTCCAAAGCAGTTTTGAAATAGATTCTCCCCTGATGATGGCCCAAAGTCGGGTAGAAAATACTAGGGATACATACAACTATGGACAATACATAAATCAATTCCCCCCGAATACGATAAAAGTAATACGGGAATTCGAACGGATCCAGAAGAAAATATGTAGACATAAAATGTCTATTATGTTTAATGTAATTTGTATTAACGAAGAAATGCTGCCAATATATATATATATATATATGCGATAAAAATAAGTGAAAATGTGGATAAACAAAACACTTACAACGGGCTTAGCAGTGATATTTCGTTCTTTATTTGAATAAAGAACGACAATTTTTTTTGTGTTTTTCAACATTTTAGCAATTGAGGAAATTGATAAAATAATGATGAAAATATAAAAATATTTCCACTTGGTGGAATTCATTTCTCATTTTATTGTTTTATCATCAAATGTATAAAAAGTAATCCAATGTATGATTTTAAATAAAAATCAATTAAATTAAAATAAGACTAAATATAATCTTTTAATTTACATTCTTATTAAGTTTCTTTCGTCTTCCTAATTTAATATGTTATTCAATTAAATGAACACTTGTATACTTGCGCCCGATGGAGGACGCATATTTTGGCTCATATATAAATGTATAAAAGTTAGTATAAAAGACGAACAAGGTGTTTGACACGAATACCCAGTTAAGGTGAAGATTCTTTTAGTATTTATTGTAGGCTGATCCAGAAACAATTATGCTTGATTTCATCACATTTTCAGTGTTCAGTTTTAATCAGTCATAAGTGTCCAAACGACAGGACCTTTTGCCAAGTCATCTGGAAAATCGCTGTTGTTAATAATAAAGGGGCTTCGGACGCTGCAGGACCAGTCGTTTCTCCTAATTCGATTCTGTCTCCTACTCGAACATTTAAGAGTTGATTTCTTTCTTTCTTTTTTACTTCCTTTCTTTCTTTCTTCCTTTCTTTTTTCTTACTTTCTTTCTTTCTTTCTTTCTTCCTTTCTTTCTTTCTTCCTTCCTTTCTTTCTTTCTTTCTTTTTTCTTCGTTCCTTTCTTTCTTTCTTTCTTTCTTTTTTACTTCCTTTCTTTCTTTCTTCCTTTCTTTTTTCTTCCTTTCTTTCTTTCTTTCTTTCTTCCTTTCTTTCTTTCTTCCTTCCTTTCTTTCTTCCTCTCTTTTTTCTTCATTCTTTTCTTTCTTTCTTTCTTTTTTCTTCCTTCCTTTCTTTCTTTCTTCCTTCCTTTCTTTCTTTCTTTCTTTCTTTTTTCATTTTTTCTTTTTTTTTTCTTTCTCTATTTCCTATTTTGCCTTATAATTTACCTTATTTGGCTTTCTAAACACTTTTTATTTATTCATTTATTTATATATTTATTTCTTATTTTCAATTTGCCTTATTTGGTTTTCGAATTATTTTTTCTATATTCCTTCCTTTTTTTTCTTTCTTTCTTTATTCTTTCTGTCTTTCTTTCTTTTTCCTTTCTTTCTTAAGTTGTCAATCCATCTTTCTTTCTTTCTTTCTTTCTCTCTTTCTTTCGTTGTCTTTCACTTTCTTTCTTTCTTTCTTTCTTTCTTTCTTAATTTGCCCCTGCATCTTTCTTTCTTTCTTTCTTTATTTATTTTTTATTTATTTATATCCTATTTTACGTTAAAATTTGCCTTATTTGGCTTTCCAATCATTCTTTCTTTCTTTCTTCCTTTCAGCCTTTCTTTCTTTTCTCTTTGTTTCCGTATTTATTTATATATTTATTTATTTATTTATATATTTATTTCTTATTTTCAATTTGCCTTATTTGACTTTCCAATAATTCTTTCTTTCTTTTTTCTTTCTTTTTTTCTTTTTTCTTTCTTTCTTTCTTTCGTTCTTTATTTATTTATTTATCTATTTATTTATTACCTATTTTCAGTTTGCCTTATTTGGCTTTCCATTCATTCTTTCTTTTTTCTTTCTTTTTTTTTTCTTTCTTTCTATTTGTCCCTTTATAAATCATTCTTTCTTTCATTCTTTCCTTCCTTCACTCTGTTTTATTTTTACTTTTTTTCTTTCTTTCTCCTTTTCGTTCTTTCTTTTTCTTTTTGTTTTTCATTCATTCATTCTACTCATCCAATTTAACTTTTAATTCTTTCTTTCTTTCTTTCTTTTATTCCTTCTTTCTTTCTTCTTTCTTTCTTAAATGCATTGTGCTCCTAATATATGACTTTCACATCATTCTTTCTTTCTTCCTTTCTTCCTTTTCGTTCTTTCTTTCTTTCTTTCTTCCATTCATTTTACAATTCTTTTTTTCTTTTTTTCTTTCCTAAACTCTTTCATTCACTCATTCTACTTCTCTCATCTTACTTTCTCGTCATTCTTTGATCCTTTGTTGTTGTTGTTGTTGTTTTGTTTGTTGGGGGGGTCTTTTTCTTCCTTTTATTCTACTTTTCATAGACGCTTGGTACTTGTCTTTTTAGACTTTCCATTTATTTTTTCTTTCTTTCAATTTGACTTAACCAATATTCTTTCTTTCTTTTTTCTTCTTTTTTCTTTCTTTCTTTCTTTCAATTTGACTTAACCAATATTCTTTCTTTCTTTTTTCTTTCTTTCTTTCTTTTTTTCAATTTGACTTAACCAATATTCTTTCTTTCTTATTTCTTCTTTTTTTCTGTCTTTCTTTCTTTGAATTTGACTTAACCAATATTCTTTCTTTCTTTTTTCTTCTTTCTTTCTTTCTTTCTTTCTTTTAATTTGACTTTACCAATATTCTTTCTTTCTTTTTTCTTCTTTCTTTCTTTCTTTCAATTTGGCTTAACCTATATTTTTTCTTTCTTTTTTCTTCTTTTTTTCTTTCTTTCTTTCTTTCAATTTGACTTAACCAATATTCTTTCTTTCGTTTTTCTTTTTTCTTTCTTTCTTTCTTTCTTTCTTTCTTTCAATTTGACTTAACCAATATTCTTTCTTTCTTTTTTCTTTTTTCTTTCTTTCTTTCTATTTGACTTAACCAATATTCTTTCTTTCTTTTTTCTTCTTTCCTCCTTTCTTATTTCTTAGGAGAGAATTGTAAAACACCATTATAATCTTAAATAGCGAGCAAAAATAATGTTTTGTTTTTCTGTCTTTGTCTTTGATAAATGCACTTTGATTACAATACTTTACTGAACGTCAATATAAACTGATTAACCTTAGAAATGATTTAATATAGATGATACGGTAAGAACGACCAAGGTTAAATCTATTTAGAAATAGCTTGACGTACAACGCCACCTGTGACCACTTTGAGAACTAGAGTGACAGGTGCTTGAAATCTTGTCCCGATTAAAAGAGATCATAAGCAGACGGAAAATCGATACCGTGTATTCATCTAATTATTTACTAAAAATTGCAAAGCTTAGCACAAGGTCATAACAGTGAAGATTGGTTGGTTTCTTTGTTTTACGGCATATCAACCCTTTCCGGGTTATTTGACGCCGAATAAAATTTCAAACAATTCAGTTTAGCATAAATATAGTTCTTCCTTACAAACAGTTCAATGTTAAAAAAGTTCTATATCAAACAATTCAGTACACAGATTCAGTGTCAAAAACAGTTCTTTTTAAAACAATTCAGTTTAGCATAGGTACACAGTTTAGTTCTATTTGACCATAGATAGGGCCCTTGCAGAAGCTACCACTCAGGGCCAGAATTGACCTGGGAGCAATGGCAATAAAGGGGTGCTCCGCATTCCCTTAAAGCTCCAGCATTACTGGAGCTTCACCATTAGATTGTTTTGTGTCATATCCGGGACACTCGTTGGTGGAGGCTTACCCTCTGCAGAGAACCTGTCGGTGTATTCTGTAGCCCCACCACCACCAGCGAACTGGGCAAGAAAACAGTGAAGTATCATTGAGCATCGAACCTACCCTGGGATTGATATACACGATAGATAGATAGATAGATAGATGTGAAGAGACTAATTAACGTTTATGAGAGTGATTTTTGTTTTGTCTTGTTGTTTTCGTTTATGTTTCTCAAAGAAAGAGAAAATCACCTGCTTGATAATTATGAGTATTCAGACTATTGGCTTTGTCTTTATTGTCATATTCACAATATTTCAGCCGATACGTTGTTCGGCCTTCTTCAGGTATTTCTTGTCGAATTTGGGAGCCTACACGAAACTTCGAACCGAACCCTTCATTTAATCCACGGAGGTGAAGTGTTCAAATTCTATTGACCATAACCAAGTATTAAACAACAGTAAGTATTCTAATTTTTTTTTTTTTTTCGTGGTCAGGATTGAACCCGCAATCTCTAGATGATATCACTTAGAAGCTCTTTAACCAAACGTCTATATCCGTCGCGCCATGTGTCCAGAAGTTTATGGTAAATGGAATTAAAACAATCTACTCCCGTGAAATTTTTTAATATCATCAATGTTTGGTTTGGTTGCTCTGTTTAATGGCATATCAAACTTAATGGGTTAGTTAATGCTAATCCATCCTCGTAGAAGAACAGTAGTGGTACTAGCATAAGTGATTCACCTTCAAAGCAGTTTTATTAAGATTGAGTCAAACTAGAAATTAAAAAAATAGAAATGGCTTGACTTATTTTGGTTTCTTGGTTTAATGGTATGCCCACTTTTGTGGGTTATTGTTGCGTTCTGGTTAGTGAACGCTTGTAATATTAAATAAAGGACAAACCACGATATGAGAGGAAATAGAGATATATTCTCAGGAAAAAGTATATACAATAGAGAGACTATTAGTAGACAAGAACATAGGATTAGTGAACGCTTGTAATATTAAATAAAGGACAAACCACGATATGAGAGGAAATAGAGATATATTCTCAGGAAAAAGTATATACAATAGAGAGACTATTAGTAGACAAGAACATAGGATTAGTGAACGCTTGTAATATTAAATAAAGAACAAACCACGATATGAGAGGAAATAGAGATATATTCTCAGGAAAAAGTATATACAATAGAGAGACTATTAGTAGACAAGAACATAGGATTAGTGAACGGTTGTAATATTAAATAAAGGACAAACCACGATATGAGAGGAAATAGAGATATATTCTCAGGAAAAAGTATATACAATAGAGAGACTATTAGTAGACAAGAACATAGGATTAGTGAATACAGAATAAAGATATAGTCCAACGATAGTATTGGCTTCCGTTATTACGGTAGCAAGTAAGGTGATCTAGTGCGATCTCCAGTCTCCAACGCTCTAATACTATTCCTATAAGAAGCTGCTCTTTACCTTCTAGTCTGGTATTAGTAGCTACTGCTATATATGGCAGATGGACGAGTTCATTGTGTGGAAAAAAGTGGGTGATACTCAACAGTTAATGAATGCCAAAGCCGAGATATTTGTAATCTTTGATAGATAGATAGATAGATAGATAGATAGATAAGAACAGACTGTCATAGATGAATAGCTAAGTAGACATATTCACTCCCACAATGCAACACACTCGGAAGTTTCTTTCACCTTTCCATGGAAAAAGTTACAGGGTCGAGAACTTTTCAGCTGTTCAGCCAGAAAATACTATTAGATTAAAATCACAATGTCTTATCTGTTAATATCAATGACTTTTTATTTTACAATTCGCTGGGATAATTTATTTGGATATTTCTAGGCAATTTAAAGTCAATTGGTCGAAAGACGCGTTGGCTTCGTAGATATAAATGGGAAGGAAAACCGCCGCTCTTGTTTGGATGAGGGAGAGTTTGGTTGGTGGATGCAAATGTTGGGACTGACAAATGAAAGAAGAAAAGAAGATGAGTATAATTGGGGGATTTGTTTTAAAATCTAAGATTACTTACACAACTAAACAGCAATTGGACTTAAAGACGAAGATAAATGGTAAAAATAATGAGGCCGGCAAAATAAAGAAAGAAAGATAAAATGAAAGAAAGAAAGAAGTAATCAGTGAGAGAAAAAAAAGAAGAAAGAAAGATGGATTGAAAACTTAAGAAAGAAGGAAAGAAAGAAAGAAAGAATCAGTGACAGAAAAAAAAGAAGTAATCAGTGAAAGAAAGAAAGAAAGAAAGAAAGAAAGAAAGAAAGAAAGAACGATTGATTGACAACTTAAGAAAGAAAGAAACAAACAAAGAAAGATGGACTGACAACTTAAGAAAGAAAGAAAGAAAGAAAGAAAGAAAGAAAGATGGATTGACAACTAAAGAAAGAAAGAAAGAAAGAAAGAAAGAAAGATGGATTGATAAGTTAAGAAACAAACAAACAAACAAAGATAGAAAAACGATGAATTGACAACTTAAGAAAGAAAGAAAGAAAGAAAGAAAGAAAGAAAGAAAGAAAGATGAATTAACAACTTAAGAATAAGAGAAAGAAAGAAAGATGGATTGACAACTTCAGAAAGAAAGAAAAAAAGAAAGATGGATTGACAACTAAAGAAAGAAAGAAAGAAAGAAAAATGGATTGATAATTTAAGAAAGAAAGAAAGAAAGAAAGAAAGAATAACCCCATGAAAGGTAGAACCGAACAAAAAAGTAAAACAGAAAGCCATAGACAATTATATAGATACATAGCAATGTCGTAAGATACTTAAAACCCGATCCAATACAGATTAAGAAAGAGACGTATAGACTTAGTAACTGTAAATGAGACCGTAAAACGCTGTGATATATTATGATGGATGATAGACTGAAAATGAGACGCCTACTTACCAAATTTGGTTGATCTGCAAATAGCAACTTATTACCATAAATGCATTGCAAATAACTTTACGTAGAAAATTCAGTGGAATTGATCTTCCAATGAAGGAGCAAAGGAAATGATATTATAAAAATCCATTAAGAATGATTTTCTCGAAAAATTGTCTGGAGATGATTTTAGTTGGAAAAAGTTTTACTAAAGAGTTTTTTTCTTTAGTAAGAAGAAATTTCTTTCTTTAGTAGAAAGAAAGACAGAAATAAAGAAAGATGAAGAGACAATTTAAGAAAGAAAGAAAGAAAGAAAGAAAGAAAGAAAGAAAGAAAGAAAGAAAGAAAGAAAGAAAGATGACGTGACAATTTAAGAAAGAAAGATGAAGAGACAATTTCAGAAAGAAAGAAGGAAAGAAAGAAAGAAAGAAAGAAAGAAAGAAAGAAAAATGGATCAACAACTTAAGAAAGAAAGAAAGAAAGAAAGAAAGAAAGAAAGAAAGAAAGAAAGATGACGTGACAATTTAAGAAAGAAAGATGAAGAGACAATTTAAGAAAGAGAGAAAGAAAGAAAGAAAGAAAGAAAGAAAGAAAGAAGGAAAAATGGATCAACAACTTAAGAAAAAAAGAAAGAAAGAAAGATGAAGTGACAATTTAAGAAAGAAAGATGAAGAGAAAGTTAAGAAAGAAAGAAAGAAAGAAAGAAAGAAAGAAAGAAAGAAAGAAAGATGAAGTGACAATTCAAGAAAGAAAGGAAGAAAGATGAAGAGACAATTTAAGAAAGAAACAAAGAAAGAAGAAAGAAAAAAAGATGAAGAGGCAGTTAAAAAAGAAAGAAAGAAAGAAAGAAAGAAAGAAAGAAAGAAAGAAAGATGGATTGACCTCTCAAGAAAGAAAGAAAGATGAAGTGACAATTTAAGAAAGAAAGAAAGAAAGAAAGAAAGAAAGAATCATAGATATTTTACTATAAACTGCATTGTAAATTGTTTTATTATAAAAAGAATCGAAAATAATTTATGACAAAAATGCGTTGGAAATGACTTTGCTATAAAAATTTATGAAAGGTTTTTTACTTTAAAAATACGTTAAAATAATTTGACTCTAGAAATGATTTTTATTATAAAAATGTATTGGAAATGATTTTTACTATGAAAATACATTGGAAATGATTTTGATTTTTAAAATTCACCGGAAAAGACTTTTCTATAAAAATGAATTGGAACGGCTTTTACTATAAAAATACATCGGAAATGTTTTTTTACTTATAAAAGGAATTGGAAATTATAAAAACGCATTGGAAATGATTTCATTATAAAACAGCGCATTGGAAGTGATTTTTACTATAAAAGTGCATTTGAAATTATTTTTACTATAAAAATGCATTGAAACTGATTTTTATAATAAAAACGCTGTGGAAATGATTTTTATAATAAAATGCATTAGAAACGATTTTTACTATAAAAATGCATTGGAACTGATTTTTACTATAAAAATGCACTCAGACTGATTTTTACTATAAAAATCCACTGGGACTGATTTTTACTATAAAAATGCATTGGAAATCATTTTTAGTATAAAATGCACTGGAAATCATTTTTATTATAAAAAATCTATTGAAAATGATTTTACTGTAAAAATCTAGAGGAAATGATTTTTACTATAAAAATGTATTGGAAATGATTTTACAATAAAAATCTATTGGAAATTATTTTTTATATAAATGTGTATTGGGTATTATTTTCATAATAAAAATGCATTGGAAATGACTTTTAGTTTTAAAAAAATGCTTTGAAAACTTACGACGCCTTTATGAAACCGTGTAGCGGTCAGATGTTAATAGACAAACTCTTTCCAATTATTAATAGACCTTTTTTTCTTTTTGATCCAGATAATTGAGTTGACGGTCTTTAATTTTAGGGACAGGATTCTGGGTTGGAAATTAGCAATATTCCCAGGGAATATCTATCTCCTAAGTGATCTTAGCTAACACCTTATTCACCCTCAAGCAAAATTCTGATATTTTAAGGGTCGGAGAAAAGTTGAACAATTCAGGACAATCCTATAACACTCAGAATCGTGTTTCAACCAAAGGCAACGAAAACCAATCAACTCCGAGTCGCCGTTGCTTCTGGGTTAAAACATCAGGCATTTTATCTTCACCCACGGTGGAATTGATATTGAAATAGGAGTAGGTAAAAGCAATAAGGCCCATTTCCAGAAAATGAATGGAAATGCTAAGAAATATTGTAGAAGGTTTTCTAATGCCTCCATTTAAGCATGAATAGCAAATGAGGAAAAAAGGGAATTTCAGTGGTCAGGAATGAATACAGGCTGGTCAACAAAAACTGTACGGACACGGGATACTGTTTGAAGGACATACCAAGAACGACAACCGATAGGGACGGATATGGTAATACATAACCCTGGGCATGCATTTTCTATTTGTAGATCGGCTAATCCTTTGGGCTGAGTTGGATTTCTCATCAATTTGGGTCGAAATGCATGTCCTTGGCGAATCGACAAAGAAAGAAACAAAAGGTCGAATAAATCTCTAAGTAGAAAAGAAGAAGTAACACCCTTCGTAACGAAATCCCTAAACAAAAAAAAAACAACTTCTCAACCTATCTACATTTCTCTCTATCGCTGGCTTACTCATCCCACACCCTGTCTGTTCTCTCAGCCCATCTTTGTATCTCTGTGTAAGTAAAGTTGGCGACCGTAGTCGAGGGCGACCAGAAGGCTCCCTTTTTCAATAGCTACTACACCGAGGTAACCTGGGATTGAACCTCGGTCTCCCAGACCACTGACGAGCTGGCGGGTCCTTTCCCACTGGGCTGTTCGAGGTCTTCGCTGACAGAGTCTCTTTACTATCCAACAGACTGGCTCCTCTTGTTGTATAGTCATATGCAGATTTATGCTGAATCATAACGACGCAATATATAATAAAGAGCGAAGACTTCTTGAAAAAAATATACCTCTCAATTTATTTGCAAGGTTCGAAAGGGTTGTGTGTGAAAGGGAGTTGGAGACCAAACATAACTGCAACATATATTGACCCCCACTCTTATGGCCATCGGCGTTGTGTCTTTCTCGTTCTCCTGATGCTCAACCAGAGGCCCAGGGGCCCAGCTCTCTGCTGAGTGCTGGCTTGCTCTACCATATCTTGTCTCTAACTAATCTGATCTCCAACTGTCTGACTTCCTGTCTTGACCGAGTTATATAATAGTTCAACGGCCACCTTCTTGTGGGGGGTGTCCTCGTGGTGTATTGGTTAAAGCGATGAACTGCGGAATCGTAGTACGCGAGTTCGTACTCCAGTCGCGCTATTACGTTCACTTTCGGGCAAATACCCTTGGGAAAGGTATGAACCCCCTTATTCTCCCTCCAGCTATGGGTAAATAGTAGGACGGACTAGGTTCTTCAGCCTTGGTGAGGCAACTAGTCTAGGAGAAGGAAAACTCTGAATTCAAACCTGTTAAACTCCGCTTAAAAATCGACCTTGTGTCATATCCTGCCCGAGCGAAGGGGTTGGTAAATAGTACCTTCTTGTGGGCGTCACAATTGCACTCATCCAATCCATCCACTGTCAAGGTTATAATTCTGATATTCCTCGACCGGATGCACCTGTTATTTACATTGGTGCATTTCCTATTTTGACAGCCCGGACGGGTCGTATGTCAATATACAACACTCTGTTCTCTACTCCTGCGTCTGTCACCTACCCCCAATTCCGATGGCAGATGCCCTCCCTTTTCTCTATCCTCTGGTTGACCTCTGCGTTGTCACCTGGTTGACCTGTGAACATGGACACACGCATACACACAGGCGCCTCTGGTGGTGTAATGGTTAGCAAGCTCGACTAGCAAACCTACACGAGTGAGTTCGAGTCTCATTGGATACCCCTTTCATATGGCCTTGTGCCACATCTAAGCAAAAAGCTTAGTAAATTACCACACACACACACACACGCACGGACACTAATTGCCGACCCACAACCACAACCACACTTTGACATAGCGCTAAGCCTATGTATCGTGTCTCGCGGGTGGCGAGAGAAAATAAAAGGAACCCATATATCGGTACTCTTTGAAAAGGATGATATGAGTTAAAGAAAATCAACTGGTTTCCATTCTAAAAAAAAAAAAGGGTTAAATTTTGTACAAAAAAAAATCTGTGAGAGACGCCGTCATTTTTCTGTCTGTACTTTTGCATTCATTAACGAATCGCGAGTGTTTTAAATTTTCTTTGAGACTTACAGACGACAAGAACAGACTTGATGATGTTATTGATCGATGACTTGGTTCACTGTCTTTAACATTTGATTATTTTAAGGATTAAATCTAGAAACAACGATTGTTTTAGTGTGTGGCTTTGTTGTTTTCTAAATGGAATTTATCTTGTACAGGAGTAAGTGGAAGAATTGTCTCCTTGATTCGGATTGAACTACCAATTACTTTCTTGAAATAGTCTACACACGGTTTCCTAGAAAATTTGATGGAATTTTCAAAGATGGAATGTTCAAAGATGGAATTTTCAAAGATTTTCAAAAAGTTACATATCTTCGTCTTAATCTTTGTCTGGAAAACGAAGAACGTCAAATCAACTGATTTGCATACTAAAAAGAAATGTTCAATTTTGTACAAAAAAAAAAAAATAGTTTCCAGAACCGGCCCATTGACCTAGTGGTAGAGTGGTCGCCAATGGGCCGGAAGACTGAAGTTCAATCTCAGGTCGAGTCATACCAAAAACTCAAAAGATGGTACTTGATACCGCCTTACTTAACACTCTGCATTATAAGTGTGCCAGTACCCCACTGGCCAACCCCATCGCGTCAAAGAAGGTACGTTTCAAGGGTAAAGTGGAGTAATCCAGGAAAAGGAGTAGCGCTCTCCCCTACACTTCGGTGTAGTAGCTATTGAAAAGGGAGCTTTCGGGTAACCCTCGACTACGGTCGCTAACTTTTCTTACTTACTTCCGATGAAAATTTTAATTGCAGCTATATATATATATATATATATATATATATATAAATGCATAAATATACACACTCACAAACATCCTTTACACACATAATATATACCAACTTGATTAAGGCTAAACAAAACTGGTGTATTTCAAGCATGAACGTTTTCTTGTGATGTGAATATTATTAACAAATATCCTCGCTCTGACAAATATTATCTTTTCTTTCAAGAAAAGACATTATAACTTTTGTTTTTCCACAAACTTTTTGCTCAAGTTAAAGAAATAGAATTTATTGAATCGGTGTTTTATTCATTTACACACTAGTCCGCCATATTGAATTTCTCACCCTCTATCACGAGTGTAAAATAGCTCCCTCTGTATATGCGTATATATACACATCTTCAGATGATCTCTCTCTCTCTCTCTCTCTCTCTCTCTCTCTCTCTCTCTCTCTCTCATTATCACTTTCCTCTTTTTCTCTTTCTCCAATTCATATCTCGCACTCCATAGCTTATGTAAAATACCTACCTCTATACATACATACGTCTTCAGTCGATCGCCCCCCTCTCTCTCTCTCTCTCTCTCTCTCTCACACACACACACACACACACACACGCACACACTCTTATTCACACACTTCCTCTCTTTCTTTCTCTCTCTCATACACACGCGCGCGCGCGCGCACACACACACACACACTTATTAACACACTTCCTCTCTCTCTCTCTCTCTCTCTCTCTCTCTCTCTCTCTTCATCACTTTCCTCTTTTTCTCTTTCTCCAATTCATATCTCGCACTCCATCGCTTATGTAAAATACCTATCACTATATATACATACATACGTCTTCAGTCGATCTCTCTCTCTCTCTCTCTCTCACACACACACACACACACACACACACACGTACACACCCACACACTTATTCACACACTCCCTCTCTCTCTCCCTCTCTCACACACACACGCGCGTGCGCACGCACACACCCACACACTTATTTATACACTTCCTCTCTCACTCACTCTCTCTCTCTCTCTCTCTCTCTCTCTCAAAATATATCTCACACTCTGAATAACTTATGTAAAGTAACCCTATCGACACATACTTATATATACACATATTTTCAGTTGATTTATCTATCTCTTACACACACTTCCTCTCTCTCTCTCTCTCTCTATATATATATATATATACACACACACATGTATATATATATATATATATATATATATATATAGATACATAGATAGATAGATAGATAGATATTCTCACTAGAAACACTCCATTCTACTTCAATTTTGTCGCCTGAGATTCGAAAAATTCTGCTGACTTGTCAAGTGTTGTCCGAACTGCTTTCACTGATTTCAAGTCTTGAAAAATAGAAAAAGTCTAGAGAAACATTAAAAACAAAATACATGATTGCATCGGTGAAGAATTTTCACACTTACAAAAAGGAAAATAAAAACATTCGATTTATGACTTTCAATTTCATCTACCAATGCTTTTCCCAAAAGAAATCAATATAAGTAAATTCATTTCTTTCGGTATCATCATATAGGCCATTGGCTGTTTCATTTAGTCCAATAAAAATGAAGATATTCACACAATTTAGATTGAAAATTGTATTGACTAACCAAATCTGTTGGCTGGTTAGTTAATTTTAAGGCGTTCCAACTATTGGTGGGTCATTTTATGCTAAAGTAAGTTTTAAAATTAAAGATTCTAGTAATACACGATACAAAAATGAATCTTCACAATCATTTTAAACAGGTTACACACTTCATACTTACTTGCCATATCAATGTTTTAAAAGCCAAAGCATTAATAAAATTCATAATGATTTTAAACAGGTAAACACTTCATACTTAGTTGAAATATCAATGGTTTAAGAGCCGATGTTTTGATAAAATTCACAATGATTTTAAACAGGTAACACACTTCATACTTACTTGCCATATCAATGTTTTAAAAGCCAATGCATTAATAAAATTCTCAATGATTTTAAACAGGTAACACACTTCATACTTAGTTGAAATATCAATGGTTTAAGAGCCAATGTTTTGATAAAATTCACAATGATTTTAAACAGGTAAACACTTCATACTTACTTGCCATATCAATGTTTTAAAAGCCAATGCATTAATAAAATTCATAATGATTTTAAACAGGTAAAACACTTCATACTTAGTTGAAATATCAACGGTTTAAGAGCCGATGTTTTGATAAAATTCCCAATGATTTTAAACAGGTAACACACTTCATACTTAGTTGAAATATCAATGGTTTAAGAGCCGATGTTTTGATAAAATTCACAATGATTTTAAACAGGTAAACACTTCATACTTAATTGCCATATCAATGTTTTAAAAGCCAATGCATTAATAAAATTCTCAATGATTTTAAACAGGTAAACACTTCATACTTAGTTGAAATATCAATGGTTTAAGAGCCGATGTTTTGATAAAATTCACAAGGATTTTAAACAGGTAAACACTTCATACTTACTTGCCATATCAATGTTTTAAAAGCCAAAGCATTAATAAAATTCATAATGATTTTAAACAGGTAAAACACTTCATACTTAGTTGAAATATCAATGGTTTAAGAGCCGATGTTTTGATAAAATTCACAATGATTTTAAACAGGTAACACACTTCATACTTAGTTGAAATATCAATGGTTTAAGAGCCGATGTTTTGATAAAATTCACAATGATTTTAAACAGGTAACACACTTCATACTTAGTTGAAATATCAATGGTTTAAGAGCCGATGTTTTGATAAAATTCACAATGATTTTAAACAGGTAACACTCTTCATACTTACTTGCCATATCAATGTTTTAAAAGCCAATGCATTAATAAAATTCTCAATGATTTTAAACAGGTAAACACTTCATACTTACTTGACATATCAATGTTTTAAAAGCCAATGCATTAATAAAATTCTCAATGATTTTAAACAGGTAACACACTTCATACTTAGTTGAAATATCAATGGTTTAAGAGCCGATGTTTTGATAAAATTCACAATGATTTTAAACAGGTAACACACTTCATACTTAGTTGAAATATCAATGGTTTAAGAGCCGATGTTTTGATAAAATTCCCAATGATTTTAAACAGGTAACACACTTCATACTTACTTGCCATATCAATGTTTTAAAAGCCAATGCATTAATAAAATTCTCAATGATTTTAAACAGGTAACACACTTCATACTTAGTTGAAATATCAATGGTTTAAGAGCCGATGTTTTGATAAAATTCACAATGATTTTAAACAGGTAAACACTTCATACTTACTTGCCATATCAATGTTTTAAAAGCCAATGCATTAATAAAATTCTCAATGATTTTAAACAGGTAACACACTTCATACTTAGTTGAAATATCAATGGTTTAAGAGCCGATGTTTTGATAAAATTCACAATGATTTTAAACAGGTAACACACTTCATACTTAGTTGAAATATCAATGGTTTAAGAGCCGATGTTTTGATAAAATTCACAATGATTTTAAACAGGTAAACACTTCATACTTAATTGCCATATCAATGTTTTAAAAGCCAATGCATTAATAAAATTCTCAATGATTTTAAACAGGTAAACACTTCATACTTAGTTGAAATATCAATGGTTTAAGAGCCGATGTTTTGATAAAATTCACAAGGATTTTAAACAGGTAAACACTTCATACTTACTTGCCATATCAATGTTTTAAAAGCCAAAGCATTAATAAAATTCATAATGATTTTAAACAGGTAAAACACTTCATACTTAGTTGAAATATCAATGGTTTAAGAGCCGATGTTTTGATAAAATTCACAATGATTTTAAACAGGTAACACACTTCATACTTAGTTGAAATATCAATGGTTTAAGAGCCGATGTTTTGATAAAATTCACAATCATTTTAAACAGGTAACACACTTCATACTTAGTTGAAATATCAATGGTTTAAGAGCCGATGTTTTGATAAAATTCACAATGATTTTAAACAGGTAACACTCTTCATACTTACTTGCCATATCAATGTTTTAAAAGCCAATGCATTAATAAAATTCTCAATGATTTTAAACAGGTAACACACTTCATACTTAGTTGAAATATCAATGGTTTAAGAGCCGATGTTTTGATAAAATTCACAATGATTTTAAACAGGTAAACACTTCATACTTACTTGCCATATCAATGTTTTAAAAGCCAATGCATTAATAAAATTCTCAATGATTTTAAACAGGTAACACACTTCATACTTAGTTGAAATATCAATGGTTTAAGAGCCGATGTTTTGATAAAATTCACAATGATTTTAAACAGGTAAACACTTCATACTTACTTGCCATATCAATGTTTTAAAAGCCAATGCATTAATAAAATTCTCAATGATTTTAAACAGGTAACACACTTCATACTTATTTGAAATATCAATGGTTTAAGAGCCGATGTTTTGATAAAATTCACAATGATTTTAAACAGGTAACACACTTCATACTTAGTTGAAATATCAATGGTTTAATAGCCGATGTTTTGATAAAATTCACAATGATTTTAAACAGGTAACACACTTCATACTTAGTTGAAATATCAATGGTTTAATAGCCGATGTTTTGATAAAATTCACAATGATTTTAAACAGGTAAACACGTCATGATTAGTTGAAATATCAATGGTTTAAGAGCCGATGTTTTGATAAAATTCACAATGATTTTAAGCAGGTAACACACTTCATACTTAGTTGAAATATCAATGGTTTAAGAGCCTATGTAATAATTAAATTCATAATGATTTTAAAAAGGTAAACACTTCATACTTAGTTGAAATATCAATGGTTGAAGAGCCGATGTTTTGATAAAATTCATAATGATTTTAAACAGGTAATCACTTCATATTTAGTTGAAATATCAATGGTTTAAGAGCCGATGTTTTGATAAAATTCTCAATGATTTTGAACAGGTAACACACTTCATACTTAGTTGAAATATCAATGGTTTAAGGGCCTATGTTTTAATAAAGTTCATAATGATTTTAAACAGGTAAACACTTCATAATTAGTTGAAATATAAATGGTTTAGGAGCCGATGTTTTGGTAAAATTCACAATGATTTTAAGTAGGTAACACACTTCATACTTAGTTGAAATATCAATGGTTTAAGAGCCTATGTAATAATTAAATTCATAATGATTTTAAACAGGTAAACACTTCATACTTAGTTAAAATATCAATGGTTTAAGAGCCGATGTTTTGATAAAATTCACAATGATTTTAAACAGGTAACACACTTCATACTTAGTTGAAATATCAATGGTTTAAGGGCCGATGTTTTGATAAAATTCTCAATGATTTTAAACAGGTAACACACTTCATACTTAGTTGAAATATCAATGGTTTAAGGGCCGATGTTTTGATAAAATTCTCAATGATTTTAAACATGTAACACACTTCATACTTAGTTGAAATATCAATGGTTTAAGGGCCGATGTTTTGATAAAATTCACAATGATTTTGAACAGGTAAAACACTTCATACTTAGTTGAAATATCAATCGTTTAAGAGCCTATGTATTAATAAAATTCACAATGATTTTAAACAGGTAACACACTTCATACTTAGTTGAAATATCAATGGTTTAAGAGCCTATGTATTAATAAAATTCCCAATGATTTTAAACAGGTAAACACTTCATACTTAGTTGAAATATCAATGGTTTAAGAGCCGATGTTTTGATAAGATTCACAATGATTTTAAACAGGTAACACACTTCATACTTAGTTGAAATATCAATGGTTTAAGAGCCGATGTTTTGATAAAATTCTCAATGATTTTAAACAGGTAACACACTTCATAATTAGTTGAAATATCAATGGTTTAATAGCCGATGTTTTGATAAAATTCACAATGATTTTAAAGAGGTAACACATATCATACTTAGTTAAAATATCAATGGTTTAAGAGCCGATGTTTTGATAAAATTCACAATGATTTTAAACAGGTAAACACATCATACTTAGTTCAAATATCAATGGTTTAAGAGCCGATGTTTTGATAAAATTCTCAATGATTTTAAACAGGTAAACACATCATACTTAGTTGAAATATCAATGGTTTAAGAGCCGATGTATTAATAAAATTCACAATTATTTTAAACAAGTAAACACTTCATACTTAGTTGAAATATCAATGGTATAAGAGCCGATGTTTTGATAAAATTCACAATGATTTTAAACAGCTAAACACTTCATACTTACTTGCCATATCAATGTTTTAAAAGCCAAAGCATTAATAAAATTCATAATGATTTTAAACAGGTAAAACACTTCATACTTAGTTGAAATATCAATGGTTTAAGAGCCGATGTTTTGATAAAATTCACAATGATTTTAAACAGGTAACACACTTCATACTTAGTTGAAATATCAATGGTTTAAGAGCCGATGTTTTGATAAAATTCACAATCATTTTAAACAGGTAACACACTTCATACTTAGTTGAAATATCAATGGTTTAAGAGCCGATGTTTTGATAAAATTCACAATGATTTTAAACAGGTAACACTCTTCATACTTACTTGCCATATCAATGTTTTAAAAGCCAATGCATTAATAAAATTCTCAATGATTTTAAACAGGTAACACACTTCATACTTAGTTGAAATATCAATGGTTTAAGAGCCGATGTTTTGATAAAATTCACAATGATTTTAAACAGGTAAACACTTCATACTTACTTGCCATATCAATGTTTTAAAAGCCAATGCATTAATAAAATTCTCAATGATTTTAAACAGGTAACACACTTCATACTTAGTTGAAATATCAATGGTTTAAGAGCCGATGTTTTGATAAAATTCACAATGATTTTAAACAGGTAAACACTTCATACTTACTTGCCATATCAATGTTTTAAAAGCCAATGCATTAATAAAATTCTCAATGATTTTAAACAGGTAACACACTTCATACTTATTTGAAATATCAATGGTTTAAGAGCCGATGTTTTGATAAAATTCACAATGATTTTAAACAGGTAACACACTTCATACTTAGTTGAAATATCAATGGTTTAATAGCCGATGTTTTGATAAAATTCACAATGATTTTAAACAGGTAACACACTTCATACTTAGTTGAAATATCAATGGTTTAATAGCCGATGTTTTGATAAAATTCACAATGATTTTAAACAGGTAAACACGTCATGATTAGTTGAAATATCAATGGTTTAAGAGCCGATGTTTTGATAAAATTCACAATGATTTTAAGCAGGTAACACACTTCATACTTAGTTGAAATATCAATGGTTTAAGAGCCTATGTAATAATTAAATTCATAATGATTTTAAAAAGGTAAACACTTCATACTTAGTTGAAATATCAATGGTTGAAGAGCCGATGTTTTGATAAAATTCATAATGATTTTAAACAGGTAATCACTTCATATTTAGTTGAAATATCAATGGTTTAAGAGCCGATGTTTTGATAAAATTCTCAATGATTTTGAACAGGTAACACACTTCATACTTAGTTGAAATATCAATGGTTTAAGGGCCTATGTTTTAATAAAGTTCATAATGATTTTAAACAGGTAAACACTTCATAATTAGTTGAAATATAAATGGTTTAGGAGCCGATGTTTTGGTAAAATTCACAATGATTTTAAGTAGGTAACACACTTCATACTTAGTTGAAATATCCATGGTTTAAGAGCCTATGTAATAATTAAATTCATAATGATTTTAAACAGGTAAACACTTCATACTTAGTTAAAATATCAATGGTTTAAGAGCCGATGTTTTGATAAAATTCACAATGATTTTAAACAGGTAACACACTTCATACTTAGTTGAAATATCAATGGTTTAAGGGCCGATGTTTTGATAAAATTCTCAATGATTTTAAACAGGTAACACACTTCATACTTAGTTGAAATATCAATGGTTTAAGGGCCGATGTTTTGATAAAATTCTCAATGATTTTAAACATGTAACACACTTCATACTTAGTTGAAATATCAATGGTTTAAGGGCCGATGTTTTGATAAAATTCACAATGATTTTGAACAGGTAAAACACTTCATACTTAGTTGAAATATCAATCGTTTAAGAGCCTATGTATTAATAAAATTCACAATGATTTTAAACAGGTAACACACTTCATACTTAGTTGAAATATCAATGGTTTAAGAGCCTATGTATTAATAAAATTCCCAATGATTTTAAACAGGTAAACACTTCATACTTAGTTGAAATATCAATGGTTTAAGAGCCGATGTTTTGATAAGATTCACAATGATTTTAAACAGGTAACACACTTCATACTTAGTTGAAATATCAATGGTTTAAGAGCCGATGTTTTGATAAAATTCTCAATGATTTTAAACAGGTAACACACTTCATAATTAGTTGAAATATCAATGGTTTAATAGCCGATGTTTTGATAAAATTCACAATGATTTTAAAGAGGTAACACATATCATACTTAGTTAAAATATCAATGGTTTAAGAGCCGATGTTTTGATAAAATTCACAATGATTTTAAACAGGTAAACACATCATACTTAGTTCAAATATCAATGGTTTAAGAGCCGATGTTTTGATAAAATTCTCAATGATTTTAAACAGGTAAACACATCATACTTAGTTGAAATATCAATGGTTTAAGAGCCGATGTATTAATAAAATTCACAATTATTTTAAACAAGTAAACACTTCATACTTAGTTGAAATATCAATGGTATAAGAGCCGATGTTTTGATAAAATTCACAATGATTTTAAACAGCTAAACACTTCATACTTAGTTGAAATATCAATGGTTCAAGAGCCTATGTATTAATAAAATTCATAATGATTTTAAACAGGTAAACACATCATACTTCGTTGAAATATCAATGGTTTAAGAGCCGATGTTTTGATAAAATTCTCAATGATTTTAAACAGGTAACACACTTCATACTTAGTTGAAATATCAATGGTTTAAGAGCCTATGTATTAATAAAATTCACAATGATTTTAAACAGGTAAACACTTCATACTTAGTTGAAATATCAATGGTTTAAGAGCCGATGTTTTGATAAGATTCACAATGATTTTAAACAGGTAACACACTTCATACTTAGTTGAAATATCAATGGTTTAAGAGCCGATGTTTTGATAAAATTCTCAATGATTTTAAACAGGTAAACACATCATACTTAGTTGAAATATCAATGGTTTAAGAGCCGATGTATTAATAAAATTCACAATTATTTTAAACAAGTAAACACTTCATACTTAGTTGAAATATCAATGGTATAAGAGCCGATGTTTTGATAAAATTCACAATGATTTTAAACAGCTAAACACTTCATACTTAGTTGAAATATCAATGGTTCAAGAGCCTATGTATTAATAAAATTCATAATGATTTTAAACAGGTAAACACATCATACTTCGTTGAAATATCAATGGTTTAAGAGCCGATGTTTTGATAAAATTCTCAATGATTTTAAACAGGTAACACACTTCATACTTAGTTGAAATATCAATGGTTTAAGAGCCTATGTATTAATAAAATTCACAATGATTTTAAACAGGTAAACACTTCATACTTAGTTGAAATATCAATGGTTTAAGAGCCGATGTTTTGATAAGATTCACAATGATTTTAAACAGGTAACACACTTCATACTTAGTTGAAATATCAATGGTTTAATAGCCGATGTTTTGATAAAATTCACAATGATTTTAAAGAGGTAACACATATCATACTTAGTTAAAATATCAATGGTTTAAGAGCCGATGTTTTGATAAAATTCACAATGATTTTAAACAGGTAAACACATCATACTTAGTTGAAATATCAATGGTTTAAGAGCCGATGTTTTGATAAAATTCTCAATGATTTTAAACAGGTAAACACTTCATACTTAGTTGAAATATCAATGGTTTAAGAGCCGATGTATTAATAAAATTCACAATTATTTTAAACAAGTAAACACTTCATACTTAGTTGAAATATCAATGGTTTAAGAGCCGATGTTTTGATAAAATTCACAATGATTTTAAACAGCTAAACACTTCATACTTAGTTGAAATATCAATGGTTCAAGAGCCTATGTATTAATAAAATTCATAATGATTTTAAACAGGTAAACACATCATACTTCGTTGAAATATCAATGGTTTAAGAGCCGATGTTTTGATAAAATTCTCAATGATTTTAAACAGGTAACACACTTCATACTTAGTTGAAATATCAATGGTTTAAGAGCCTATGTATTAAAAAAATTCACAATTATTTTAAACAGGTAAACACTTCATACTTAGTTGAAATATCAATGGTTTAAGGGCCGATGTTTTGATAAAATTCACAATGATTTTGAACAGGTAAAACACTTCATACTTAGTTGAAATATCAATGGTTTAAGAGCCTATGTATTAATAAAATTCACAATGATTTTAAACAGGTAACACACTTCATACTTAGTTGAAATATCAATGGTTTAAGGGCCGATGTTTTGATAAAATTCACAATGATTTTGAACAGGTAAAACACTTCATACTTAGTTGAAATATCAATGGTTTAAGAGCCTATGTATTAATAAAATTCACAATGATTTTAAACAGGTAACACACTTCATACTTAGTTGAAATATCAATGGTTTAAGAGCCTATGTATTAATAAAATTCACAATGATTTTAAACAGGTAACACACTTCATACTTAGTTGAAATATCAATGGTTTAAGAGCCGATGTTTTGATAAGATTCACAATGATTTTAAACAGGTAACACACTTCATACTTAGTTGAAATATCAATGGTTTAATAGCCGATGTTTTGATAAAATTCACAATGATTTTAAAGAGGTAACACATATCATACTTAGTTAAAATATCAATGGTTTAAGAGCCGATGTTTTGATAAAATTCACAATGATTTTAAACAGGTAAACACATCATACTTAGTTGAAATATCAATGGTTTAAGAGCCGATGTTTTGATAAAATTCTCAATGATTTTAAACAGGTAAACACTTCATACTTAGTTGAAATATCAATGGTTTAAGAGCCGATGTATTAATAAAATTCACAATTATTTTAAACAAGTAAACACTTCATACTTAGTTGAAATATCAATGGTTTAAGAGCCGATGTTTTGATAAAATTCACAATGATTTTAAACAGCTAAACACTTCATACTTAGTTGAAATATCAATGGTTCAAGAGCCTATGTATTAATAAAATTCATAATGATTTTAAACAGGTAAACACATCATACTTCGTTGAAATATCAATGGTTTAAGAGCCGATGTTTTGATAAAATTCTCAATGATTTTAAACAGGTAACACACTTCATACTTAGTTGAAATATCAATGGTTTAAGAGCCTATGTATTAAAAAAATTCACAATTATTTTAAACAGGTAAACACTTCATACTAAGTTGCAATACTAATGTTTTCTTCATCATCATCATTATGTCGCGCCGCTGGCACGGATATCCCTGACCATCTCTCGCTACTTCTCCCTATCGTCCATCGCCACTGGTAGGTCTTCGGGGCTACATCCCGTATCCTCATGTAGCTGCTGTATGTATGTTACCATCAATGTTTTAAAAGCCAATATATTAATACAATTCACAATAATTTTAAACAGGTAAACACTTCATACTTAGTTACAATATCAATGGTTTAAGAGCTTATGCATTGATAAAGTCCACAGTGATTTTAAACACTTTATATCTAGTTACAATATCAGTGTTTTAAAAGCCAATGTATTAAAAAAATTCACAACCATTTTAAATTGGTAAACGCTTAATCATCATCATCATCATCATGTCGTGCCGCTAGCACGGATATCCCTTACCCTCTCTCGCTATTTCTCTCTATCGCTCATCGTCTCTGGCAGGTTTTCAGGGCTACATCCCGTATCCTCAAAGAGCTGCTGTATGTATGTTCGAGCTGGTCTTCCTGCTTTTGCTCGGCCATATGTGGGGGTCCACAGGAGTACATCACTTATGAGTTCGTCCCTGCTTCTCCAGCAGTGTCTTGCATGTCTGGTTCATCTAACTTGGATAGTTTTCGAGATGGGAGGCAGGTGGCCGTATAGTTGGTGCCTTAACGCTTTTGCACAATTCCTAGTTGATCACTTATCCTGTCCAGTCGTGTCTACCCTTGAACTCTTTCTGTCCTATTTTCCAGCATTCGCTTATTATGTGATGGGTCGTTTCTGCTCTATCACCACATAACCTACACTTGCTATTTTGTTGCGTTTTATCAATTTTCGCTTAGGTATAATTGGTCCTTATGGCATCATTTTTGCTACTATTATCAGAGATTTGGTTTCTCTTTTAAGGTTTCCTTTGCGTAGCCATATCCAGGTCTTTCCATGTGCAATCTCGGCCAGTTTGTCCCTTTAAGTATCCATATAGTTGCTTTTCTTCCATTCCTGTTATCTAGTTTTTTTTTGGGGGGGTGTATTTATGTAACCATTGCTGTAAATGGCTGATGTTATTAGTTTTTCTTTGCTCTTTTTAATATATGGTGAAATTTTAATTTTTTGCACAATTCCCAGTGAATTACCTTTCCCACCCAGTCGTGCCTAGTTTTATTCTCCTTTTGCGCGAGTAGGCTGAATCTGCTTATTATGTGAATAACTGTTTCCATATTATCTATATTTAACATTATCAATTTTCGATTTAACAGAATTGGTCTTTTTCATATATTCCGCACAGAGGGGGGGTCGGTAGGCTGGCCTAGTTTGTGGGTGATTCAGGGTAGGGTTGGCCTATCTCTGCGGCTATATTGCATTATCCTAATCATTATCTAATCGCCTTTGCGATGTTTTCCTAATGGATTTCCGGTTTTTATCACATGAAAATAATCTAAAAAATCGGAAATCCATAATGAAATGCTTTGCGGATATTTCTATAATTATTTTTCAACTTCCGTTAACATTTGAGTATTTTCCATGTTGATTATTCACTTATTTGCTAGTAACAATCAAATCTTAATGTTTTTATCGCTTCTATTTCCAATAATATTTGTATATATTCATCTGTCAGCCTAGTCGACTGAGGCTGCAGAATACACCGACTGTATCTCTGCAGTAGGGTAAACTTACCCCACTCCACACGGATATCCTGGATATGACACAAAACAATCAGATGGTGAAGCTCCAGTTTGGGAGATTGAGGGAATGTGGAGTATGTAACAGAAAGAAACTTGAATTTTTGTTTGGCGCGTAATTTAATTTGACCGTGAGAGTCGCCGAACATTTTCACCCAATCAGGATAACTTGTCCGATTCAGCCCGAACCATATTTCCTAGCAGCACCAAAAATTGAAGAAAGCCCGCGAATCTCTCTCACTCTCTCCCTCAGAAATCCTCAAAGGGAACGGACGTCTATTCGTCTGTTCCTGAATAGCAGTAGCAGCATCAACCATTATGAGGAGAGCCATCTAGTTTACCGACCCCCTTAGGTCTATTCTTCTAGACCCAGGGATTCTAGTTAAAAACAAATTAGATGATGCACTCTAACAATTTCCTACCTTCTTTCCTTCCTACGAGACCTCGCAGCATACCAGCGTAAACACCTTTACTTCAAGCTACCATTAAACCCTTGGTACAAAACCTAACGACGTCTTCGTTCTTCTCCACCACCTTTATTTTCCATCAATATTTAGCGAGTGGATAACTATCAACGAAATACCAACGCAATCAACGAAATACCAATGTAATATCAACATAACCAACGCAAAACCAACTTAAACCTAAAAAAAACAATAATAATACAAATAATCCCCATCGCTATAAATGGCGACCTTCCGACTTCTGAGAACACGAAACCACATATAAAAACAAATTAAATTTACCACTACAAAATGGAAATTAAATATCAAAAAACACAATATCACCCTTTCATTACAATTGCTCCGAGGTGCACTTTGACCTGTGTGATAGCCACTAATAGGGACTTATCTACTGATCAAATAGAACTGTTTGACATTTAAAGTGAGTGCAAACAAATGCTGCATTGAATTATCTGAAATAGGACTGTTTGACCATTTAACTGTGTGTAAATAAATGAGTGATGTTTAAATGTTGGGGGTTTCATAGCAATCAATACTTGAAACTATTTAATTATTTATAAACAAATGATTTTTGACAAAAAGAATTATTCTTATTAGATAGAAATACTTGCAACTATTTCTCTGTGTGTAAAATAGGCGCAGGCTCGTTTGAATTTATCAATAAAATGTGTTTACAAATCATATGTATTTAACATATATATATAAAGAGGATTTGGCATTAAATAACCTACTATGGTTGATATGCCATGAAATTCAACGAAACTAAACTAAATCCTATATATTTAATATACATGTATAAAGAGGATTTGGATCTAAATAACCTGCAATGTTTGATATACCATAAAACCCAATCCAACTAAATCCTATATATTTAATATACATGTATAAAGAGGATTCGGCATTAAATAATCTACAATGGTTGATATGCCAGAAAACCTAACCAAACCAAATCCTATATATTTTATATATATGTATAAAGAGGATTTAGCATTAAATAACCTACAATGGTTGATATGCCAGAAAACCAAACTAAACTAAATCATATATATCTAATATACATGTATAAAGAGGTTTTGGCATTAAATAACCTACAATGGTCGATATGTCATCAAAGCCAACCAAACCAAATCATATATTTAATATATATATATATGAAGAGGATTTGGATCTAAATAACCTGCAATGTTTGATATACCATAAAACCCAACCCAACCAAATCCTATATATTCATAAAAAATATGTATAAAGAATATTTGGTATTAAATAACCTACAACGGTTGATATGCCATAAAACCAACCCAACCAAATCATATATATTTAATATATATATATATGTATAAAGAGGATTTGCCATTAAATAACCTACAACGGCTGATATGCCATAAAACCCAACCTAACCAAATCATATATATTTAATACATATATATGCATAAAGAGGATTTGGTATTAAATAACCTACAACGGTTGATATACCATAAAACCAACCCAACCAAATCATATATTAAATATATATGTATAAAGAGGGTTTGGCATTAAATAACCGAAAACGGTTGATTTGTCATAAAACCAAACCAACCCAAATACAACAAAACAGCGCTAAAAAAAAACAATAACAAAGAAAAACAAAACAAAAAAGGAGTTGTTTATACAGATTAACTGATATATATATATATATATATATATATATATATATATATATATATATATATATATATATATTTTCCTAAGAGAAAAACAAACAAACAAACAAAAATGATAGAATTAAAAACAATACTAATAGGATAAAAAAAGACCCGGAAATCCATAATGAAACCATCGCTGAATAGATGAAGTAATAAATAGCAAGGCATACGATATAACCACAGAGATAAGCAAGTCTGAAACGTTGTTGATATAACAATAAAGCTGAAGACAATAGCCCGAATACTCTAAATTATAAAAAAAAAACTCACAATTAATAGAAAAGAAAAAAAAACTCATAAGCAAAAAGAAAAGCAAAAAAAAACTCGAAATAAAAACAGAAAAATTATTTTATTAAATCCACAAAGAAAACAAAAGAAGAAACGTACAAGGTGCGGAAGCAAAATATGGAATAGGGAGGATTAGATTCATGCCTTTACTACTAGCTGTGGAAGCAAAATATGGAATAGATAGGATTAGATTCATGCCTTTACTACGAGCTGTGCAAGCAAAATATGGAATAGGGAGGATTAGATTCATGCCTTTACTATTAGCTGTGGAAGCAAAATATGGAATAGATAGGATTAGATTCATGCCTTTACTACTAGCAAAGACTACTGGCTGTGGAAGCAAAATATGGAACAATTTTTCAACATTTTTTTTCCAGTCTGATTAGTCCAATTTTTGAGGGCTGTAAAATACACTGACTGCATCTCTGCAGAGGAGTAAAAAAATACTCAACAAGTGTCCTGTATATGACACTAAACAATCTGATGGTGAGGTTGCACTAATACTGGAGCTTTGGGGAATGCGGAGTACCCCTTCATTGCCATCGCTCCCATGTCCACTGTGACCCGGGTGGTAGCACCTGATAGGGTTCTT
>OY757924.1:11215188-11225188 GCA_963585895.1 Sepioteuthis lessoniana | reverse complement strand
TCATTACCATCGCTCCCAGGTCCATCGTGGCCTGGAATGGTAGCACTTGATAGGGTCCTATCAATGTTTTAAATAGAACTAAACTGCTTACTTATGCTAAACTGAATTGTTTGAATTAGAACTGTTTGTCTAAACTGAATAGCTTGAAATAGAAATGTTTTTGACAAGCTGTGTACTTACATTTAAACTGCGTACTTATGGTAAACTGAATTTTTTGATATAGAACTGTTTTGACATTTAACTGTGTGTAAATAAAATCTATACTTATACCAAACTGAATTGGCTAAATTAGAACTGTTTGAATAAACTGAATATCTTGAAATAGAAATGTTTTTCGCAATAAAACTGTGTACCCATGCTAAACGGAATTGTTTGAAATAGAACTGATTATTTTTTATAAAAATGGACTTGGCATTAAATGATCTACAAAGGTTTATATGTTATAAAACCCAAACAACCAACCAATCATTCATTTGTTTGCACACAGTTAAATGGTCCAGCAGTTTTATTTCAGATTATTCAATATAACATAAGTCATTTGCTTACAATCAGTTTAAATGCCAAACAGTTCTATATGACCCACAGATAGGACTCTGTCAAGTGCTACCACTCCGGGTCAGAGTGGACAAGGAAGCAAAGGCAATGAAGGGAAAGTCTGCATTTATTTAATGTTCAAATATTGCTATGTAATACTAACAGTTAAGCAAACGAATAATTCTCTTCAAAATGACTCATTCGTTTGCGCCTAGTTTAATGGTTCCAAGTATTGCTGTGAATCACTAACAATTAAACATCAGCCATTTGTTTACACACAGAGAAATGGCTAAAGATTTCTATTTCTAATAATTCGATTAAGCATAAGCCACTTGTTTGAAATCAGTTTAAATGTCGAACAGTTCAATTTGACACATAGATAGGACCTTATCATGTACCATTCCAGGCCAGAATGAACTTGGAAGCGATGGTAATGAAGGGGTGCCTTACATCCCTTAAATCTCCAAGACTGGAGCCTAACCACCAGATGGTTTAATGTCATATCTAGGACACTCACAGGGAATATACTATCTCTCTGCCGAGATGCAGTCGGTATATTTGTACCATAGCCAGATACGAATACGTGAAATGGACATATTCATACCGGTACGCAAAACGTTCATAATGTTCGTATATATATATATATATATATATTGTGCTATAATCAAAAGGGGGACATCTCCACTTGAGACGGAACCCCTCTTAAACTAGTAGACAAATTCACTTACCTAGGAAGCAGCGTCGAATCAACCGAAAAGGACATCGACACGAGGTTAACGAAAGCAAGGACAGCTATCAATAGGCTATCGATTATATGGAAATCAGACCTAACCGATAAAATGAATGTGGCACAAGGCCGTATAAATGAGACACGAACTTGGTTTGTTAGTCTAGTTTGCTAAACATTACACTACCCAGGGTACCCTAATAATTTACGAAGCTTTTTGCTTAGATGTGGCACAAGGTCATAGGAATAGGGCACCAAATGAGAATCGAACTCTCCCGTGAAGGTTTGCTAGTCTAGCTTGCTAAACATTACACTACCCGGGGTGCCTTATTAATTTATTATGCTTTTTGCTTAGATGTGGCACAAGGCCGTAAGAATGAGTCATCGAACTCAATGGAGAAGGTTTGCTAGTCTAGCTTGCTAAACATTACATTACCCGGAGTGTCCTAGTAATTTACTGAGATTTTTGCTTAGAAATAGCACAACGCCGTATGAATGAGGCACCCAATTTGAATCGAACTCTCCCGTGAAGGTTTGCTAGTCTAACTTGCTAAACATTGCACTACCCGGGGTGCCCTATTAATTTATGATGCTTTTTGCTCAGATGTGGCACAAGGCCGTATGAATGAGTCATCGAACTCAATGGAGAAGGTTTGCTAGTCTAGCTTGCTAAACATTACATTACCCGAAATGTCCTTGTAATTTACTGAGCTTTTTGCTTAGAAATAGCACAACGCCGTATGAATGGGGCACCCAATGAGAATCGAACTCTCGCGTGAAGGTTTGCTAGTCTAGCTTGCTAACCATTACACCACGTGAGGTGTCTTTATATAATATATAAGTGTGTGCGCGTGTATGTGTGTTGTATACTACCGCTGGATCTTGACAATAAACGAGGAACACGCATATATAAAAATATAATATATTTTTTAACGGTGACACTCGTGTGGAGCAGGAGAGCAGTCGGAGAGAGTTCGCGCACACGAATAAGCAGTCGGGAATCGGAACAACCAGCGGAAACTGAACTTCAGACCTCCTCATATAGTCTTAAAACTCCTACGTGACCCGTATGGCAACACCTCTTCACCCACACATTTTTTACTTTTCATTGACCATGGTTTACACTCACGCAATGCTTGTTCTCCATTGGTCGCGGCTAACACCTACGCATTTCTTATATCTCGGGTATCACGCCCTCGCATTTTTGTTTTTTCCGTAGGTCACTTTGTTGATTTTATCTCCGACTGTATGTATCCTTCAAATTTATCCACCGGGTTCATACCCAGTCAAAGCAATGTATTATATATATATATAAGTTAAGTAAAGTTAGCGACCATAGTCGAGGGTGACCCGAAGGCTCCCTTTTCGATAGCTACTACACCAAGGTGTAGGGGAGGGCGCTACTCCATTCCCAGGATTGCTCCACTTTACCCTTGAACCGTACCTTATAATGCTGAGTGTTAAGCAAGGTGGTATCAAGTTCCATTTTTAAAGTCTTTGGTATGACTCGACCTGGATTGAACCCAGGTCTCCCGGGCCATTGTATATATATATATATATATATATATATATATATATATATATATATACCAAGGACGCCCCCTGCTTGATGATTCTTACCTTTTTGCAAATGATACTGTCAGCGTATTCTAAGAGTTCTATATTAAAAGAATTGTATTATCTTTCGATGCGGATTTACAAATTATTTTCTACATGATCAAATGATTTATTCTCCAGGGAAAACTGAATTATCTTTCAGCCTCGTCGGCAGGGGCCGTTGTAAACGCTGATTGCGTCTCTGCAGAGGGGTAAGACACCCCACTTCCAACGAGTGTCCTGTATATGACACTAAACCATCTGATGGTGAGGCAGCAGTCCTAGCCTTTTTGGAGTACTCTTTCTTTACCCTTACTCCCAGATCCACGCTAATCCGAGGTGGTAGTACCTATTAGGGTCCCATCTATGGATCAAATAGAACTGTTTAATAATTTATGATACTTGAAACCATTTAACTGTGTGCAAACAAATGATTATTTTTGAATTGAGTTATTAGTATCACATAGCGATACTTAGAACCATTTAACTGCGTGTAAATTAATGAATAATTCGTCAAATTAATGAAAGGTATGCCTGAAAGAACCTACAAGGATTGATAAACCATAAAACACAACCAACCATCTTTTAATATAGCGTCCATGATTCGTGAAATTAATGCAAGCTGCGCATGCGTGTATTTCATTTGAGCAGAAGCTAAAAAAAAAAATGAAATCCGTTGATTCCTTCATTTTCACTTTCCAGCATTTTCAGTGATTCAATCAGAAATGTTTTATTAAAAAAATAAAAATAAAAATAAAAAAAACATGAATATACGAGTAAAGGTTTATCTTCTAAAGGAAAAAAAAGGTGTGCGTAATTTTTTTGATTGAGTTTTCTATCTGTCTAAGCCAGTCAATAACACGTGAAAATCTCATATTAATCCGAATGTGTATCAAATGGATTTTAGCTTTCTTACGAAAAAAAATGTTACCCCCCTCCCCACAACCTCGCATCCGAAAACTCACTTCAGTTACATATATAAACAAGGGGTTAGGGAGTCGAGTTCATCGTACAATTATATTTATATGTTTCGTAAATGTTTCTTTAAAGAATTTTGCATACAGTTATATGATATCAATAATCAATTGATTCATTGTTAATGATGTTAATGACATTTCAACCCGTCTAGGGTTATTTTGTGCCAAGGGATTAGGGATTCGCGTTCATAGTATATGCATATCTATGAAATTATTCCCTAAAACCTAGGCTTGAAATAACCCTTGGCGAGTTTAATGTCATTTAAATCAATCTGTCAATCCATAAATCTATCAGTGATATATTTTATGCCATGGGGTGAGGGAATCGCGTTTAAGCCTTGAATGACTAATGTGCGAGCGGAATATAATGACTCTTCTTGATTTTCTGAAAGCTGGTCTCCATTCTCCTAAAGTGGGCTGGATCTGGAAGATTTTACTGTGTAGGTGTTGTTATTACAGCGTTGCTACCATTTTGCGTAAAGGAGTCTATTGATTTTGGGTTTCAGGTCAGTATATGGAATCTTAAATTTGTCAGGGGTCAGATCTAGGGCCGATTTGACAGCCGAATCATCTCTTTCATTTCCTCTCACCCCAATATGGCTTGGCATCCAGCATATAATTATTTCTTTACTATTTGACATTGAGTCTAGTCTACTCAACAGTTTAATGATTGGGGGTTCTTAAGTTTTTTATTACTTAATGATAGTAAAACCGAGAGCAAGTCCGAGAATATAATAAATTTCTTATGTTTGCTCTTCAAGATGATGTCGAGAGCTAGGTCTATTACATAGGTTTCCGCTGTGAAGATGGAGCTTTCCGTTAGAAGAGGTTTCTTGATAATTGTTTTGTTCAGAACAGCTGTGCAAGCCGTTTTGTCATTGTCCCTCGAGTTATCTGTAAAAACATGTAGGTGGTCGGGATAGAGTTGGAAGATATTGTGAAATTTCTCCTGATAAGTACTGAGGTGGGTTTTTATTTTGAGGAGTTCATTCAGTTCGATGATCATTTCGGGTTTTTTAATAACCCAAGGTGGTGTTTGAGGTAGAATGTTTTCATGCTTATTATTTTGAGGAATTTTTGATTCTTGGAGAGTAGACTTCATCTAAAGACCAAAAGGTTTTATTGATTTTTCCTTCTTCTTTTTATTATTGCTCGTATTTAGTGTTGAGGATCCATTCATAAGTTGGGTTTGATGGGCAAGATTTCAGTTTTGTGTAGTATTGGAGTGCCAGTTTTTCACATCTGAGTTTGAGTTTTGTTTAACGGCATATCAACCTCTGTGGGTCATTTAATTCCTGAAGAGTTAAATTGCTTTTGTCTTTTGTTTCATATCTGAGTAGTAGGGGTGCTTCATGGCCCTCAGCGTATAGGCTGTCAACTAGAGTAGTTCTGAAAGTTCTTAAGGACCGTCTTAGGTCTTCGTGGTGTATAGGGTTGAGCTGTTTGAGGTAGGACCTTCTGGTTGATCTATTGATAAAAATGGCATAGTCTAGTTTTGAGCAGTTCAGTTTAGAGAGTGTTTGTCGGTCAGCTCCCTATTCTTTGTGGGCGACCACTGGCAGAAGATGTTGGGGTTGGGTGGATTTTTTAAAAATATCCTACGTGGGGTATAAATCTTAATTTCCTGTCGAATATAACCCCAAGGAATTTATATTCATCAATGGCAGGTATTTCTGTATCTTCAAGTTTGATGAGAGGGTCATTGTGCATCTTTCTCAGTTGACACTAATGTACACATCGTGTTTTGCTTTTGGAGATTTTTAAACAGTTTGTGTTTGCCCAATGAGTAATTTTCCTGATGCATTGTTGCAGTTGACGCTCGGCAGTTCGCATATATTTTGATCTGGAAGTGATGCAGAAGTCATCAATATGGAGGTAATCCTCAATCCTAGGAGTGAGATACTTTGTGATGCAGTTTATTTTTTATAATGAATTGTGTCACTGATAGAATACTCCCTTGGGAAACCCCCTCTTCCTGCTTGTGGGGATTAGAAAACTTTGATCCTACTCGGACTCGAAAAAACCTGTCCGAGAAAAAACTCTTAATGAAGTTGTGCAATCTGCCACGCAGCCCCAGGTGTGACGTGGTATGCTCCAGAGAGAAGGAAGGGGAAGTCGATTCTCCTACCCTTCTGTGTCTGAATCAACAGGCACTAAGACTGACCGTTAAAAGGAAATATGAATGAAAGTCAATTCCTCGCACTCTATGACCTGTTGAACAAAGAAAGGAATCCAGGTAAATCGGGTATCGTGACCGGATTCAATAGTGAGAGAAGGAAAACCCCAAATGATTGGCCCATTGACCCTTAGCGCCAAAATGCCATTTTTTCGTTAGAGAGATTTGGAAAAGAATCTTCAGTTCGGGACAGAAACCGGCGAGGGAAAGACGCCGATTCAGCCAAACTCCAGGATGTCCCTCGCCAGTAAAAAGACAGAAAGGAACCTGAATATTAAGCCTTGTCAAAGATAAGTACAACTTAAACTATTTTCCGTATACCCTTCCTAAATATTGAGGAATTATATGTATTCAAAAAAGAAAGAGAGAAACTGAAAGGATTCTGTTTCATCATAAGCAAATTAGTAAATGAACTTTGTTACATGCTTCATTCCGTCGACTTATAGATACTTTCTCAAGTAAAAGAAAGAAAAAAGAAAGAAAGAAAAAAAGGAGAAAGAAGAAAAGGACTGGTGAGAGACATTTATGTTTGATGCTTCCTGTTGGCTTAATATTGCCGGTATGCTAAAAAGAAAAGAGAAAAGGAAAAGGAACTGTTTCTTAAATATTGTTATTTGTTTAGTTGTCGCCTATTAAAATTTTGTTATATTTTAAATGCACCCTTGTGTTGAAATCTATTGGTTGTGTCGTTTCTTCTATCGAGTCGCCTTCTTTTTCACATATCTGTTTCAGTCTCGTATCGCTGTCATTAATTCTCGCTAAACGTCTGATTCACCTAAAAACATTACAAGGGAATTTTGGGAATTTGACTACAGTTAATATTTTCTAACCTTGAAGTCCGTGTTTTCAGCAATCTGAGGGGCAAGAAAACGAAGGACTTGGTGGTGTATGTGAAAGTGAGTTGAAAACCCCCTTACCAGCGTCGAAGATCAGTCTAGCCCCAAATTGACCCCCCCACACATTATTTGCCAGTTTACCATATGCCCGAAATAGGAGTCTTGACTTGGACTTATTTTGCGGAGGGTCAAGTGCCAGACAGCCCTCGACATCACATGCGCATAAAATGAACTCTCGTCCTGAGATAATTATTTATGCAGCATCACACGGGCTATATTGGTCTCTTATTATTCTGAACTTTCGGGTGGTCTTATAAACATTCTCCAGACTGCTATAAGGTGTTTTTTTGGGGATGTTGGCCTCTCGTATGGAAGTTTTCAATTTGACCACATGATCCATTGTAGATCTCTGCTTTCTGAATCCACATTGAGAATTGGTGATGTTTGTTGGACTCGACAAACCAGATCAATCTTTTCTTCACAATACGCAGAGACTGCTAGTGAGTGCTATTGGGCGGTGGTTAGCTGGTTGGTTGATTGGTTGGATTTTATGGCATATCAACTTTTGTTGGTTATTTAACGCCAAATCTATTTTTATACAAATAATCAGTTCTATTTCAAACAATTTAGTTTAGCATGATTACACAGTTTAATTGCCAAAAACAGTTCTATTTCAAGCTACTCAGTTTAGTCAAACAGTTCTAATTCAAACAATTCTGTTTAGCGTAAGTTTCAATATCAAAAACAGTTCTATTACAAGTAATTTAGTTTTGCATAAGTACGCATTTTAAATGTCAAAACAGTTCTATTCTAAATAATTCAGTTCAGCATAAATACGCAATTTAAATGCAAAAACAGAAAACTCTCGAAACCACAGTTTAGTTCTATTTTACCCATAGATAGGACCCTATCAAGTGCTATCACTCCACGCTAGAGTTGACCTGGGGGTGATGGCAATGAAGGGGTGCTCCGCATCCCCCAAAGCTCTATCATTACTGGAACCTCACCATCAGATTGTTTAGTGTCATAAACAGGACACTCGTTGTGGGGGAGGGGGTCTTACCCCTCTGCAGAGAAGCAGTCGGTGTATTCTACAGCCCCAGGCGACTGGGCAAGTAGTTAGCTGGATTTCATGAATCTTTCCCAGGCTTAGGTATAGGGATGATTGTTGCAATTTTCTATGATTCTGGGAATATACTGTTTATCCAGATATCATTAAATGTTGTCAGAAAGTAGTGGAACGAATTTTTTAGTAGGTGTTTTAAAAAGTCATAGTGAATTTCATCTTGGCCGACTGCTGTGTTGTTTCGATAGCATCTTATAGTTCTACAGTTATAAAGGATTGGTTGTATTATTCAGAATTATTAGACTTGAAATTGAGTTTTTGTTTCTTTGCATTGGTTTTAAAAGTAAAGAAATGTGGACTGGAGTCGTTGATGGTAGAATTTGCAGAAAATGTCTCAGCTAACGTGTCTGCTATGTTTTCCTGGGTAGTTGCTTCCGTTTTGTTTTTCGTGAGGTGTTTGAGAGCAGTTGGTTGGGGTTTTCCGGATATTTTCATCATCATCGTCCAGGTTGTGTTTGTTCTGGTGGAGGAACCAAGTTGGCTGACATAGGTTTGCCAACTTTTCTTCTTGACTTCCTTTATGATTTTTCTTGTTTTAGCCCTGAGAAGTTTGAAAGCGTTGAGATTACGTGGTGCCTTCAATAAGTTTCCAGACTTTTTGCACAGGCATTTAAAATTCAGTATGTTATTGTTATACATCTATGATATGACTGACCAATTTTTATGATTTCAGGTTTAAATGAACAGCTACTGCAGCAATTGGAATACACCCTACTAAAGCCTGATTGTCACAGCTGGTGACTTTCAAAAATGCAATCTGGACTTTAGAAGAACGATATGCAATAGAATTCTGTTTTAAACTTGGAAAAAAGGCCACAGAAACGTATAGAATGCTTCAGACTGCTTTTCGACCATCTTGCATGAATCGAGCATCAGTTTTTGAGTGGCATAAGAGATGATTCAAGGAAGCCAGGGAGTCTGTGAGGGATCATAAGAGGTGTGGGAGGAGTAAGAAAGTCAATACACCACAGTTGATTGGCCAAAGAGTTAGGGTTAGGGTTACTATGTTGAGGTTTTAAGGGAGTTCAGGAAGAGATTCCTTGGGAAGAGGCCAGCACTCTTCAAATCGGGTCACTGGCATTTCCAGCAGAACAATGCACCAGACCACAACTCTATCCTTGTCACAGACTACTTGATCAAGATGGGCATCAAGATAGTTCGTCACCCTCCCTATAGTCCAGACATTGCTCCCTGTGACTTTTGCTTATTGCCTAAGCTCAACGGCTGTCGTTATGAGTCAATTGAGGAGGTGAAAGAGGCTGTGACGAAGGTCATTGACACGCTCACACAAGAGGACTTCGATGGGGCCTTGCAGAAATTGTTGGAACGGTACAACAAGTGCATTGCAGCCGGAGGAGATTACTTTGAAGGGGACAAGACTTTCATGTGCGTACTATCAATAAAAGTGCCCATCCGAAAAAAAGTCTGGAAACTTATTTAATGATCCTCGTATAAAAAGGATTTGACATGAAATAACTTATATCAACCATTTAAGGTTTAAATAACCTTAATTGGTTGATATGCCATAAAACCAAACCAAATACTAATAATTATATGCTAGGCACTGCGGAAGAGGTAAGTACGAATTCAATGGACTCCTATTCATGGACCAAACTGCAGAAACTTACATTCATCAGCGCCTTACTGACACAGGGTAGCGGCTTCGGTTTTTTGTTTAATGGTATATCAACTTTCGTCGGTTATTTAATACCAAAACCTTTCGTGTAGAAGAACAGTAGTAGTACTGTTTAATCTAGAGCTGGGGGATAAGGGGTTTTATGCCTTTCCCAATGGCACTAGTACAAAAGTGAATGCAATAACTCGACTAGAGTTCGAACACGCTAACTACGGCGTTAACCACTACGCTACGTGGATAAGCTTACTGGGTATCAAGTATTCCTATGTAATTCTAACAATTTTTAAACAGATATATCTGAGCTTTATATGAAATCCTAACAGGCAATACCACTCCGGGTCAGAGTGAACCTGGGATTACCAGCAATGAACAGATACTCCGCGCTTTTCTTA
>OY757924.1:11010188-11210188 GCA_963585895.1 Sepioteuthis lessoniana | reverse complement strand
GGCTCAAATGAACAGCTAGAGCAGGAATTGGAATACACCTACTAAAGTCTGATTGTCACAGCTGGTGACTTTCAAAAATGCAGTCTGCACGTGAGGACACTTTAGAAGAACGATATGCAAAAAAATTATGTTTTAAACTCGGAAAAAATGCCACAGAAACATATGGAATGCTTCAGACTGCTTTTCGACCATCTTGCATGAATCGAGCATCAGTTTTTGAGTGGCATAAGAGATGATTCAAGGAAGCCAGGGAGTCTGTGAGGGATGATGAGAGGTGTGGGAGAAGTAAGTCAATACACCAAGGGTTAGGGTTAGGGTTACTATGTTGAGGTTTTAAGGGGGTTCAGAAAGAGATTCCTTGGGAAGAGGCCGGCACTCTTCAAATCGGGTCAGTGGCATTTCCACTAAGACAATGCACCAGTCCACAACTCCATCCTTGTCACAGAATATTTGACCAAGATGGGCATCAAGACAGTTCCTCACCCTCCCTACAGTCCAGACCTTGTTCCCTGTGACTTTTGGTAATTCCCTTAGCTCAGAGGCTGTCGTTATGAGACAATTGATGAGATGAAAGAGGCTGTGACGAAGGTCATTGACACGCTCACACAAGAGGACTTTCATGGGGCCTTGCAGAAGTTGTTGGAACGGTACAACAAGTGCATTGCTGGCGGAGGAGATTACTTCGAAGGGGACTAGAGTTTCATATGCGTACTCTCAATAAAAGTGCCCATACGAAAAAAGTCTGGAAAATTATTTAATGATTCTCGTATATATATATATATATATATATATATATATGTATGGGCCACTCCTTGGGGAGGTCTTAACTCTCTGCAGGGATGCAGTAGATGTATTCTACAGCCCCAGCACACGTGGTCACTCGGTGGAGAAGGCGTATTCTACAGCCCCATTCGACTGGGCCACGGTGAGAGGGGTCTTACCCCTCTGCAGATATGCAGTCGGTGTATTCTACAGACCCAGCTGACCAGGCTACTCGGTGTGGAGTTGACCCCAGAGATTCACTCAGTGTATTCTTCAGTCCTTCCCCAGCCGAATTGGCTGTGTTAACTCTTTTTTAATAATTAATGAAAGATAAATTCTAGCATGTAAGCATTACGTTGTAAATTACTAGACAACATTCATGGAACCATCCCAAAGTATTTAATTAGTCTCCACACAATTTAATAAGTCAGTCTTGCATTTATGTCTGAAGGAGTGCCCAGAAATATTATTCTTATAAGTCATATTTAAAATTTCATTAGATTTCTAAGAAATATACAAATGAAGTAAGACATATTCCTTGGTTTCGTAACATGATACCTAGAAAAGTGCTAAGTCATTCTAAGATCAGTATATCTATCTATCTATCTATCTATGTCAATATCTGTCTGTCAATATCTATCTATCTATCTATCTATCTATCTATGTCAGTCTATTCATATCTATCTATCTATCTATCTATGTCAATATCTATCTATCTATCTATGTCAATATCTATCTATCTATCTATCTATCTATGTCAGTCTATTCATATCTATCTATCTATCTATCTATGTCAGTCAATATCTATCTATCTATCTATCTATCTATCTATCTATCTCAATGTTCCGAACCTAGTCGGCTACGGCAGTAGAATACACCTGCTGCATCTCTGCGGAAGGGTAAGACTACCCTAACGTGTGTCCTGGTTATGACACTAAACAATCTGATGGTGAGGTTCCAGTAATACTAGAGCTTTAGGTAATGCAGAATACCGCTTCATTGCCATCGCTGCCAGGTTCACTCTGACCCACAGTGGTAGCATGAAATAGAATCCTTTCTGTGGGTCAAATAGAACTGTTTGACATTTAAACTGAGTTCAAACAAATGACTTCTGCTAAACTGAATCGTTAAAAATTGAACTGTTTGATCATTTAACTGTGTGTCAACAAAAGAGTGATGTTTAATTGATTTTTTAGTGATACATAACAATAGTTGGATATTTAACTTTGCTGACTTATGTTAATTTGAATAGTGAGAAATAGAACTGTTTGATCATTTAACTGCACGTATCCACAAAATGTATTTCCAAATCATACATTTAATATTTATATAAAAACAGGATTTATCATCAAATAACCAACACTGATGCCATAAGACCAAACCAAATCAATTAGATTGTGCCTATCTATCTATCTATCTATCTGTTCGACGAAGAGATATTCATTCACCTGTTTACTTATTCACCTGGTTAAATTGCCACCAGCAGAATCAGTTGCCATTTCCTCAATTCAAATATTATCTCGGTACATTTTTATGTGATGGCACGCAATTTCTATGACAACGGCATCTCGACTAAACCGCAACTCCAAATCAGTGTGAATCTAAAAGAAACTGTACGGATGGTTATGGCACGGAGATTAGATTCAGCGAGAAACTTTCAAATTCTCAGTCCCTACTCTTGAGAAAGGCATGAATCTATTTCTTCCTGCATCTGCTGATAGATTATTTTGAATGGTCAATCAATCAATTACACACACACACACACACACACACACACACACATATATATATATATATATATATATCAAAGACTCAAAAACTGGTACGTTATATCTCCTTGCTTAATACTTTGTATTACAAGATACGGATCAAGGGTAAGTGGAGCAATCCAGGGAAATGAGTAGCGCCCTCCCCTGCATCTCGGTGTAGTAGCTATTGAAAAGGAAACCTTCGGTTGCCCTCGAATACGGTCGGTCAACACACACACACACACACACACACACATATATATATATATATATATATACATGTAGTTTGATTAAATAATAAAGACATTTTTTGTTTATATAATTTTATTAAAATCCTTTCAAGTTTCCTAAGTGTTTTGGTTTCAGGTTGGAATTGGTGGATGAATTTACCGAAAGTGTCATGAGCTCTTGCGGAACCTTCATAGGTCATAATCAGGAGTTATTTGTATGTGTAAAGACTTTTTTTTAAAAGAGTGTATAGGTTTTTATAACAGTGTAAAGATTACGTAAATTTATTGTTGGATTAAACTGAGATGCTGATGATATTGAACTAATTTGAAACAGAACGCTATCGACGGAAATAGAATATTATCAAGAAAATGTTTGAAAAAGACTAAAGGCTTTTAAACATTGTAACTATTTAAAACAGAATTTTATTGTATATCGTTCTTCTAAAGTGTCCTCTCGTCCAGATTGCATTTTTGAAAGTCACCAGCTGTGACAATCAGGCTTTAGTAGGGTGTATTCCAATTGCTGCTGTAGCTGTTCATTTGAACCTGAAATCATAAAAATTGGTCAGTCATCTCATAAGATGTATAGTAATAACATAGGGAAATTTCAATGCCTGTACAAAAAAGTCTGGGGACTTATTGAATGCACCACGTATATATATATATATATATAGTCATCTACAGACAGTCTGTTTCGTTATATCACAACTCTTCTGTGTGGTTAGACCCACGAAATGCTTCAAGCTGGGACCGAAACCCGGTCGACTTTACGTCAGTCAGATATCTTAAACAAAAAGCCCTCGTCCTTCTCAACGTAAATGAGGCTGTTTTTACGTATATCTTTTTATATATACATCATCCGCTACCTGGAGGACTCAATTCTTGAGATCCCTACCTTCGTAAAAACAAGAATTTCACGTTCTATAATTTTCTATATACATATATGTGTGCATCTGTCTATCTGTCTACACATAACTATATATCTAGCTCTTTATACAAAAATCTCTTCATTATCGAACTATCTATCTATTTTATTCTGTCTATATCTATCTAACCATCGGCTCGTACTTTTTTATATATATTTCCATAATTAATATCTAATTCTTCATTATTTTTATCTGAATGATTCTCCCTGACGATTAAAATTATATAAAATACTCAATACTTTTCAGATGTATCGGATATTTTGTTTTTCTTAAAACATCATTTTATCGGAATATGAATTGATTCTCTAACCAAATTTTTAATCGATTTGATTTGATTTTTTATTTTTTTTCATCTCTCTAAAAGTCGATCGGCAAAATAAGACAGCCCACATTTGATTTCGTTTAGAAATGAATCCTATTTCGGCATTAAATAACCCGTAAAAAATTGATATGCCATTAAGTAAATGAATAAAAACCCAACCATCTGAAGAGTGTATCATTCGGTAAAAAATATTGTACTATCTTCATTTGGTGATATGACACTAAACTATCTGATGGTGGGGAATGCGGTGTACCCCATTATTGCCATCGCCCTCATGTTTACTCAGGCCCGGAGTGGGAGCACTTGATAGGGTCTTATCTATGGATCAAATAGAACAAAACTTACTTATGCAGAACTGAATTGCTTAAAATAGAAGTGTTTTGACATTTAACTGAATGTAAAAAAGCTGTACTAACGTCAATTGAACTGTTTGAAATCGAACTGTTTTGACGTTTCAACTGTGTACTTATACTAAATTGAATTGTTTAAAATAGAACTGTTTACATGTATAAAAATGGTTTTGGCATTGAATAACCTACAAGGGTTAATATGCCATAAAATCCAACTAAACCATATCATATATATTTAATATATATGTTTAAACAGGATTTGACATTAAAAAACCTACAAAGGTTGATATGCCATAAAACCCAACCAAACCAAATCCTATATATTTAATGTATACTTATAAAGAAGATTTGGTATTAAATAACCTACAATTATTGATATGCAATAAAACACAAACTAACAAAATCATATATATTTAATATATATGTTTAAAAAGAATTTGGCATTAAAAAACATGTTTAAACAGGATTTGACATTAAAAAAAACAACAAAGGTTGATATGCCATAAAACCCAGTCAAACCAAATCCTATATATCTAACATATATGAATAAAGAGGATTTGGCATTAAATAACCTACAATGGTTGATATCCCATAAAACCAAACAAACCTTCATTTTTTACTCTTCAGCTCGCTGCTTTTCGTAATTCAGAAGCAATAAAATTCAAAGTATCTTTGCTTTTCAAGAAAATAATTGTTTTATGAACAATAGTTTACGTTGTACTTATTTATGGGTGATAGTAACATAGATTCAAATTGTCCGTCCTACCTATTTGGAGGTTTGCCAGACATTATAACCTTAGAAAATAGATATTGTTCTTGCTTTGGTGGGCTCACTTAGAAAATTTCTTCATAAGGCTTGCATAATAAGTTTGATTTTTATAGGTTGCCAACAATTGTTTCTCAACGATAGCTTAATTTTTATGAAGCTAGTAAAAAGAGTAAATCCAGCGAGTTGTTTTCTTTGATCCTAGTGTGTATATATTATATACGAAAATAAAACGTTTGACTCACACACACATACTCTCTCTCTCTCTGTCTCTCTCTCTCTATATATATATATCCTTATGCATATATGTATATCCTTATATATATATATATATATATATAGCCTTATATATATATATATCCTTATATATATATATATATATATATATATATATATATTCTTATATATATATATATCCTTATGTATATATATATATATCCTTATATATATATATATATATATATATCCTTATGTATATATATACATATATATCCTTATATATATATATATATACATATATATCCTTACCAACATATATATATATATATATAGCTGAACATGTTTTGTTCAATACATAGGATTGCTTCTTTTTTGAAATCTTCAAGTGAAGATGTTCGAGTCTTCTTGCCATTCTTCTTATGTCTGGGTCAAGATGGTGAAGAAAGGACCTAATACTTGCCCAAGCGCTTTATACCATTTCGCAGGTTATCTTCGAGGGTTGTGTTAGATTGTTTGTTGCTCCTCCATGTCTGCACGACACAACTTCTTTTCTACGGCCCTCTAAGAAAAATATACGCAAAAACTGACGGTATTTCTATGGGTTCTCAACTTTGACCTTCCATATCAAATTTTACATCAAATACATATGAATAAAACTCACAGCAACACGCATTCTAACTCAACCCCCGAAGACGACCTGTGAAATGGCCGAAATTGCTTGGGCTTGTAAAGGGTACTTTCTTCACCATCTTAACCCAGACGTAAGAATATCAAGAAGACCCGAACGTCTTCACTTCAAGATTTTAAAAAAGAAACAATCCATCTTCATCATCATCATCATGTCGTGCCGCCCAAAGCTCCAAGACTGGAGTCTCATCAGATGCTGTTTAGTGTCCTGTCAAGAGCACTTATTTGTGGGTGGAGTCTTATCCTTCTTCAGAGGTGTAGTCGGCGTACTCTACAGAGCCAGCCGACTGGACTAAATAAATATATGTTTAGAAATTATTTGTATTGAATAGGAGTAACCATCATCATCATGTCGTGCCGCTAGCACGGATATCCCTGACCCTCTCTCGCCACTTCTCCCTATCTGGCAGGTCTTCAGGGCTACATCCCGTATCCTCACATGTATGTATTTTCGAGCTGGTCGTCCATCTTTTGCCCGGCCATATGTAGGGGTCCATAGGAGTACATCACTTATGAGCTCGTCCCTGCTTCTCCAGCAATGTCCTGCATATCTGGTTCGTCTAACTTGGATAATTTTCATGATACGAGGCAGGTGGCCGTATAGTTGGTGTCTTGTGGGGTGTTGCCGCCAGAACTTGATCAATATTGCTCCCAGCATTCTTGGGTAATTGCCGTCTAGCTTCTTCTCCAGCCGTTTAGTTAGCGTCCAAGTAGTGCATCCATACAGCAGTATCGATACGACCGCTGCTTGCAAGAAACTGCGTTTCATTTTATCAGTCAAGTCTGATTTCCATATGATCGATAGCCTATCGATTTACCGACGCCGACTACGCTGATGACATAGCGATACTGGCAAATACACCCCACCAAGCTGAAACACTACTGCATAGTTTGGAACGAGACGCCGCAGGCATTGGCCTCCATGTCAATGCACACAAAACGGAATATATGTGCTATAATCAAACAGGGCACATCTCCACACTAGACGGAACCTCTCTGAAACTAGTAGACAAATTCACCTACTTAGGAAGCAGTATCTCATCAACTGAAAAAGACATCGTCACACGGCTAACGAAGATATTGATATATAAAGATATGATAATAGATTAAATGAAATATTAAGCTTATGGTGTTTTGTAAATTATTGCTCAGTTAAAAAAAAATGTCGGTTTATAATCAAAAAGCTTTCGGCCTGAAATATCAGTTGGAAAATATATAAACTGATATTGTTCAAACAGAAATATCGATATTAGAGGATCAAACAAGTTTGTTTTGTTTTTTTGTTTTTTTTGTTTTTTTATCATTTATTTGTATATCAACTTTGATGGGTTATTTAATATTATTTAATGTCAAAGCCATCCTTGTCGAAGAACAGTAGTGGTACTTGCAAAAGAGATTCACCTCCAAAGCAGTTTTATTAAGATGAAGTCAAACTAGTAATAGAATAATAAATTATTGCTTGGCTTGGTCTGGTTTCTTTTTTTAATGGCATATCAACCTTTGTGGGTTATCTAATGTCAAAGCCATCCTTGTCGAAGAACAGTAGTGGTAATAGCAAAAGTGATTCACCTCCAAAACAGTTTTATTACGATGGAGTCAAACTAATAATAAAATAATAATGATGGCTTGGCTTTGTTTAGTTTCTTTGTTTAATGGCACATCAACCTTTGTGAGTCATCTTATGCCAAAGCCATCATTGTTGAAAAACAGTAGTGGTACAAGCAAATGTGATTCTCGTCCAAAGCAGTTTTATTTAGATGGAGTCAAACTAGTAATAAAAAAAAATGATAATGATGGCTTGGCTTGGATTGGTTTCTTTTTTAATGGCATATCAACCTTGTTGGGTAATTTAATGCCAAAGCCATCCTTCTAGAAAAAAAATAGTCGTGGTAATAGCAAAAGTGATTCACCTCCAAAACAGTTTTATTACGATGGAGTCAAACTAATAATAAAATGATAATGATGGCTTGGTTTTGTTTGGTTTCTTTGTTTAATGGCACATCAACCTTCATGGGTTATTTAATGCCAAATTTATCCTTGTTGAAAAACTTCTGTGATACTATTCAACCCATAGTTAAAGAGATAATAGTGTTTATACCTACCCTGAATGTTTCGTGTGCATGTTTTGAGACGCTGACACACAAAACAATCTCGAGCAATAAGATACCATTAAACAAATTCCCTATCTGCCACTGTAAGCTTCATCTGCCCACCCAGTAAGTCAAATTGGAAAGGCGGGATTGAAATGTTAAAATGCGAGGCAACTTAAAGACAGAGATCAATTATTCAGAATCTGCAAATTGTAAGTAAGCAATGCAATCAGGCTGAAATAGGAGATTACTTAATTTTCGTTTAAAACCTTGCTAACTAGAATAAAACCTTTCACTCGATTCATCACACTGAGGATTATCATGAAATCCACGCGTTTATTAATATATAAAAAAAAAAGCTTTTAAGGTATAACGATTTAATACTCGAGGCAATGTAACTGAAACGTTAATAAGGTGATAGTGTTTCCTCCTCCTCTCTCTCTCTCTCTCTCTCTCTCTCTGTCTCTCATTTCTCGTATGCGTTTTAGGTTGCAAGTGTGACATGTCGAGTAATTCTTTTCCGTCGCGTCTCTCAATGTAATATAAAGGGTTACTTGGAGGTATCCAAATCCTATCTACAAGTAATATTTGACAAGTAGTACTGAGTTGCTCAACTGGTCGAGAAGGCCAATGGTTTTGGGCTCTGAATCAAATTAAGCTGGAATCATGTTTAAGTGTCTGGGCTATGATTGATTAATATTATCACCTTAGAGAACACTATGTGAATATCAACTACGTTAATTTACGCGTTCAGCGTAAAGGTAAGGAAACGTGGCTGTATAATATATTTTTTCTGCGCCACCGCTTTTTGTATGACTCGATCTCGGTGAGCACGTGACCAGACATTGAATTCAGAATCATCATCCTCATTATCATCATCATGGTAATCTTTCGGTGACTTTTTTGTGTGTGTGTTCTTTTTTTGTTTTGTTTTGTTTTGTTTTTTTTGTTGTTGTTTTTTTCTTTTCTTTTCTTTGTTGTTGGTTATTTCTCATCAATAGACTCTACTCTTATTGATAAATGGAAGTAGTTTCCTGACTGAACTATTTGATTCTGACCGTTGATCTATGAGTCCCCTCCACCCATCATCCGGTGAAACGCACCGATGACTGGCCTTTGCATCCATCTACCTTGCTTCACGTCCACTATGCTGCGTCCCATGGTTTCTATTGCTAGAAAGAAAGAAAGAAAGAAAGAAAGAAAGAAAGAAAGGTCAGATCTCTGACGTTTTTCTTGTAATCTACAAGGAAAGAAAAAATTAAAGCGAGAAAGAAAGAAAGAAAGAAAGAAAGAAAGAAAGAAAGAACGGAAGGTGAGATCTCTGACGTTTTTTCTTGTAATCGTTAGAGAAAGAAAAAATTCAAGTGAAAAAGAAACAAAGAACGAATCATGTGGTTTGTAGCTAGCCACATCGAAAGAGAAAGGAAAAGAAAGCAAAAAAGTTGTCGGGAAAACAGGCTAACGTCACAACGGAACGGTTTCTTTAGTTTTTTAGATCGTCTGCTTGGCTCTGTATCTTTTGAATCTACATTGACAGCAACCAGGAAGAGAGAGAAAAAGAGAGAAAGTGAGAGAGTCTCCATTTATTAACGACACCGACAATTTGATTTTAAAGGTAATTCTAAGTTTGCTACATGAAAGTTGTGTTTTTTTATTACAATAACATACGAGATACTTTTCATTTAATGATTTATTCTTTTTAGATTCTGAAATCTTTTTAATTTGGATTATAAAAAAAATATTTTATACAAAATTCATCTGTCATTAATGACGGGTTTATTCTAATTATTTATAATCAATAACTAGTGTAATCATATTAATGATATGTACTGGGCCATTAGCCTAATGAGTAAAGTGTTCGCTGAATGGTACGGGAGACCGGGGTTCAATCCCAGGTCGAGTCATACCAAAGACTCAAAAAATTGTACTTGATTCCGCCTTGCTTAACACTCAGCATTATAAGGTAAGGATCAAGGGTAAAGAGGAGAAATCCAGGGAATGGAGTCGCGCCCTACCTACACATCGATGTAGTAGCTATTGAAAAGGGGACCCTCGGGCAACCCTTGACTAACGTCGCCAACTTGACATTATAAATAATTTTAGGGGTCATGAGAATGGCAGTATTTAAATTAAGAATTTATATATATATATATTTATCTATAAAAATACATTTAAAGTTATCAAGAAATTGAATAAAGACTAGATTTTCATCATAAAGTGAAATCAAATAAAACACATAAAAACGGTTTTAACTAAACAGGAAAAGTTTTATATTAATAATAACGTTTATCACCACGTTTTCCATAATATATAAATAAATAGAGCAATTTTATTTCTTATCATAAAATAGGTTAATTTATTTTTGCTGGAGGTTTTGTGAGTTGTGTAAATTTTTTTAGATACATTAGGATACATGACACCAGACGATGACATCACATCCAATTTTGACGGGGTGTCCTCGTGGTGTAATGGTTAAAGCGATGGACGGCGGAATCGTAGTACGCGAGTTCGTACTCCAGTCGTGCTATTACGTTCACTTTCGGGCAAATACCCTTGGGAAAGGTATGAACCCCCTTATCCTCCCAGCTATGGGTTAAATAGTACCACTACTGTTCTTCTCGGAGAATGGCTTTGGCATTGAATAACCTACAATGGTTGATATGCCATTAAACGAAGAAACCAAACCAAACCAAGTTTGACACCAACTTCTGACCCATATCCTTTTGTCTCCACATTTACACACATTTTTTTTAAATTAAAAAAACTTTTCTTTTCTCCATTGTGTAAGGCTATCTGAAAAGGTTGCTTTCTCTTATTGAGTGACCAGCTGAATTAAATTTATATAATCAAATGACGGCTGGTTGGGTTTGTTTGTTGTTTTTGTCAATGATATATATATATAAATTTTATTCATTTTGCACTGTGGATTTTGACATCGAAATTATTCCCTATTCTGGATTTACTGAATTGAATAATATATATATATATATATATATATATATATATATATATATATATATTGCTCGGTTGATTTTATTTACATCGAGCTCTTTACCAGGAATATTCAAATTTAATATTCTATTTTTGAAAAAAATTTTATTTGTCCTGATTGAAACTATTCTCTATTCCAGATTTACTGGATTGAATAATATATTATTCATATATATATAGTCATCCACAGACAGATCTGTTTCGTTCTATAAGAACTCATCAGTGAAGCTAGACAGTATCTTCCCGTAGCTGGGATCGAAACCAGGTTGACTCAAACGTCAAACCTAAGCTTCTAACCATTCAGCCACGAGGAGATATTAGCTGCGAAGTAAATTTTAAATGGTTATGAATCACAATTACTATTGTTTACATACATCCGTTCAACGGTAGCCGAGACCTCAATTCAACTACGAAGAGGCTTGCAATAGACGCTAATGGTAACACGATTACTTCTTCGCCAGAGAACTCAACCCCACGGGGGTAGCGGAGTATGTGAACGAATAGTCTGTTGGCATCATTTTTAAACGAGCTCGAGCAATATGAGCTCTGGTGAAAAAAAATGCAATGATAACAGCAAAATTGCAATATGAAGACTGGTAAAAATGGTTGCTGACGACATTAGGTTTATAATACCCAGAAATTCAGACAGAGATATCCTTAAGGACACATGGCTCAGTGGATAAAGACGTTGGTTGGTGCATTATCCCAAAAGAGTTCAATACCTGGTGAATGTAATGGGGAAATTAACAATTGAAAACTGACATCCCTAAACATTGCTCGTGGAACTAGAACCGTCTACCCCGGTGAACGAAATAAAGGGCTACGTACGACATTCCAACCACCTGAAGAAGGCCGGAGCGTACAACGTTGTGACGATGATGAGGAAGTCCGAAAAATGTAAAAAATGAACCAGAGCATATTTGTTTGCACATAGTTAAATGGCTTCAAGTATAGCTATCTATTCTTTACATTTAGTTTCAAATATTACAATTCTACACTTATAATTCTATTTGACACTTATATGAGACCCTAACAGGAACTACCACTCAGAATAGACCCGGGAGCAATGGCAATGATTGACTACTCCCAAAGCTCCAAGACTGGAGCCTCATCAAATGCAGTTTAGTGTACTATCAAGAGCACTTGTTTGTGGGTGGAGTCTTATCCTTCTTCAGAGGTATAGTCGGCGAACTCTACAGCCCCAGCAGACTGGACTAAAATAGATATGTTTAGGAATTATTTGTATTGAATAGGAGTTATCATCATCATCATGTCGTGCCGCTAGCACGGATATCCCTGACCCTCTCTCGCCACTTCTCCCTATCGTTCATCGCCTCTGGTAGGTCTTCAGGGCTACATCCCATATCCTCACATAGCTGCTGAATGTATGCTCTAGCTGGTCGTCCTGCTTTTGCCCGGCCATACGTGGGAGTCCATAGGAGTTCATCACTTCTGAACTCGTCCATGCTTCCCCAGCAGTGTCCTGCATGCCTGGTTCGTCTAATTTGGATAGTTTTCATGACGGGGGGCAGGTGGCCGTATAGTTGGTGCCTTGTGGGGTGTTGCCGCCAGGACTTGTTTAATATTGCTAGCAGCATTCTTGTGTAATTGCCGTCTAGCTTCTTCTCCAGCCGTTTAGTTAGCGTCCAAGTAGTACATCCATACAGCAGTATCGATACGACCGAGGAGTACTTGATATTATATAACTGTGTGCCAAAAGAAATATCTTAAGAAACTACCCCAAAACGTATATACAGACATACAGGGTACGCAATTCTCGAACCACTTGGCATAAGATAACCCCAGGTAAAACCAGTCATTCAGAGATGACCAACTACAGGTGAGTGTTTGTACAAGCAATAAAGAGTGAAGTCTTTAGATGACTGGTCGTTTGGTTGTGTTTTATGGAATGTCAACCCTTGTGGGTTATTTGATGCCAAATCCGGCTTATACATATATATTGAATATATGTGATTTGTGAATGAATAGAAGGAAGTTACTTACCAAGTAACAAAAACTCATCAAAAGGTGAGCGGATAGAAAATGCTCCTTTAGCCATTCTCATATCCACCGAGCAGTTTTAACTCCAGGCTTGTTTTGGGGTCATCAGGAGAGAATGTGCACCGTTTCGGGACTTTCTGTTGTATATTGACCTACGACCCGGTCGGGCTGTCAATATAGGAAACGCACCAGTGTAAATAACAGGTGCATCCGGTCGAGGAATAGCAGAGTATGACCTTGACCGTGGATGGGTTGAATGGGTGCAATTTGTGACGCCCACAAGAAGAAGGTGGTCGTTGAACTATTATATAACTGAATGCACAGGAAATTCAGTTAGTTTGGAGACCAGACCAGTTAGTGACAAGATGCGGTAGGGAAAGCCAGCACCCAGCAGAGGGGGCCCTCAGGCCCCCGACTGAGCTGTTGGGGATCAGACGAGTTGGAGATAAGATGCGGTAGAGAAAACCAGCACCCAGAGAGGCTGGGGCCCCGGTTGAGCAGCCCAGGAGAACGGGAAAGAAACGCGGTTATGGCCAATAGAGTGGGGGTTAATATGTTGCAGTTCTATTCGGTCTCCAACTCCCTCTCACCTACAACCCTTTCAATAAAGTGAGAGGTATATTTTTAAGAACTGTGTCGCTCGTTATTATTGTGTCGTCGTTATGATTCTGCATGCATATGTAGATGTATATGTATTATGTGTTTGTATAGTTGGTCATGGTTGTGGCTATACAACACTTCCTCTCGACGGTTTTATTTGCACACCGGCCCTTCTCACTGACATGAGGCCCCATTAAAGCATCCTGTCAAATCAACGTCTCACAATTTTAAACGAACCAGACCAGATTTGTTTGCATATAGTTAAATGGTTTCAAGTATTGCTATCGAACACAGACTGTTTTACTTGCACACAGTCAAGTGGTTCCATTGATTATTATTTAATACTAATTCTATTTAACACTCATATATTTGCGCTCAGTTGAATGGTTTCAAGTATAGAGGTTGATTGTTGGGTTTTATGGCATATCAACCTTTGTAGGTTATTTAACGCCAAATCCATTTTTATGTAAATAATCTGTTCTATTTAAAACAATTCAGTTTAGTATAAGTACACAGTTTAATTGTCAAAAATATTTCTATTTCAAACTATTCAAACAGTTATATGTAACAATTCAGTTAAGTGCAAATATACTTTTAATGTCGAAAAACAGTTCTATTTCAAATAATTCAGTTCAGCATAAGCACGAAGTTTAAATGTAAGTACGATTTAATTGTCAAAAACATTTCTATTTCTAGCTATTCAGTTTATTCAAACAATTCATTTTAGCATAAGTATGCTGTTAGTTCTATTTAACCCATAGATAGGGCCCTATCAGGTGCTACCACTCCGGGCCAGAGTGGACCTGGGAGCGATGGCAATGAAGGAGTACTCTGCCTTCTCCAAAGCTCCAGCATTGCTGGAACATCACCATCAGATTGTTTGGTGTCATATTCAGGACACTCGTTGGGGGGGTCTTACCCCCTCTGCAGAGGTGCAGAGTATGTAAAATGATTAAGTATTTCTATTTGACCCATAAATGGGACCCTAACAGATACAACCACCCTGATGTCAGTACCCATTTTGTGTCATACCCAAAAAAGTCGTTCTATTTCACCCAGAGATGGAACCCTCACAGGCATAACCAGTCCAGGCCAGAGTAGATCCACAAGTAAGGGCAATGAAGAGTTACTACATATTCCCCAAAGCTCCAGGACTGGATTCTCACCATAAAATTTTTTGTGTCATATCCTTGACGCTCTTTGTGAGTTGGGGAGGGAGTTCTTATCCCTCTGTATAGATGGAGTCGGTATATTCTACAGCCCAAGTAGACTGGGCTGGAAAGTATAAAGGACACTTCTAAGATTTCCCTAACATTTTTACCAATGAAGCTTCGGAATCTTTTACATCTGCCTCATATTTGGCTTTTGTTTTGCGATCCTATTTCTAATCAAAATCAGTTGCTCCGTGGACTAAAAAAATTCCATTAGTCATCCATTAATGAATGAGGTGTCATGGCGATTGGATATAAACCCGCTTTTTGTCATAATTAATGAAACATGAATTCGATAAATCTCTTTCGACAGTCACAATGGTTCCCACAAGAAATATCCCTGCATTATATTATTTCGTGAATGTTTTAAGCCTCACAACGGGCACTGGCTGCACAAAACAACGACTACATCTTTGCAGAGCGGTAATCCCCCCCCCTCAACGAGTGCCCCGTATATAACACTAAACAATCTGATGGGGATAATCCCAGTCGGCTTAGACTGTAGAATACACCGATTGCAGAGAGATAAAACCCCACCAAGAAGTATCTTGGATATGACACTAATCTGATGCTGGAGCTTTGGGGAATGCAGAGTACCCCTTCATTGCTATTACTCCCAGGTCCACTCTCGCCTATAGAGGGATCAAATAGAACTAACCTATGTACTTTTGCTAAACTGGATTGTTTGAAATAGAATTCTTTTTCCATCTAAACTATGTTCTTATGATAAACCGAATTGTTCGAAATAGAACTGTTTTGACATTTAAACGGTACATATGCTAAACTGAATTGTTTTGAAAATGGGTCAAATAGAACTAAACCCCGTTCTTATGTTAAACTGAATTGCTTAAAATAGAACTGTTTATATGTAGAAAAATGGATTTGGCATAAAATAACATACAATAGTTGATATGCCATAAAACCTAACCAATCCAAACCTACGTCAGTCACGTTTAAAGACTCATATCTCCGTCAATTCTTCCAAATGGCCAATTTCTTTCGTAGCATTGAAAAGTTCGGATCCTGTTCTCCAAGAAACGATAATAAAATCAACATTTCCAGTTTTGTCGAAAAAGAGATTATTGTCAAGAAATTTAGTCAAGGATGATTTGAAACCACATTTCTCTGTAAATTCTCCAAAAATGTCCGCTTTCTTTAATCGCATTTTAATCTATCCATGGAAAGTTATCAGAAAAAACGAAAATCTTCAACATTTTAATGTTTGTCGAAAACTTATACAGCCAGAATGAATCAAAAAGTTACAGCTTTTTCTTTAGTACAGAAATAATTACCAACACAGGAACATGTATCATACAGGGCGTCTCAATATGTCTCAATAGGTTTCCAGAGTTTTTTGTACAGGCATTGAAAATTGTCGTAGACTCTTGAAAATTCAGTATGCTATTGCTATACATCTTTTAAGATGACTGACCAATTTTTATGATTTCAGGTTCAAATGAACAGCTACACCAGAAATTGGAATACACCCTACTAAAGCCTGATTGTCACGGCTGGTGAATATCAAAAACTGAATCTAGACGTGAGGACACTTGTGGGGATTTAGGAATTAACAATAAAACTCCCAACCGGATATTGACTCGTCGGCTGCCACATACAAAATGTATAAACACGTCGCTACGCATAAGGCTCCACGCATCCATCCGGTTAAAAATCAGAAAAAAAGAAAAATAATAAAAAGTAAAGTAGCCAATGGGAAGCGGTCGCGCCAAAATTAGACAGATTTTGGAGTGGCGAATTTGGAGCCGGTAGAGAGATAAATACTCAGGTTTTCTGTGAACCGGGTCTTCTCCGCCTTTTCAGGCAGTGACGCCGAACAGACAACACCAATTTTGCTGTCTGGTGTTTTGAGCACCACGCTACGTCTTGGGACGTAGCGTTGGTTAGTCCCTTCACCAAGTAAATAAAGGAAAGTATGGAAGAAATGTTTTCGTCTCTTATCTGTTTCTATCTCTTCTTTTTGTATATTTCTTTTGGGACTTTTCTTTGGGCAAGGCATTGCGCCAGCCAATCAACGTAGGGTAAAATAATATAACCAAAATATGGAGTCAGATATCTTACGGCAACACAGCCTTGCCCTTAGCCCCTGACCTCCTAAATACCTTTAAACCCCACACACTTTAGAAGAACGATATGCAATAAAATTCTGTTTTAAACTTGGAAAAGATGTCACGGAAACGTATGGAATGCTTCAGACTGCTTTTGGAGCATATTGCATGAGCCGAGCATCAGTTTTTGAGTGACATAAGAGATTCAAGGAAGCCAGGGAGTCTGTAAGGGATGATGAGAGGTGTGGGAGGAGTAAGGAAGTCAATACACCAGAGTTGATTGATCAAGGGTTAGGGTTAGGGTTACTATGTTGAGGTTTTAAAGGAGTTCAGGAAGAGATTCCTTGGGAATAGGCCATCACTCTTCAAATCGGGTCAGTGGCATTTCCACCAGGACAATGCACCAGTCCACAACTCCATCAGAGACTATTTGACCAGGATGGGCATCAAGACAGTTCCTCAACCTCCCTATGACTTTTGTTTATTCCCTAATCTCAGAGGCTGTCGTTATGAGACAATTGAGGAGATGAAAGAGGCTGTGACGAAGGTCATTGACACGCTCACACAAGAGGACTTCGATGGGGCATTCTAGAAGTTGTTGGAACGGTACAATAAGCGCATTGCAACTGGAGGAGATTACTTCGAAGGGGACTAGAGTTTCATGTGTGTACTATCAATAAAAGTGCCCATACGAAAAAAAAGTCTGGAAACCTATTTAATTATCCTCGTATACGAGGGTTAGAGAAATTAATGGAAACATCTGGAAATTTCAAACAAATTTATTTTAGTATTGTTTTCAATGTCAAAGTAGACAGCTGAAATGTCAAACAGTTCTATTTGACCCATTGATCGGACACTCTCACTTCGGGCCAGGGTGGACCTGGGAGTGATGGCAATGAAGACGTATTCTGCATTCCCCAAAGCTCCTGCATTACTGGAGCCTCATTATCAGATTGTTATTAACAGGTGGGGTATTACTCGTCTGCAGTCGGTGTATTCTGCAGCCCCAGCTGGGACAGTCCCCCAAAATGCCTGAAAGAATCATAGAGAGAATCGTGAATCTTATTTTTAAATGAACTAAAAGTTTGCACACTAATATTGCCATTGTTAAATGGTTTCAAGTATTGCTATGTATCACTAACAATTCAATTAAACATCACTCATTTATTTACACTCAGTTAAATGATCAAACAGTTCTTTTCCTAACAATTGAATTTAGCATAAGTCATTTATTTGAACAAAGTTTAAATGTCAAACAGTTCTATGTGACTCATAGATAGGACTCTATCAGGAGCAACCACAGCGGGTAGTGGACCTGAGAATAATGGCACTGAAGGAGTACTCCACATTCCCGAAAACTCCAGAGTTACCGGCGCCTCAACATCAGATTGGTTTGGTTCGGTTTATTTTGGTTTTAAGGCACATCAACAATTATAGCTTTTTTAACCCCAAATCTATTTTATGCATTTAAACGGTTCTATTTCAAACAATTCAGTTTAGCATAGTACATAGTTTAGATCTATTTGACCCATAGATAGAACCCTATTAGGTGCTCCTACTACAGGCCAGAGTGGACCAGGGAGCGATAGCAATAAAGGGGTACTCTGCATTCGCCAAAGCTCCAGCATTACTGGAGCCTCACCATCAGATTTTTAGCGCCATATCTAGGGCACTCGTTAGGGTTGTCTTATCCTTCTGCATCGATGCAGTTCGTCTATTCTACAGTCCCAACCAACTGGCCTAGAATAAATCGAAAGATGAAATTTGCTAAAACAAAAATATTTGCAAAATTCAGTACTTAATCAGATAATTTTTTTCTGCTTCAAGCAGTCAATTCCTTTTCTAATGATTCAAAGGAAACCCTTATGGAATTTTATTTTTAATTCATTTTTCTGACTTGTACCATTAATTGTAAATCATAACGAATATTTTTATCTCTAATTATTTTTTAATTAGATCCTTCTTCCCTCGCTTTTGAAGTTTATCGCAGTTCTAATAAATTAATTAGTTACTTTTTGGGGTTTTTTTCTGACTTAAATATTAATCATTTGTTCGCACAATTAAAAAGTTTCACGTATTCTTATATAACGTGAATAATTCTCTTTAAAATCAATCATTTATTTGCGTTCCAAGTATTCCTATCTAACACTAATAATTTTATTTGATATTAATCGTTTATTTGCACACAGTTAAATGGTTCCAATTATTGCAATTCAATGCTAATCATTCCATCTAATATTAAACACTTGTTGGCACACAATGAAATGGTTTCAAGTATTCCTATCAAGCACAAACAATTCTTTTTAATATTAACAATTTGTTAAATGCTTTAAAACATTGCTACCTTATACTAATAATTCTGTTAAATATCAATTATTTGTTTGCACACAGTTAAATGGTTCCAAGGAGGTGTCCGTGGTGTAATGGTTATCGTCGCAGGAAATGGACACGAGTTCAAACCCTGGACAAGGCTGATTGCATTTCACATAGCACTAATACCCTTGGGAAAGTTATGAATCCTATTATTCTCCCTCCAGCTACAGGTAAATAGCTGGAGAGACTGGGTTCTTCAGCCTTGGTGAGGCAACTAGTCTAGGAGAAGGAAAACTCTGAATTCAAACCTGTTAAACTCCACTTAAAAATTGACCTTGTGTCATATCCTGCCCGAGCAGAGGGGTTGGGTAAATATGGTTAAATGGTTCAAAGTATATTTATCTAACGCCATTGATTTTACTAAATATCAATCATTTATATTGCCGCAGTAAAATGGTTTCAGGTATTCCGATCTAACACTTTTGCACTTAACGGAACAGCTTATCTCCTTAGGAGAAAACTATTCATTTCACTATCGAACAACAAAATATCTAATATTATTCTTTTTTGTTTGCACACAGTTAAATGGTTTCAACTATTGTTATTTAACATTAGTAATTCAATTTAACTAGTATTCCGATGTAAATTAAATAATTTGCACACAGGTGTATGGTTTCAAATGACTAATCATTATAATCCTTAGTACATGATAGAACAGTCCCGTTTCAGCCTTTGAAGGAGTCGTGGCAGTTACTACCGACCTGAGTCAGGGTGGACCGGGAAGTAATAGCAATTAAGGGTTTCTCCTCATTACCCAACGCTCCAGAACTGAAGCCTTACCATGAAATGTAGTTTGGTGTCATTAATGGGACCCTAGTATTATTTGATACATTGATGACCCCCAAACAGGATCTACCAATCTGAGTCAGAGTGGACCTGAGAGTAATGTCAATTAAAGAGCACTCTACATTACCCTAAGCTTCAGGACATGAGCCTCACCATCGGGTCAAATAACGCCGATTTAAATTTCAAACAATTCAGTTTAGTATAAGTATAGTTTTCTTTTGTTTACACACAGTTAAATGTCAAAACAATTCTATTTCAAACAATTCAGTCAAGCATAAGTTCACAGTTTCAATATCAAAAACATTTCTATTTCAAACAATTCATCTTAGCATAAGTACACAGTTTTAATGTCAAAAACAGTTCTATTTCAAGCAATTCAGTTTAGCTTGAGTACACAGTTTAGTTCTATTTGACCCATAGATAGAACCCTATCAGGTGCTACCACTCCAGGCCACAGTGAACCTGGGAGTGATGGCAATGAAGGGGTACTCCGTATTCCCCAAAGCTGCAGCATTACTGGAGCCTCAGCATCAATTTTCTTAGTGTCATATCTAGGACACTCAATGGGGAAGGGAATCTTACCCCTCAGCATTACCTGGGCTATTACCATCAAATTGCTTTGTGTCATATCTTGGACACTCGTTGGCGAAGGGGCTTTACTCCTCTGCAGAAAAGCAGTTTGTGTAATATACAGCTTCAGTTGACTGGGTAAGATGATATCCGGAAGAGACACTAATTTCCGGTCATAATTTACTGGAAATTTCAACGATCAATAAACTTTAGATGCAGAATATTAACAGATGCATTATTAATTCTGTGAATAAATCAATAGTTTTCACACAAAGTAAATTGAATATTTTATACTGGTTAGGCATAAAACAAACACATTTTTTAAAAGAACAAATGAAAGAGGCTTCATTACAATCGCTTCGATAATTTTGAAATAATTAGAAAAAGGTCTCCGATTATCAAGTGTTAATCTCTTATCTAATCTTAAAGCAAAATCTATTTCGGGAATAATTATGGAATAAACTTGTAGAATCCCTTGCAAAAAATTAGGAATTTAGTTCACTAAGAGAATATTCACCTGAGAGGTACTATCATTTACACGGTAATAAATGGAACTTTGGTTCCGTGACTACCACATGCGCTTCCGGCGAGCTGGTGCATCAGCTCCCTCTGTGCCCACGTAGTGTTTGAAAGATCCACAGATAGGGAATGACACAATCCATCTGGAACTTCTGACGGTCGGGGTGGTTCGTTGGAGCAGGTTGCCTAGGTGTTGGCAACTCAAAGACAAGAAAATCTCTCCGTTAACAATTAACAATTATTTTTTGGAACAAATTTGAGCGGAAATAATATATCCAGTATATTTATAAGAATTGTCATTTTATTATCCAGATATGAAGGTGTTCATTGTTATGTTGATATCGAAGCACGAGAGACAGAGAGACAGAGAGAAAGTTTGTAAGGGTCTATGAACAGAGACACGCTTGCCTTTACACTGAATCAACCCTACCCCGCAACTGCCCAAAGGGCTCTGCGGATTTCAACTCCCAAACGACTACTGTCTCAACGGACTCCACTTTCAAAATTCGCAATTTTTTATATATTCTAAATTCAATATCTTATTAGTCTTCTAAGTTATTGCGTCATCTCATCACAATTATTACACGTGTCTCCAACTTTCCGTGGATTCATTTTTATCTCAGTCAAACTTATAACAAGACATGAATCTATTTTGTTTACATTTGGTCTTCCTGTGTAGAGATGACAAGGATCCCCAATGCTGGTCGCTGGTGCATGTACTTGAATTTTCCACTCAAAGATTTTAGCAAACTAAATAGCTAACTGAACAATTCGCGGCCTGACCAAACTAGATAATGAATAATTAATGCAATTAACCATCACAAACTAACTAGTACACATTTTATTCAGCAGTAAATGAACTGGTAACTTACGATACACTAATCATTTTTTATTTAACAGCTGAATATACTGACTTTTTTGGATATTGATTTGAAGACCCTTTTGACATCTGTCAATACAACAGCGGAAGTTGGACCCTGGTTAAACGAAAATAGTAGGAAATGCACCTGATACCTAAAGTAAATAGGGCGCAGTTTTTCTCGGCGGAAAAGCCACGTAAATTTCGTGGGTGGCACGAGAAAAGGAAGTGTATTCATGTCGTGCAGACGGCATGCTGGAGGAGGTATGATCACGAGAATTTGCGTAGGCGTTCAGTTATACAAGTAGAAAGATTTCGACCCGACGTGAGAAGGAAGAAAAATGGCGTTCACAGAAGTTCCATACCATCTGCACCTGTACGTGCAAACTCAGCGATATTCGACACTCTCTCTCTCTCTCTCTCTCTCTCTCTCTCACACACACACACACACACACACGCACACACACACACACACACACACACTCAAACTCTTACCTGTCCGTACATTTTGGGAAATAAAAAGAAAAGAAAAGAACCAGATTATCATTTTCTGCATCAACATTGTTGTCTTTTTCTGCTATACAACAACTTTAGAGAATATTCCTTAAACAAACAAAAGTAAAATTATCTCAAATAATAGTATAATATTTCTAAGTTAAGTAAAGGACAATTGGTTGGTTAGTAATATTTTACGCCATATCAACCCTTAGAGGTTATTTAATGCCAAATACTCTTTATACAAATATATTACATATATTTGATTTCGTTTGGTTGGCTTTTATGGCATATCAACCATTGTATGTTATTTAATGCCAGATTCTCTTTATACAAATATATTGAATATATATGATTTGGTTTGATTTTGTTTTACGGCATATCAACCCTGGTAGGTTATTTAATGCCAAATCCTCTTTATACATATATATTAAATGTATATGATTCGGTTTGGTTGGCTTTTATGAAATATCAACCATTGTAGGTTATTTAATGCCAAATCCTCTTTATACATATATATTAAATAAATATGATTTGGTTTAGTTGGGTTTTATGGCATATCAACTATTGTAGGTTATTTAATGCCAAATCCTCATTGTATATATATATATATATATATATATGATTTGGTTTGTTTTTGGTTTGGTTTGGTTTGGGTTGGGTTGGGTTGGGTTTTATGGCATATCAACCATTGTAGGTTATTTAATGCCAAATCCTTTATATATATATATATATATATATATATATATATATTAAATATATATGATTTTGTTGGGTTGGGTTTTATGACATATCAATCATTGTAGGTTATTTAATGCCAAATCCTCTTTATACATATATATTAAATTTATATTATTTGGTTTGGTTGGGTTTTATGGTATATCAACCATTGTAGCTGACTGGGGTCGCAGAGAAAAATATTTTTGGAATAACCCAATGTTTAGGAACTAAATTTGTAAATGTCTGATTGTAATCATGACTCTCTATAGGCTTGGTTTATTTGTTTAACGGCATGTCGACTCCTTATGGCTTATTCAATGCCGAGATTTGATTTGGTTTATTTGTTTAACAGTTTATCAACTCCTAATGGGTTATTTAATGCCAAAACCTGATTCATTTGTAAATGATAATATATATAAATATTTTCGATATTCCGATGCTTTTTCCTTCACTTACACTTTTTTATGTGTATATAATCCTTTGTTTTTGCCCTCTCTCTCTCTCTCTCTCTCTCTCTCTCTCTCTCTCTCTCTCTCTCTTTATATATATATATATACAGGGTGTCTCAAAATAGACGCAACCCATTAATATGATATTGATTTATCACTGAGACAAGCGCAATAGCGGTCATTTTGAACACTTCTTGACAAAAATGTATCTTTTGAGCAAGAAACATCAAAGCAATATGGTTTTTTTCTATTGGAATTATATCAGCTTCCAGGACATGCAATCTTTTTTTTAGTTTCTTTTCTCAGTAGTGAATCATTGTCATATTAATGTGTTGCATTTGTTTTGAGATAGTTTTGAATGATATATATATATATATATATAATACAGTTAGAAGAAAACTCAAAACTGGTTAAATTATCATTATAAATTTACTTCGGTGAAGAATATCATTATAGTATTTGTCTCATCAGATTGTAATATAAAGGCTGAGGGATTTCGGTTTCATGCCTTTGGGTCTAGTTCGGCTGAGCACCTTTCGGCTCAGCACATGGGTTACTTAGGTGCAACATTAGCGCAAGTGTTCATACGCGGGAGCGCGCGCAGAGCGAACGTGTCACTCAGAGATGTCACAATAGCCCGAGATGGGAAACGGAGGCTAGCGAGTGCGAATGACGTCACTCAACGGAAGCACGCGGAGGATTTGGGGAGATTTTGAAAAAGTCAGAGAGTTGAAACCTGGCTCGGAAGAAGACGGTTGGCTTTCGCTTGCTCGTGGAGGCCTTTGTGGCGGGTGCCGCACGAGATGTTGGGGGGGTATTGAAAAGCCAGAATAGAAAGATTGTTCCTCCTTCTCCTTATGTCAAAGAACCTTTAAACTCAAAGGTAATAAAAAGTTTCGTACCTGAACAAAGACGTCGTCAAGTGTTTTTCGAATTTCGAGATTCCTATGTTCTATCTTTATGGACATTCGATGTACGTTTCACACATAGTCATATCATGGCTATGGTACAAGATGACTTCACACGTTTAATTTGAGGTTGAAAAGCAGCAAATATATATATAGAGAGAGAGATTTAAATTCTCAGGCGAAAGTAAAAGGGGTAAAAAAAAAAAAGAATGTATTAGAAAAATTAAAATACCAGAAAAAAGGTGTTCCTGTAAATTAATCCATCCTAATTAAAACATTTGTGAGATTTTTTGTTGCAGGTGGAATTTTCTAATAAGACGCAAATAATCCACACCCATTGTCTTCGGACGCTGACTGTATATTACTTGCGAAAAGTCAGCCGGGTTTCGATCGCAGCTTGAAGCATCTACGTGTCAAGCCACACTGAAGAGTTGTGATAAAACGAAACAGTCTGTTTATGAATGACAAAATATATATATATATATATATATATATATTGACTGAGTATTAAAAAACCCACAAGGGTTGATATGCCATTAAACCAAATTAGTAAACACAATCGAGTGTGTTAAATTCGATTTCTATAATGTCGATGAATTGATTGTGAGAAGTGGAATTTGTTCTTATATGCTGAAGATCTCGAATGACGATGTTAAAATGGCCAAGAAAATCTCCAGAGAATCTTGAGGTGGTTAGGGGATGGGTTGTCATATTATTGGCGGATTTATTGATGATATTCAATCTGTGAGTTGTATTAAACAATAAATCATGTAACCAGTGAGAAAGAAAGAAAGAAAGAAAGAAAGAAAGAAAGAAAAAAAGAAAGAACTGCCAGGAGAAGTGAAAGAAAGGTGAAATCCGTAAAAGAAAGAAAGAAAGAAAGAAAGGAAGAAAGAAAGAAAGAAAGAAAGAAAGAACTGCCAGGAGAAGCGAAAGAAAGGTGAAATCCGTAAAAGAAAGAAAGAAAGAAAAAAAGAAAGAAAGAACTGCCAGGAAGAGTGAAAGAAAGGTGAAATCCGTAAAAGAAAGAAAGAAAGAAAAAAAGAAAGAAAGAAAGAACTGCCAGGAGAAGTGAAAGAAAGGTGAAATCCGTAAAAGAAAGAAAGAAAGAAAAAAAGAAAGAAAGAAAGAACTGTCAGGAGAAGTGAAAGAAAGGTGAAATCCGTAAAAGAAAGAAAGAAAGAAAAAAAGAAAGAAAGAACTGCCAGGAGAAGTGAAAGAAAGGTGAAATCCGTAAAAGAAAGAAAGAAAGAAAGAAAGAAAGAACTGTCAGGAGAAGTGAAAGAAAGGTGAAATCCGTAAAAGAAAGAAAGAAAGAAAGAAAGAAAGAAAGAAAGAAAGAAAGAAAGAAAATAACAAGGGAGGCGGACAAAGAAGGAAAATAACAAGGGAGGAGGAGGAAAGAAGGAAAATAACAAGGGAGGAGGAGAAAGAAGGAAAATAACAAGGGAAGAGGAGAAAGAAGAAAAATAACAAGGGAGGAGGAGAAAGATGGAAATTAACAAGGGAGGAGGAGGGGAAAAAGGAAAATAAAAAGGAAGAGAGGAAGTGAAAAGAAAATAATACAGGAGGAGAAGAAAGAAGAAAAATGATAAGGGAGGAGGGTGAAGGAGGATAAAAATAAGGGAAAAGGAGGATGAAGGAAAATAACAAGGGAGGAGGACGAAGAAGGAAAATGATAAGGAAAGAGGAGGAAGAAGAAAAATAACAAGGGAAGAAGAAGAGGAGGAGGAGATTTTATAAAATGAGAGGTAAGAAAATAAATACCAGAAGTGAAAGTTTTAATGGAAAGAAAAAGAAGACATCAAAAATAGGAAGAAAATGAAGGACAAGAGATTTTTAAAAAAAGTGAGTAGAAAGAGAAGATAGTGTGAGGAGAAGTACAGAAGGAAATGAAGAGACAGCAGCAGTAGCAGCAAAAGAAGAAGAAGAAGAAGAAGAAGAAGAAGAAGAAGAAGAAGAAGAAGAAGAAGAAGAAGAAGAAGAAGATTTTGAGAAAAAGAAGAAGATTTTCAGGAGAAGAAAGAGAAAAATTTTGATGAAATAAAGAAGAAGAAGAAGAAGAAGAAGAAGAAGAAGAAGAAGAAGAAGAAGAAGAAGAAGAAGATTTGAGAAGATTTTCAGAAGAAAAAGATTTTGTTTCAAAGACGAAGAAGATTTTGATAAAATCAAGAAGAAGAAGAAGAAGAAGAAGAAGAAGAAGAAGAAGAAGAAGAAGAAAGCCAGAGGTGAATATCTATAAAAAGATGTGAACTTGGGAAAAATGATCCTAGCTAAGGAGGGGAAGGCAATTTATTACCGATGTCATTCTTTAATGCATTGTAAACAATGCAAGAAAAAAAATATTTTCTTTGCAAACATGATTTGTTTCATTTGGCACCTAAAAAATTAACAGAAAACCGCACTTACAAATGTATATCACTTAGGAGTTCATCACACACACACACACACACACACACACACACACACACACACACACACACATATACACACACATATATATATATATATATATAAGTTAGGAAAATGTAGACATGGAGTAAACAAGGCTAGCTAACAGGCAATTTCTTGACTACCCATTCAGTATATATATATATATTCACCAACTTCTCCGGACAAACAGAATGCGACACAAGGTCAATTTTTTTATCCGAGTTTAGCAGGTTCTAATATGATATAAAGTTTTCCTTCTCAGTTGTCCCGTCAGCTGAGGCTGTAGAATGCACCGACTGCTTCTCTGCAGAGAGGTAAGACACCCCCACAACGAATGTCCTAGACACGAAATAAACTGTTGGTGAGGTTCCAGTAATACTGAAGCTTTGGGGAATGCGGACTATTCCATCACTGCCATTACTCCCTGGTCCATTCTAACCCTGATTGGTAACACCTGATAGGGTTCTATCTATGGTCAAATGGAACTAAACAGTGTACTTATGCTAAACTGAAGTGTTTGAAATAGAACTGTTTTTTGATATTGTAACTGTATACTTATGCTAAACTGATATGTTTGAAATAGAACTGTTTTTTGATATTGTAACTGTGTACTTATGCTAAACTGAATTGTTTGAAATAGAGCTGTTTTTTATATTGTAACTGTATACTTATGCTAAACTGAATTGTTTGAAATAGAACTGTTTTTTGATATTGTAACTGTGTACTTATGCTAAACTGAAGTGTTTGAAATAGAACTGTTTTTTGATATGGTAACTGTGTACTTATGCTAAACTGAATTGTTTGAAATAGAACTGTTTTTTGATATTGTAACTGTGTACTAATGCTAAACTGATATGTTTGAAATAGAACTGTTTTTTAATATTGTAACTGTGTACTTATGCTAAACTGAATTGTTTGAAATGGAACTGTTTTTTGATATTATAACTGTGTACTTATGCTAAACTGAAGTGTTTGAAATAGAACTGTTTTTTTATATTGTAACTGTGTACTTATGCTAAACTAAATTGTTTGAAATAGAACTGTTTTTTGATATTTTAACTGTGTACTTATGCTAAACTGAATTGTTTGAAATAGAACTGTTTTTTGATATTGTAACTGTGTACTTATGCTAAACTGAAGTGTTTGAAATAGAACTGTTTTTTGATATGGTAACTGTGTACTTATGCTAAACTGAATTGTTTGAAATAGAACTGTTTTTTGATATTGTAACTGTGTACTTATGCTAAACTGAATTGTTTGAAATGGAACTGTTTTTTGATATTATAACTGTGTACTTATGCTAAACTGAAGTGTTTGAAATAGAACTGTTTTTTTTATATTGTAACTGTGTACTTATGCTAAACTGAATTGTTTGAAATGGAACTATTTTTTGATATTGTAACTGTGTACTTATGTTAAACTGAATTGTTTGAAATAGAACTGTTTTTTGATATTGTAACTAAGTACTTATGCTAAACTGAATTGTTTGAAATAGAACTGTTTTTTGATATTGTAACTGTGTACTTATGCTAAACTGAATTGTTTGAAATGGAACTGTTTTTTGATATTATAACTGTGTACTTATGCTAAACTGAATTGTTTGAAATAGAACTGTTTTTTGATATTGTAACTGTGTACTTATGCTAAACTGAATTGTTTGAAATAGAACTGTTTATACATGTAAAAATGGATTTGGAATGAAATAACCTACTATATATGGTATGCCATAAAACCAAGCAAAATCAAATTCTCCAAGACAGGTTACCATACCAAGGTAAAAGAGCCCAGGCTGGAAGGAGGGCAGATGAATGCAGTCCTTTCCCAATGGTAATTCGTATCGTTAAGTCAAATGCGAACAACTTGGCCTAGAATATGGACTCGAGTTACCGAAACCATTCCCTACGACGATAACCATTCCACCACCTGCATACGCTCCCCCATGGAGGTTGAGCACTCTGCCGAAGGAATTGTCGGCCGCCGCTCGCATAATGCAAAGCTCTTCGAAAGAATTGAGTACTCTGTTAGCCGATAGGGTATAAAAAAAAGTAAACAAACGGCTGCTGCTGCTGTTGCTAAATAAATACCTTAATCCCCTTAGCCAACGTGGTCCGCCTGGTGGCCGAGAGGTCTGAGATTTAGTCTAACGTAAAGTTGGACGGGTTTCGATCCCGGCTCCGAGCGTCCTGCGTGTCTAGCCACACTGAAGAGTTCTGATAGAACGAAACAGTCTGTCTGTGGATGACAATATATATATATATATATATATACTAATCTAATATCTACCAGTATTCACGGTACCAGAAAAAAACAAAAAAAACCCTGGCCAGAAACAAGAGATAAAAATATCTCGAATCACCGCCCAGGGGAAAAAGAAAAAAGTTTTTGGGGTAAAAAAGAAAGAAAAGGCCAACCTCGTCCTACTCCTTGAAAAAAATCAAGGGATACGCAGTCAGTGGTCAAAAGAAAACCAAAAAACCCTCCGCGAATGCTGCAATGCTACAATTACTAAAGTGCTCAACACCTGACAATGGAGCCAATTATAAAATTAACTTAAATCGCGAGTCGAAAATCTTCTACTAAAGTTTCACCTTAACGGATCATCAGGAAGTTTTTCCTCGACTAAATTCTAAGGAGAAATCGCTTTCCTTTATTCACCAAAAAACCCACCTAGCCTAGAATTTGCATTAAAAAAATTTTTTAAATATATAAAAAAATAAATAAATAAATAAAAAAATTTTTTAAAAAATCTCTATAACCTATTCCTAATTATGTAGTAACCACGCCCTTTTGTGTCTACAACTATTTAACACCTCCGATCTTTTATTTAACATATTCTTACTTTTACAATTTGCTATTACCAATTTTTCCTCCATACAAAGATTACAAGTTGTAAACTTGTAATCTTTTAGTACCACTACTGTTCTTCTAGAAGGATGGTTTTGGCATTAAACAATCTACAAAGGTTGATATGCCATTAAATAATGAAACCAAAAAGCACGCAAAAAAGAATATTATGATGTTTTCGTTTAGAAATCTAAGCTGTCCAAATCCGAGAAAATAACCTATTAAATTAGTCAGAAGGTAAATGTCACAGGAGACGATGATTAATATGTCTACACTTCTTGTTCGGCAATTAATCATTTTCGGCAGTCTTTACTTATCAATTGTAAAAAGTATTTTTTTTCCCTTTAGTTTGGACAGCTTTGCTGGCGGAAAAGAAAACTATATTACGTTTCTAATGTTCGTATGTTTGTTATTCTCATTTTTGCATATATATATATATATTGGCGGCAACACCCCACAAGGCACCAACAATACGGCAACTTGCCTCCCATCACGAAAACTATACAAGTTAGACTAACTAGACACGCAGGACACTGCTGGAGAAGCAGGGACGAGCTCATAAGTGATGTACTGCTATGGACCCCCACATATGGCCGGGCAAAAGCAAGACGACCAGCTCAAACATACATTCAGCAGCTATGTGAGGATACGGGATGTAGCCTTGAAGACCTCCCAGAGGCGATGAACGATAGGAAGAAGTGGTGAGAGAGGGTCAGGGATATCCGTGCTATGTATTGAATTAATTTAGAGAGCTATTGCAATGCGAAATAATAATTATTTGTGTCTGATTAATTCTGAAGTAAAAATTCTTCGTTAGAGACTTTTTTATAAAAATACAATATGCTAAAATAATCAGTGCAATGCTTCAAACAAATTTTTATATAAAAAAATATATATATATTCATCATACAACGTGTGAAAGCATGTGCGATACCCTGCCCTCATCAGCCGCCAACCACGAGTGATAACACAGTTTCAGTAGCTCAAGGCGATACTACCACTCCTGGCGCTACAAAGCAGCTTTTGCCATCAGACAGGGTATTTAAAAGAATTATATATATATATATATATATACGCCAAATCAATTAAAAGCTGAGATTACATTGAACGTTCATCTTCATTTTTAGTGTTGCAGTTTGTTATTTATTTAAAAAAGGTGTTTACTTTCGGCTGTTGGTGTCATTACGCGTTTACAGTAACCGTTTCCTGATGTTACGCAATAATACGGGAATGGTGGCTCCGCGTGCATTTCATTCATGCTGAAAACTTCTCGCTTTCGACCAATTCCCACGTAATGCATATTGCACAGTGGTCGGAAGACGATCTGAGGCAACTTTCAAATATATATATATATATATATATCGTGCCTTCAATAAGTTTCCAGACTTCGTTTTTTGTACAGGCTTTAAAATTGTTATAGACTCTTGAAAATTCAATATGTTATTGCTATACATCTTATGAGATAACTGACCAATTTTTATGATTACAGGTTCAAAAGAACAGCTACAGTAGGAATTGGAATTCACCCTACTATAGCCTGATTGTCACAGCTGGTGAATTTCAAAAATGCAATCGGACACTTTAGAAGAACGATATGCAATAAAATTGTGTTTTAAACTTGGAAAAAAGGCCACAGAAACGTATGGAATGCTTCAGACTACTTTTCGACCATCTTGCATGAATCGAGCATCAGTTTTTGAGTGGCATTAGAGATTCAAGGAAGGCAGGGAGTCTTTGAGGGATGATGGGAGGTGTGGGAGGAGTAAGGAAGTCAATACACCAGAGTTGATTGGCCAAAGGGTTAGGCTTAGGGTTACTATGTTGAGGTTTTAAGGGAGTTCAGAAAGAGATTCCTTGGGAAGAGGCCAGCACTCTTCAAATCGGGTCAGTGTCATTTCCACCAGGACAATGCACCAGTCCACAACTCCATCCTTGTCACAGACTATTTGACCAAGATGGGCATCAAGACAGTTCCTCAGCCTCCCTATAGTCCAGACGTTGCTCCCTGTGACTTTTGGTTATTCCCTAAGCTCAGAGGCTGTCGTTATGAGACAATTGAGGAGATGAAAGAGTCTGTGACGAAGCTCATTGACACGCTGACACAAGAGGACTTCCATGGGGCCTTGCAGAAGTTGTTGGAACGGTAGAACAAGTGCATTGCAGCCGGAGGAGATTAGTTCGAAGTTGACTAGAGTTTCATGTGTGTACTCTCAATAAAAATGCCCATACGAAAAAAGTCTGGAAACTTATTTAATGATCCTCGTATATATATATATATATATATATATATATATATATATGATTTGTTGATTAGTTTCGTTTTCTTTGGTTTATGGTTGATATAACCATTGTTGCTTATTTAATGCCAAATCCTGTAAGTGATGGTACTTCTTAGGGTTGAATCTATGGGTCAAATAGATCTGTTTAAAGATTTTTTGTATTTGATAAAAAAGACTTTATATCACATAACTGTAAATTATTTGTACTATGAATAGTTACTTCAAGCTGTAATTGCTTTCGAAGGATTATAATTATTAGTTACTTAAAACCATTTAACTGTGTGCAAACAAATAAGTATTATTGAATAAAAAGAAATACTAGAAACCATAAAATTATGAGTATGTGGTTTGGTTTGGTTTGGTTTGGTTTTATGGCACATTGTAGGTTATTAAATGGCAAATCCATTTTTAAATTTATAAACAGTTCTATTTCAAAGAATTCAGTTTATAAGAATAGTTTTTTTTGTTTACACTCAGTTAAATGTCGAAACAGTTCTATTTCAAACAATTCAATTTAGCATACAAAAATGGTTCCATTTCAAACAATTTAGTTTAGCATGAGTTCATTGTTTAAATGTCAAAACAAGCGACTCGGTTTAGCATAAGGACACAATTTAGTCCTATTTAACCAATAGATAGGATCCTATCAGCTGTTACCACTCCGGTGCAGAGTGGACCTGGGAGCGATGGCAATGAAGGGGTACTCCACATTCCCCAAAACTACAGCATTACTAGAACCTCAGCATCAGATTGTTTAGTGCCATATCCAGGACACTCGTCCGCGGACGTCTGACCCTACTGCAGAGATGTAATCAGTATATTCTACAGCCCCAGCCGATTGGGCAACTATGGACATTAGGTGCACTCATACATATATATATATATATATATATATATATATATATATATATATATATTGCCGACTGGGCAACGTGAGTATTATCAAATAAATATGATTTCTCGAAACCATAAAACTGTGAGTATTTGATCAGAATACTTGAAACTATCGAGCGATGTGCAAATCATTTGTATTAGATAGGTTTTTGTTTCTTTGATTAATGGCCTATCAACATTCGTGGGTTATTTAATACTAGTTAGACTATGGCTGGCGGATTGGTGGTTTTCTACTTTTGTTTAGGGTATTAGTCAGAAAGTAAACGCAATTCCGCGACGAGAGATCGAACACGCTTACTAGGACGTCACAGTTCAGTCCGTTAGCCACTACACCGCGCTTCCTTCACCCTATTAGATAGAAATACTTGATATCTTATAGCGGTATGCGAAAACGTTTTAAAATCAACAATATAGAAAGGAAAATATAAATGTACTATGAACGAGATTCTCTAACCCTAAGGTATAAAATATTCACAGACGGCTTGGCATGCCGTTAAAATCGATCAACAAAAAAGATTGCTCAGTTTTTTTCTCATTCATGTAACTAAAAGGTTCATGTGTCGCTTAGCACAATCGTCTGACCATCTTCTTCTGCAAGTGGTTGCCAAAAAGTAGTAAGGTTTTTCTTTTTTAGTGTTCGATGCTCTAATAAATAAAGCCGATATAGAATTTTAAATACTAAAATGGTCATAATATCAAGTACTGTCCATGACAAAGAAGAAGAAGAAGAAGAAGAAGAAGAAGAAGAAGAAGAAGAAGAAGAAAGAGGAGGAGGAGGAGGAGAAGAAGCAGTAGCAGCAGCAGAAGAAGAAGAAGAAGAAGAAGAAGAAGAAGAAGAAGAAGAAGAAGAAGAAGAAGAAGAAGAAGAAGAAGAAGAAGAAAGAGGAGGAGGAGGAGGAGAAGGAGCAGAAGCAGCAGCAGCAGCAGAAGAAGAAGAAGAAGAAGAAGAAGAAGAAGAAGAAGAAGAAGAAGAAGAAGAAGAAGAAGAAGAAAGAGGAGGAGGAGGAGAAGGAGCAGCAGAAGAAGAAGAAGAAGAAGAAGAAGAAGAAGAAGAAGGAGGAGGAGCAGCAGCAGCAGCAGCAGCAGCAGAAGAAGAAGAAGAAGAAGAAGAAGAAGAAGAAGAAGAAGAAGAAGAAGAAGAAGAAGAAGGAGGAGGAGGAGGAGCAGCAGCAGCAGAAGAAGAAGAAGAAGAAGAAGAAGAAGAAGAAGAAGAAGAAGAAGAAGAAGAAGAAGAAGAAGAAGAAGAAGAAGATAATTGTATTTCCTTCTACTTTTATCTTTCTCTGTACTCAGCAATTTGTTTACTGATTTTAAAGAAAGATTGCTTTTCTGAATTTGAATACAGGTAGAAGCGAAGTTAGAAAGAAAATTCTCAACAAAAGATCCTCATGAAAAGTCCTACATATTCGATCGGAAAACATTCAAGTCGAATATAAATTAAGCAACGGGAAAAAAACAACAACATGAGGAATGCAGTGTAGGTATTGGCTTTGATGATACATCAAAAGCTGACAATTATATTTGGCTATTGTATCGAAGGCAAATCGAATAATTGGTTAGATGGTAGGAAATTATATTTCAACGGAGGAAAATGTTGTTTTAAAAACAAGCAAAACTCAAGTAAGATCTTATATACACTGTTGAACTCAGGCCTGAGCTTCAGTGTCAAGATATGATAATATATAAGTTTAGTATTAAGATTGGAAGCTATAAAATGAAGAGTGACAAAACTAATAAAAAGAGTCAAAGATTACAGTTGCAAGAAGAGACGAAAGAAATTAGAATTAGCTACTTTATTAGAAAGAAGAATGAGAGGCAATCTAATTCAAACTTTCAAAATAATTGGTAGAATTTATAATTATGGTAGACATCTTTTCAAAATTTCCCTTCGAATTAGAAATTTACTGTCAAGATAATTTTTTTAAAAAAACTATATCAACCAATCAATTGAATTTTTTTTTTTTTTTTATTTATCTATTTTTTTTTTTTTTTGCTAATAGAGTAAAATATTTTGGAACAAATTACCAAATCGGAAGAAAAACAGCAACAGTGTAAAGCACTTTAAGATTATATCGGTTTCTTTCAAAAGAAATGGTAAGAAAAAGAATTTAAGAGGGCACTTATGAAAACTCTCAGATGAATTACTTGAGAGAATTTCATCTGTGTGTAGATATTGTATTATCAGTCTTGTGTAAAGGTGAGAACAGTAAAAAGAGGAGATGCCCTAGGAGGCATAACAAATAGACTCAAAGAAAACGAAAACATATTCGATCCTACACAAAAAATATTACTGACTTTTCGAATTCCTGATGATGGTATATCGAAACCGAAACGTAGAACGTCGACTTCCTTTTATATTAAATTCTCCACTTTGTTTGTTTTTTCAATATCTCTCTCTCTCTCTCCCTCTCCCTCTCTCTCTCTCTCTCTCTCTCTCTCTCTCAATATATATATATATATATATATATACACTTACTAGAAAGGCAATAAGCAGTTGATATCCAACAAAAAAATATTACTGACAACGAAAAATATCTTGCATTTCTCGCAAATACACCTGCTTCAGTAGAATCTTTGCTGGATAAACTGAAGCAGCCAATGGGAGACATTGGTCTCTACGTGCACTCAGCTCAAATAGTGTTTACCTACTTTAATCAAGATCATGCCATCTCAGTAACTAGCGAGACTAGTTTATACAGCTCGGTAGCAATATCTCATCTACTGAAAGCGATGTCAGCTTAAACAGAGGTGTAGTATGGACTACTGTTGACAGGTTAACGACCCTATGAAAATCTAAAATATTTGATGAAGTAGAATGAGAATTCCTTCAAGCTGTAGCTATGTAGTACTACTGTATGGTTGCACTACTTGGACTTTGAAGAAATATTCGGAGAAAAAGCTAGATTGAAACTACTCGAGAATTTTTCGAGTCATTTTCTTTTTATACATTCTTAGAGTAGAAACCCCACAAAAAAGCAGTTGTACGGCCACTTATCTCCCATCTTCCAAAGTACCAGAGAAATGCCTTCACTTCATGATTTTCCTCAGAATTAATTCATTTTTATTGCAAGAATTGAAAACTATAATAATACTGAGTAGCATTAACGATTAATTTTTTTTAATTGATCCTACATGATAATCAATGGTTGTTTATTTGATCATTTTTACTTAGATCGATATTAGAAAATCTATTTCCTCATGAAACCAAATGAACAAAAAATGAATGAGAAAAAAAACATTTCTTTTTTTTTAAATAACATTCTTATAAAGTTATTCAGAAAACTATTGTTTATATATTGCCACAATTGTTAGAGTGTTCATCAATGGCTCAATCCCAGGTCGAGTTATACCAAAGACTCAAAAAATGGCACTAGATGCCACCTTGCTTAACACTCAACATTATAAGGTAGGTATCAAGGGTGAAGTGGGGCAATCTAGGTATAGGAGTAGAGGCCTCCCGTACACCTCGGTGTACTAGCTATTGAAAAGGGAGCCTTCGAGTCACCCTCGACTACAATCGCCAACTTTACTTATATATTTTATATATACATATATATATATATATATGTGTGTGTGTGTGTGTGTGTGTGTGTGTATACATATATATATACACACCTTCTGCACGGGCTGGATGCAACAAGGTCAATTTTTAAGTGGTTTAACTAGTTTTAATTCTGTTATCCTTCTCATAGAAAGGTTACCGTAAAAAGGTTTAAGAGCAGAGTCTGACCTTCTGTTTACTTATGGCCGGAACGAGAATAGTTGGATTCATACCTTAGGTATTTGCGCTATGTGAAATGCAAACAGTCTCGTCCAAGATTCGAACTCGTATTACCGTCTATATTTCCAGCGTTGGTATATATTACACCTCAAACACCTCCTTATATATATATATATATATATATATATATATATATATATATATATTGTATCACAAATCTTCTGTGTGGCTAAACGCGCAGGATGCTTCAAGCTGGGATCGATAGCCACCCAACTTTACGTTAGACTAAGTATCTTACCGCTCAGCTAACAGAAGACATACGTAAGCTAGGGAATTATAACGCATTATGTATTAGCTTTCGTTTGTTTATATTTTGCCTTACTGTATATATACATATATAAACATAACACCACGAGCGCCTCCATTTTATAAATATATATATATGTATAGACAGATAAATTAAAAGAGGCGTTCGTGATGTAAAAGATATATATATAATGTGTTTATATATATATATATATATATATATATATATATAAATGATGAAGGCGTTCGTGGTTTATATATATATATATACATTGTTTGCAAGTGTGTGTGTGTATGTGTGCGTGCGAAAATGAATCGATATTAAGAGTATACAATTCAGCATGTTTTCGTTTGAATGAATCTGTTCATTTTACGATTCGAGGCAGATTTTCAGCAAGAATTGCCATCGTTTTGCAAAAAAGTTTTAAATATTTCAATAGCCTAAGAGCTGGTCTTAATAAATATTAATATTTTCCCATACCGAAATGTTTTTCTAAGAAAATTCAAAAAGTTAAATAAATAAATAAAAGTTAAATAAATGACTTACATATATATATATATATATATATATGTATGTATCCTAATATTATGAGACACAGGTGTAGCATTCTGTGTGTACATCTGTGTGTCTGTACTCATAATATTTAAGAAAGAAAGAAAGACGGAAAGACAGAAAGAAAGAAAGAAAGAAAGAAAGATCAAACCACGTGATTTCTTGCTTTCCACATCGAAAGAGAAAAAAAAAGAAAGCAGATAAGGTGTAAAATCGGCAGTCGTAACAGCAGGATAACTTGAGAAAGAAAGAAAGAAAGAAAGAAATATCAAACCACGTGATTTCTTGCTTTCCACATCGAAAGAGAAAAAAAAAGAAAGCAGATAAGGTGTAAAGTCGGCAGTCGTAACAGCAGGATAACTTGAGAAAGAAAGAAAGAAAGAAAGAAATATCAAACCACGTGATTTCTTGCTTTCCACATCGAAAGAGAAAAAAAAAGAAAGCAGATAAGGTGTAAAGTCGGCAGTCGTAACAGCAGGATAACTTGAGAAAGAATGAAAGAAAGAAAGAAAGATCAAACCACGTGATTTCTTGCTTTCCACATCGAAAGAGAAGAAAAAAAGAAAGCAGATAAGGTGTAAAATCGGCAGTCGTAACAGCAGGATAACTTGGGAAAGAATGAAAGAAAGAAAGAAAGATCAAACCACGTGATTTCTTGCTTTCCACATCGAAAGAGAAAAAAAAAGAAAGCAGATAAGGTGTAAAGTCGGCAGTCGTAACAGCAGGATAACTTGAGAAAGAAAGAAAGAAAGAAAGAAATATCAAACCACGTGATTTCTTGCTTTCCACATCGAAAGAGAAAAAAAAAGAAAGCAGATAAGGTGTAAAGTCGGCAGTCGTAACAGCAGGATAACTTGAGAAAGAATGAAAGAAAGAAAGAAAGATCAAACCACGTGATTTCTTGCTTTCCACATCGAAAGAGAAGAAAAAAAGAAAGCAGATAAGGTGTAAAATCGGCAGTCGTAACAGCAGGATAACTTGAGAAAGAAAGAAAGAAAGAAAGAAAGAAAGAAAGAACGAAAGAAAGAAATATCAAACTACGTGATTTCTTGCTTTCCACATCGAAAGAGAAAAAAAAAGAAAGCAGATAAGGTGTAAAATCGGCAGTCGTAAGAGCAGGATAACTTGAGAAAGAAAGAAAGAAAGAAAGAAAGAAAGAAAGAAAGAAAGAAGGAAAGAAAGAAAGATCAAACCACGTGATTTCTTGCTTTCCACATCGAAAGAGAAAAAAAAGAAAGCAGATAAGGTGTAAAATCGGCAGTCGTAAGAGCAGGATAACTTGAGAAAGAAAGAAAGAAAGAAAGAAAGAAAGAAAGAAAGAAAGAAAGAAAGAAAGAAAGAACGAAAGAAAGAAATATCAAACTACGTGATTTCTTGCTTTCCACATCGAAAGAGAAAAAAAAAGAAAGCAGATAAGGTGTAAAGTCGGCAGTCGTAACAGCAGGATAACTTGAGAAAGAATGAAAGAAAGAAAGAAAGATCAAACCACGTGATTTCTTGCTTTCCACATCGAAAGAGAAAAAAAAAGAAAGCAGATAAGGTGTAAAGTCGGCAGTCGTAACAGCAGGATAACTTGAGAAAGAAAGAAAGAAAGAAAGAAAGAAAGAAATATCAAACCACGTGATTTCTTGCTTTCCACATCGAAAGAGAAAAAAAAAGAAAGCAGATAAGGTGTAAAGTCGGCAGTCGTAACAGCAGGATAACTTGAGAAAGAATGAAAGAAAGAAAGAAAGATCAAACCACGTGATTTCTTGCTTTCCACATCGAAAGAGAAAAAAAAAGAAAGCAGATAAGGTGTAAAGTCGGCAGTCGTAACAGCAGGATAACTTGAGAAAGAATGAAAGAAAGAAAGAAATATCAAACTACGTGATTTCTTGCTTTCCATATCGAAAGAGAAAAAAAAAGAAAGCAGATAAGGTGTAAAGTCGGCAGTCGTAACAGCAGGATAACTTGAGAAAGAAAGAAAGAAAGAAAGAAAGATCAAACCACGTGATTTCTTGCTTTCCACATCGAAAGAGAAAAAAAAAGAAAGCAGATAAGGTGTAAAGTCGGCAGTCGTAACAGCAGGATAACTTGAGAAAGAATGAAAGAAAGAAAGAAAGATCAAACCACGTGATTTCTTGCTTTCCACATCGAAAGAGAAAAAAAAAGAAAGCAGATAAGGTGTAAAGTCGGCAGTCGTAACAGCAGGATAACTTGAGAAAGAATGAAAGAAAGAAAGAAAGATCAAACCACGTGATTTCTTGCTTTCCACATCGAAAGAGAAGAAAAAAAGAAAGCAGATAAGGTGTAAAGTCGGCAGTCGTAACAGCAGGATAACTTGATAAAGAAAGAAAGAAAGAAAGAAAGAAAGAAAGAAAGATCAAACCACGTGATTTCTTGCTTTCCACATCGAAAGAGAAAAAAAAACAAAGCAGATAAGGTGTAAAGTCGGCAGTCGTAACAGCAGGATAACTTGAGAAAGAAAGAAAGAAAGAAAGAAAGAAAGAAAGAAAGATCAAACCACGTGATTTCTTGCTTTCCACATCGAAAGAGAAAAAAAAAGAAAGCAGATAAGGTGTAAAGTCGGCAGTCGTAACAGCAGGATAACTTGAGAAAGAAAGAAAGAAAGAAAGAAAGATCAAACCACGTGATTTCTTGCTTTCCACATCGAAAGAGAAAAAAAAAGAAAGCAGATAAGGTGTAAAGTCGGCAGTCGTAACAGCAGGATAACTTGAGAAAGAATGAAAGAAAGAAAGAAAGATCAAACCACGTGATTTCTTGCTTTCCACATCGAAAGAGAAAAAAAAAAGAAAGCAGATAAGGTGTAAAGTCGGCAGTCGTAACAGCAGGATAACTTGAGAAAGAAAGAAAGAAAGAAAGAAAGAAAGAAAGAAAGATCAAACCACGTGATTTCTTGCTTTCCACATCGAAAGAGAAAAAAAAAGAAAGCAGATAAGGTGTAAAGTCGGCAGTCGTAACAGCAGGATAACTTGAGAAAGAAAGAAAGAAAGAAAGAAAGAAAGAAAGAAAGAAAGAAAGAAAGATCAAACCACGTGATTTCTTGCTTTCCACATCGAAAGAGAAAAAAAAAAGAAAGCAGATAAGGTGTAAAGTCGGCAGTCGTAACAGCAGGATAACTTGAGAAAGAAAGAAAGAAAGAAAGAAAGAAAGAAAGATCAAACCACGTGATTTCTTGCTTTCCACATCGAAAGAGAAAAAAAAAAGAAAGCAGATAAGGTGTAAAGTCGGCAGTCGTAACAGCAGGATAACTTGAGAAAGAAAGAAAGAAAGAAAGAAAGAAAGAAAGAAAGAAAGATCAAACCACGTGATTTCTTGCTTTCCACATCGAAAGAGAAAAAAAAACAAAGCAGATAAGGTGTAAAGTCGGCAGTTGTAACAGCAGGATAACTTGAGAAAGAAAGAAAGAAAGAAAGAAAGAAAGAAAGAAAGAAAGATCAAACGACGTGATTTCTTGCTTTCCACATCGAAAGAGAAAAAAAAAGAAAGCAGATAAGGTGTAAAGTCGGCAGTCGTAACAGCAGGATAATTTGAGAAAGAAAGAAAGAAAGAAAGAAAGAAAGAAAGAAAGATCAAACCACGTGATTTCTTGCTTTCCACATCGAAAGAGAAAAAAAAAGAAAGCAGATAAGGTGTAAAGTCGGCAGTCGTAACAGCAGGATAACTTGAGAAAGAAAGAAAGAAAGAAAGAAAGATCAAACCACGTGATTTCTTGCTTTCCACATCGAAAGAGAAAAAAAAAGAAAGCAGATAAGGTGTAAAGTCGGCAGTCGTAACAGCAGGATAACTTGAGAAAGAAAGAAAGAAAGAAAGAAAGAAAGAAAGATCAAACCACGTGATTTCTTGCTTTCCACATCGAAAGAGAAAAAAAAAAGAAAGCAGATAAGGTGTAAAGTCGGCAGTCGTAACAGCAGGATAACTTGAGAAAGAAAGAAAGAAAGAAAGAAAGAAAGAAAGAAAGATCAAACCACGTGATTTCTTGCTTTCCACATCGAAAGAGAAAAAAAAAGAAAGCAGATAAGGTGTAAAGTCGGCAGTCGTAACAGCAGGATAACTTGAGAAAGAAAGAAAGAAAGAAAGAAAGAAAGATCAAACCACGTGATTTCTTGCTTTCCACATCGAAAGAGAAAAAAAAAGAAAGCAGATAAGGTGTAAAGTCGGCAGTCGTAACAGCAGGATAACTTGAGAAAGAAAGAAAGAAAGAAAGAAAGATCAAACCACGTGATTTCTTGCTTTCCACATCGAAAGAGAAAAAAAAAGAAAGCAGATAAGGTGTAAAGTCGGCAGTCGTAACAGCAGGATAACTTGAGAAAGAAAGAAAGAAAGAAAGAAAGAAAGAAAGAAAGATCAAACCACGTGATTTCTTGCTTTCCACATCGAAAGAGAAAAAAAAAAGAAAGCAGATAAGGTGTAAAGTCGGCAGTCGTAACAGCAGGATAACTTGAGAAAGAAAGAAAGAAAGAAAGAAAGAAAGAAAGAAAGATGAGATCTCTGCCGTTTTTGTTGTCATCTTTAAAGATAGAAAAAATTAAAGTGAAAAAACTGAATAAAAAAAAAGTAAGGAAGGAAGAAAGAAAGAAACTTAGAACGGAAGGTGATATCTCAGACGTTTTTTCTTGTAATCTTTAAAGAAAAACAAAATTCAAATATGAATTGTTATAGACAGGTACAGTAACTAATATGGCGGGAGCTTGTGTAATGGTTAAAGCGGTGGACTGCTGAATCGTAGTAAGCGAGTTCGAAATCCAGTCGCGCTATTACGTTCACTTTTTATCAAATACCCTAAGGAAAGGTATGAACCCATTTATCCTCCCAGCTATGGGTTAAATAGTACGACTGCCGTTCTTCTAGGAGAATACCTTTGGCATTAAATAACCTACAAAGGTTGATATGCCATTAACCAAAGTAACTAATATATCATACATGCTTAATTTGAGTGTGAAATGTTTACTGTTTTCACCTTCAAATTAAGTGTGTACGTCATCTGACGAGAGGAAGATTATATTCTTCGCCGAAATAAATTTATAATGACATATATATATATATATATATATATATTAGATTTATATATTTAATTCCATGGAATTTAGACAACGACCCATGGGTTTCATGTTAACAATATGAAATGATTCTAAAATCGAAAAAATACTTTTAAAAACTATTGAGATTTTGTAGGAATCTTTACGTGTGAGTGTAAGTGTGTATGGGTGTGTGCGTGAGTGTGGGTAATAGTTGCGTATTATTGTGTGTATGTGTGTATGGCATATAGTGTAAGTGAAGGTACAAACGCAGCGCGTTGTTTTAACCGGATATAAAGTCGTCAGTGTATCTTGTTTTTGCTTCATTATTTTATTTCTGTATGTGTAGGTGACTATAGCTAAGGAACAAAACATCATCATTGCATGTCGAGGGGAATGTAATTTACGAAGCTCTTTGCTTCGATGTGGCACAAGGCCGATTGAATGGGGCACCCAATGAGACTCGAACTCACTCTTGCAGGTTTGCTAGTCAAGCTTGCTAACCATTACACTACCGGAGGTGCATGTCGAGGGGAATGAATAAAGATTTGATTTGTAAGCTTATTTAAACGGTTATAGTATGGTAGACCGGAAAACTCTGAATTCAAACCTGTTAAACTCCGCTTAAAAATTGACCTTGTGTCATATCCTGCCCGAGCGGAGGGGTTGGTAAATAGGATAGTATGGTAGACCGGAATCACAGGGGTGACAGTCTAAATTCCATGGAATTAAATATATAAATCTAATATCTAAACCACCTATACATATTCACTTAAAAAAAAACAACTGTCGGTCACATTATGATGATAAATTTAATTTCATCCTGTTAAAAAGCATTGATGTAAATCTCAAAAATCAAATCGACTTATTCAGATCAAAAAAGAAAAGGGATTCAAATAATTTGTTCACATTCACAACCAGACGAGAAAAAAAAGACATTTCTTCTATTTAAAGCAAGTAAGAAAAGTTGGTGACCTTAGTCGAGGGTGACCCGAAGGCTCCCTTTCCAATTGCTACTACACTGAGGTGTGGGGGAGGATGCTACTCCTTTCCCTGGATTGTCCCATTTTACCCTTGATCCTTACCTTATAATGTTGAGTGTTAAGCAAGGCGGCATCAAGTACCATTTTTGAGTCATTGGTATGACTCGACCTTGGATTGAACCCCGGTTTTCCAAACAATTGTCGAACACTCTACTCATGAGGCCAATATATACACCCTTTAAATTCAAGCAGCAATAAGTATTAACTTATTATGGTATGAACTTATTATTGTTATTTGCGAAAATTATTTGCTCTGCGGATTTTATTTACATTGAGCTCACGACCGGTATTACTTAAATTTGATATTTTATTTTTTAATATTTTATTGGTCCTGCTTGGAATTGTTCCCAACTCCGGATTTACTGGATTAAATAATATCTTATATATATGTATATATATATATATATATATCATTATCATCTTGTCGTACCATCAGCACGGATATCCCTGACCCTCTCTCGCCACCCCTCCCTATCGTTCATCACTTCCGCCAAGTTATCAGGGCTACACCCCGTATCCTCACAGAGCTGCTGTATGTAGGTTCGAGCTGGTCGCCCTGCTTTTCCTCGGCCATGTGAAAGGGTCCATAGGAGTACATCACTTATGAGCTCGTCCTTGCTTCTCCAGCAGTGTCCCGCATATCTGGTTCGTCTAACTTGGATAGTTTTCGTGATGAGTGGTAGGTAGTCGTACTGCAGCTGCTTTGTATGGTGTTGCCTCCAGGACTTATTCAATATTGCTCGCAGCATTCTTGTGTAGTTGCCGTCAAGCTTTTTCTCCAGCTGCTTAGTTAGCGTCCATGTAGTGCATCCATATGGCAGTATCGAGACGATCGCAGCTTGGAAGAAACTACGCTTCATTTTATCGGTCAGGTCTGACGGTAGCTCTCTGAAACTAGTAGACAGGTTCACCTACCTATATATATATATATATTGAAATCAAAATATTTGTAATTATTTAATTGATTTTAATCAAATTCTGCGCGTACCACAAAGTTTATACACACACACACACACACACACACACACACACACACATATATATATATATATATATATATATATATATATAAAGCGCGCACGTGTGTGTGTAAAAGCTCTATCATTGATTTAGAGCTCTATTTAATAATACTGCAACATTAGGTCCATCATTTATTCACCAAATGAGCTATTAAGAACCATAAACCTCTTTAATATTATATATATATATATATATGTGTGTGTGTGTGTGTGTGTGTGTGTGTGTGTGATAATACGGTTAGATGAAACCTAGGTAGACTGCTTCTGACTCTGTAGGTATTCTTATATATCCCTCTTTCATTTTCTTCAAAATCATCTTTTCCGATGAAGACTTATGATCGAAACTTGTTGAGAACAATCAATAAGTGTACAATATGTAATATTCCTACTTTGGTCCATTTATGAGTGGAGGGCTGATTTGACATGGTTTGGTTGGGTTGGGTTTTATGGCATATCAACCATTGTAGGTTATTTAATGCCAAGTCTTCGTTTTATATATATATATATATATATATATATATATATATATATATATTAAATATATATGATTTGATTTTTGTTTGGATTTTATGGCATATCATCAGTCATTTGTTTATACACAGTTAAATGATAAAGCAGTTCTATTTCAACCAATTCAGTTTATCAGGTCAACAATGTTAAATGATTCCAAGTATTGCTATGTGTCACTAACAATTTGATTAAACATCAGTCATTTGTTTACACTCAGTAACATAATAAACAGTTCTATACCAAGCAATTCAGTTAAGCGTAAGTCATGTGTTTGCTCTCAATGTAAATTTTAAAGTACACAGTTTGAATGTCAAACAGTTCTATTTGACCCTCAGATAGTACTTTTTCAGGTGCTAACACTCTGGGCCAGAGTGGACCTGGGAGTGATGGTAATGAAGGGGTACTCAGTATTCCCTAAACCTCTAGCATTACTGAAGCCTCACCATCAGATAGTTTAGTGTCATATCAAGGACACTCGTACGGGGAGTCTTACTCCTATGCAGAAAAGCAGTAGGTTGTTCTACTGCCCCAGCGGACGGGGCCATCACCATCAGATTATTTAGTGTCAAAGCCAGGATACTCGATCGGGGACTCTTACTCCTCCGCTGAGATGCAGTCGGTATATTCTACAACTCCAGCCGACTGGGCCATCACCATCGGATTATTTAGTATCATATCCAAGACACTTGTAGAGGAATCTTACCCCTCTTCTGAGAAGCAGCTGGTGTATTCTTCAACCACCAGCTGACTAGGCCAGTGTGTGTGTGTGTAAGAGAGAGAGAGAGAGAGAGAGAGTTACTTATTTTATTTTTGAAATGTTCTAAGAAAAGCAGTAGAAAAGCATATCCGTTTGGGGAAAATATAAATATTCATAAATTATTGCTCTTAGGCAATTCAGATAGCTAAAAATTATATTGAAAAACGATGGCACTTCTTGCTAAAAATCCGCCCTGAATCATAAAATAAAAAAGAATTAACTCTAACTAAAACATGCAGAGTTGTATACCCTGAATTTTTCATATCGATTTCTTTTGGCACACACACACACACACACACACACACATATATATATATATATATATATATGCATCATTTTCTTTTTGAACATGTTTCATTAAATAGAAAAGACACTTCGTGTCTCCTTATTCAATCTTTGATCCGTTCAAGCCTTCACGTCTTTGTATAAGTCATTTTGTAACATACCCATAATATACGGATATGGGAAATCATAAAATGTTCATAAACATATATATATATAACAAAGGAATCCCGAAACACGAAAAACTTTACGACTTCTTAGTTCAGATACGAAACTTTTTAGTAACTTTGAGTTAAAAAGTTTTTTGACATGAGGAGACAGACACAATCTTTCTATGCTGACTCCTTTTACTCAACCAAGGCGCGGCGCCCGTAGCGCACAAAGTCGTCTGGCCTCGACGAGCCCCGAAAGTCAACCTTCCAGTTCGAACGCAAAAACTCAACTCACTAAATTTTCTTAAATCCTCAAAATCCACCGCGCACGCTTCCGGTGCGTGACGTCATTCACATCCCCCCGGTCATATTTCTATCTGGGATTTTTATTTTGACATCTCTGAATGACACATCCTCCCAGCGCGCGCGTGAACACCTGCGCTCATGTTGCACCTAACTAACATTAGGTGCAACATGCGCTAAGCGAAAGGTTCTCAGCCTAACTAAACCGAAAGGCAAGATATATAAAACGAAATCCCTCGGCCATTATATTACAATTTAACTTTTAGTTAAATGAATTTAAAAAGGATTCTCAAGTACTTTCCGCCTCCACTGGAGTAACGAACATTGAAATGACAACTCCAAGTCATATAGTTATATTCAAATAAAGAACAGGAGGAAGGCTTCCCAAATAATTCCGCTCTCCCTTTTACACATTAACCCACCACCAATAATAAACTTTAATGTCTTGATCGACACAAACAAATTCAACCCATCCAAAAGTCAAATGACTTATCCGAAGACTTATACCGATCAACAATAAAGTTGGTAGACGCGAAATGTCTATCCTATTTAATCAAGCATATATATATATATATATATATTGTATACTTAGGTCTAAGTATATATATATATAAATATACATATATATATATATATATTGTATACATAGGCCTAACTATACAGTATATGTGAAAGTAAATATGGATTAAAATCCGACAGTATGAAGGTAGCAGAAAAACATAATCCAAATAGGTGAATATATTATGATGTAAAGTCGACGTTAAAGTTTCGGTTTCAGTAACCATCATCAGGACTTGGATATATATATATATATTGGAGGTGCCCGTGGTGTAATTGTTATCGTCGTATGAAATGAACACGGCGACACGAGTTCAAATCCTCGACGGGACTGATTGCATTTCACATAGCACTAATACCCGTGGGAAAGGTATGAATCTAATTATTCTCCCTCCAGCTATGGGTAAATAGTAGGACAGACTAGGTTCTTCAGCCTTGGTTAGGCAACTAGTCTAGGAGAAGGAAAACTCTGAATTCAAACCTGTTAAACTCAGCCTAAAAAATTGACTTTGTGTCATATCCTGCCCGAGCGGAGGGGTTGGTAAATAGGATCAGGACTTGGATATCAAAATAGTTCACATAGCGATGGATGCTTGCTGAGATGACAGGAGCAAATGAGGAATATACAACGAAAAGATACATAAACGTGCACATAGCGTTCATGATTGAAAAGTCATAAAAACGTGTCTGGCACGAGGAAAAATATTTGAAAATGATGATTTCCCAAAGAAACGAGACAAAACCTCTCGTTTATTAAGAAATACGCAACAAGTTTTTGAGAATTAATTTTTTATTTATTGCGGACTTTTTGTCCTCATCTTGGTAGTTTTTGTGTTGTTTCTTCTTTCACTACGTTTCGGCCAAATTTCACCTCTGGCCTTCTTCAGTAGTGAAAGAAGAAACAACACAAAAACTACCAAGATGAGGACAAAAAATCCGCAATAAATAAAAAATTAATTTTCAGATTAAGAAGCTTCATCTCAAAATGATTCCAATTAAAGACAATTACAAGTAAGTTTTCACATATATAGATCGTTTTAAAGTCACCCATGTGAACTATTTTGATATCCAAGACCTGATGATGGTTACTGAAACCGAAACGTTAACGTCGACTTCCCATCATAATATATTCACCTGTTTGGATTATGTTTTTCTGCTATCTTCATACTGTCGGATTTTAATCCATATTTACTTTTATACTGTCCTTTCGGAAAAACAAATACCAATACAATCTTTAACGACATTTAACATTTTACATTTAATCAGTCTTAAAAACATATAATCTCTTCGTGGCCCTATTCATTATATATATATATATATATATAAATTAACTTAAATCGCGAGTCGGAAATCTTCTTCTAAAGTTTCACCTTATCGGATCATCAGGAAGCCTAAGACCTACTCGGGCTTAACTTTAGTAGAAGATTTCCAACTCACGATTTAAGTTAATTTTATAATTGGCTCCACTCGTGTTGAGCACTCTTGTAATTGTAGCATTGCAGGATTCGCGGAAGGTTTTAGTTTTCTTTTGACCAACTGACTGCGTATCCCTTGATTTTTTTCAAGGGGTCTGACGAGGTTGGCCTTTTCTTTCTTTTTGACCTATAATATTTTTTCTTTTTCCCCCAGGTGATGATTCGAAATACTTTTATCTCTTATTCCTGGCGGGTTTTTTTTTCTTTTTTTTTCTGGTACCGTGAATGCTGGTAGATATTAGATTAGTATATATATATATATATATAAGCAATAGTTTTATGGATAACTTTTTTAAGAAAGCTATTGAAAAACAAAAAATATTTTTTCTCATCTACTTTTTGTTCGTTAGGCAACTTGTAAAAATAATGATTATCTTTCTTTCTTTCGATATAGACTTTCTGATATCGATCTAAGTAAAAATAATCAAATAAACAAACATTGATTATCGTGTAGGATCAATTAAAAAATGTTAATCGTCAATGCTACTCTATTATTATAGTTCTCTACTCTTGCAATAATAAATGAATTAATTCAGAGGAAAATCATTTAGTGAAGGCATTTCTTAATATACCGTCTCGTTCGTCTTTCTAGGGTACTTTGGAAGATGGGAGATAAGTGGCTGTACAACTGCTTTTAGCATGATTTCTGCTCCTAGAATTTATTTTTTAAAATAGCTAGAAAAATTCCTGAGTAGTATCAATCTAGCTTTTTCTCCAAATATTTCTTCAAAGTCCAAATAGTGCAGCCATACGATAGTACTACACGGCTACAGCTTGGAGGAATTCCCATTCTACTTCATCAAATATTCTAGATTTTCATAGGGTCGTTAACCTGTCAACAGTAGTCCATACTACACCTCTGTTTAAGCTGACGTCACTTTCAGTAGATAAGATATTACTACCGAGCTATATAAACTAGTCTCGCTAGTTACTGAGATGGCATGATCTTGATTAAAGTAGGTAAACACTATATGATCTGAGTTCACGTAGAGACCAATGTCTCTCGTTGGCTGTTTCAGGTTATCCAGCAAAGATTCGACTTAAGCAGGTGTATTTGCGAGAAATGCTAGATATTTTTCGTTGTCTGTGTCAATAATAGTTTTTTTTGTATGTCAACTCGTTATTGTCTTTTTAGTATATATATATATATATAAAGAGAGAGAGAGAGAGAGAGAGAGAGAGAGAGAGAGAGAGATTGAAAAACAATGCAATCCAAAGTGAAGAATTTAATATGAAAGAAAGTCGACGTTCTAACGTTTCGGTTTCAATATACCATCATCAGGAATTCAAAAAGATGTCGTAATGTATCATATGATCACCGATTGATGCTTAACGAAATACAAAACAAAACAAAACAAAGGAGGAGATTATGTATACAGAGAAAAAAGGGGGCGTTGTTAAGCGTCAAATCCATAAGTCAGCGTTCCTATTTCAAAAATATCACGTGACTGCTTAAGGTAAGGATGTAAAGGATAATGTAAAACAGATCGAACCATCAATATTTCTCTCCCCATTGTCGGATTATTTTCCATTATTTACTTATATATATATATATATATCATTGACTTGTTGAGAGATTTTTCTTTCATTAATTTAGATTATCCAATTTTGCTTGTATTGTTGGATCCTCTCCGGGACTTAGGTTGGTTTGGTTTTATGGCATATCAACCATTGTAGGTTATTTAATACCAAATCCATTTTTATACATATAAACAGTTACATTTCAAATAACTCAGTTTAGCATAAGTAGACAGTTTTAATGTCAAAAACATTTCTATTTCCGACTATTCAGTTTAGCATAAGGTATAAGTACACTGTTTATTTCTATTTCATCCATAGATAGAACCCCATCAGGTATTATCTCCGAGCCAGAGTGGATCTGGGAGTGATGGCAATAAATAGGTACTCTGCATTCCCCAAAGGTCCAGCATTACTGGAGCCTTACCATCTGATTGTTTAGTGTCCTATACAGGATACTCGTTAGTGGGAGGATATTACCCCTCTGCTGAGATGCAATCGGTGTATTCTATAGCCCCAGCGTACTGGGTCATCTCCTGGTTTTATTTGAATCTCTCTTACTGAGCCAATATTTTTATGTCTATGTTGAATTATCTCTCTTTGCGGTTGGTACTGCAACTGCTGTCTTTTCTCACTAGTTTCAATTGTTTGGGTGTTTCTGAGTTTTCATTTCCTTGATATTTTACATACCTGATTTCAATCAGCAGAATCCAGTTGATGGGACACACTTCGGCTGGCCGTGGTGTCAGTGGCACGGATCTGGTCGGGTGTGTCTTGTCACTGGACATACGAGGATCATTAAATAAGTTTCCAGACTTTTTTTGTATGGGCACTTTTAATGATACTAAACACATGAAAATCTAGTCCCCTTCCAAGTAATCTCCTCCGGCTGCAATGCACTTGTTCTACCGTTTCAACAGCTTTTGCAAGGCCCCATCGAAGTCCTCTTGTGTGAGCGTGTCAATGACCTTCGTCACAGCCTCTTTCATCTCCTTAATTGTCTCATAACGGCAGCCTGTGAGCCTAGGGAATAACAAAAAGTCAAAGGGAGCAAGGTCTGGACTATATGGAGGGTGGCGAACTATCTTGATGCCCATCTTCGTCATATAGTCTGTGACAAGGATGGAGTTGTGGACTGGTGCATTGTCCTGGTGGAAATGCCACTGACCCGATTTGGGAAGTGCTGGCCTCTTCCTAAGGAATCTCTTCCTGAACCCCCTTAAAACCTCAACATAGTAACCCTAACCCTAACCCTTTGGCCAATCAACTCTGGTGTTCTGACTTCCTTACGCCTCCCACACCTCTCATTATCCCTCACAGATTCCCCGCCTTTCTTGAATCTCTTATGCCACTCAAAAACTCATGCTCGATTCATGCAAGATGGTCAAAAAGCAGTCTGAAGCATTCCATGCGTTTCTGTGGCATTTTTTCCAAGTTTAAAACAGAATTTTATTGCATATCGTTCTTCTAAAGTGCCCTCACGTCCAGAATGCATTTTTGAAATTCACCAGCTGTGACAATCAGGCTTTAGTAGGGTGTATTCCAATTGCTGCTGTAGCTGTTAATTTAAACTTGAAATCATAAAAATTGGTCAGTCATCTCATAAGATGTATAGCAATGACATAGTGCATTTTCAAGAGTCTACGCCAAATTTAACTGCCTGTACAAAAAAGTCTGGAAACTTATTGAAGGCACCACGTACAATCTGCGTATTCTTACCCTATCCAAGAAAACAGAGAAATCTTTTTCTTTTTTCCTTTTCCTGTGTCCGATCGAATACGAATAATTGTGAACAGATCAATTTGACCCATAGATGGGACTCTAACACGTACTACCTCTCCGAGTCCGAGTAGACCCGGGTGCAGTGGAAGGGTACTCTACATTCTTCAGAGTTTAAGGGGCTTTTGCATGATGGAGTCAAACTCCAATGCAAAAGATTTGGACCGTATATTCTGTGGCTCGTAAACAGTGATTGGATCAATATACAGCTTCCACATTGGGGTGAAATTGTAAATAGTCCTACATCTTTTTCTTTCTCATGTAACATTATGTTAGGAAATGGATGATGTTGTTTGGTTTCAATAAATAAACTAAATCACGGGTCAGCCCACACAGACCGACAAAATAAATAAATCCCAAACAATGCAACGAACTATCCTTTAAATCACTTGCTAGACGACCTGAAATGTAGACTAAGGATTTCGGGTTGTCAGGGGATATCTCTCATATAAGAGATCAGAGGATATTCGACCTTCAGAGTGGGTAGGCGACCGGATATGTTGTGTATTTGAGCCAAAGAAAGTATATCCAGCCATCAACCCGGACAGGCAGAAAGTTTTGATCTTCCAAATCAATGAGTCTAGTTAGTATCAGAAGCGCGCTACGAGATATTTTCTTTCTTTCTTTCTTTCTTTCTTTCTTTCTTTCTTTCTTTCTTTCTTTCTTTAAAGATTACAAGAAAAACGTCAGATATCCCACCTTTCTTTCTTTCTTTCTTTCTTTAAAGATTACAACAAAAAAAATCAAATATCTAAACTTTCTTTCTGTCTTTCTTTCTTTCTTTAAAGATTACAACAAAAAACGTCAGATATCTCACCTTTCTTTCTTTCTTTCTTTCTTTCTTTCTTTCTTTCTTTAAAGATTACAAGAAAAACGTCAGCATTTCTTGCGTTCGTATAGGGGAGTCTTAACATGACATGAGAAGTATTTTGCATCCAGAAAAAAGTCGAGAACTTGCTTGTTTCTCGGGAAACCAAAGAACGAACAAGACTTGGAGCACCCTTCACAGAAAAGACAGGTGAAAAACCGAGCTGTGATTTGCATGTCACACTCTCCACTCTCCGAAAAACCCTCACCCAACATAACAGTCCAAACCGGCTGTCCATCACACACTCCCCTTGACCACAAGGCATAAAACCATTTCTCCTCACTGCTACTGTTAATTATTCGTTTCCATGTGGCAAAACTTCAATATTGATCGTCTGGTTTTTTCTTTGTTCAACATTTTGTGAGAATACTTGATCGCAATATTTGACATTTATATCTTCTTTATATTGTAAGAGAACAATATGTGTTGAATATATTCCTTGATCTCTACTTTGGTGATTATCGTATAATCTGTATATATCACGTCAGGTGTGTATGTAAGAGTGAGATGTGTGTAAGAGAGAGGTGGGATGTGTATGGGAGAAAGAAAGAGGAAAGAAAGCTGTGTATGAGAAAGAGTGAGAGTGCGTGGAAATATTTTATGGTATGTACATACGTGTACGTACATGCAAAATCATACATTCAGATAGATAGATAGATAGATACTGACAGACATAGATAGATAGATAGATAGATAGATAGATAGATAGATAGAAATAGACTGAGATAGATAGATAGATAGATAGATAGATAGATAGATAGATAGATACAGACTGAGATAGATAGATAGATAGATAGATAGATAGATAGATACTGACAGACATAGACAGACAGACAGACAGACAGACAGACAGATAGATAGATAGATAGATAGATAGATATGAACACACCAGAATAGATAGATAGATAGATAGATAGATAGATAGATAGATAGATAGATAGATAGATAGATAGATAGATAGATAGATATGGCCAACCTGAGACAGATAGATAGATAGATAGATAGATAGATAGATAGATAGATAGATAGATAGATAGATATGAACACACCAGAATAGATAGATAGATAGATAGATAGATAGATAGATAGATAGATAGATAGATAGATAGATATTGACATAGATAGATAGATAGATAGATAGATAGATAGATACTGACAGACATAGACAGATAGATAGATAGATAGATAGATAGATAGATAGATAGATAGATAGATAGATAGATAGATAGAAATAGACTGAGATAGATAGATAGATAGATAGATAGATAGAAACAGACTGAGATAGATAGATAGATAGATAGATACTGACAGACATAGATAGATAGATAGATAGATAGATAGATAGATAGATAGATAGATAGATAGATAGATAGATAGATAGATAGATATGAACACACCAGAATAGATAGATAGATAGATAGATAGATAGATAGATAGATAGATAGATAGATAGATAGATAGATAGATAGATAGATAGATAGATAGATAGATATGGCCAACCTGAGATAGATAGATAGATAGATAGATAGATAGATAGATAGATACTGACAGACACAGACAGATAGATAGATAGATAGATAGATAGATAGATAGATAGATAGATAGATAGATAGATAGATAGATAGATAGATAGAAACAGACTGAGATAGATAGATAGATAGATAGATAGATAGATAGATAGATAGAAACAGACTGAGATAGATAGATAGATAGATAGATAGATAGATAGATAGATAGATAGATAGATAGATACTGACAGACATAGATAGATAGATAGATAGATAGATAGATAGATAGATAGATAGATAGATAGATAGATAGATATGAACACACCAGAATAGATAGATAGATATATAGATATGGCCAACCTGAGATAGATAGATAGATAGATAGATAGATAGATAGATAGATAGATAGATAGATATTGACATAGATAGATAGATAGATAGATATGAACACACCGCGATAGATAGATAGATAGATAGATAGATAGATAGATATTGAAAGACTGAAATAGATAGATAGATAGATAGATAGATAGATAGATATGAACACACCGGGGTAGATAGATTTTACTTCCCAAGACAAAAATAATCTAGGAAACGTTTATTTTCTTCAAAATACAATGCGTCATCAAAAGTATGTGAGTCTGAAGTTGTATTTCGCCCGATATCTGAACTTTATGAATGAAGTAACTGATTTAGGCCCTTTTTTTCAAGTAATATCAGTTAAACGCAAATAACCACGTCCAATAACTTGAACTCGTCCCGCCGAATCCATCTTCTGTGCTAATAACTATTATATCATCCACACCTCCTGATTTCGAGAGATTTTCTTTAGATATTATATATTCCAATTATTTACTTACCTCCAGCTTTTCTAACGCAAGAAAAAAAAGTAAATCCCGTAGCGATTTCTACAAAAGAGGCAGACATTTTCCTCTCCTTTTTCTTAAGCCAGCAAGTTTTATCACGTCCAGTGATTCCTGCAAGTCAATAATAAACACACCGACTTTGCTATTCCATGAGACAGTCCTGAACCACCAAACCTTTTACTCTGTGTGGGCTGGAAACCGTACGCATGCGCGATAAGATTCTGGAAGACTTTTGACTAATTAGGAACGACTCGCATATCAACCACAGATGCCCTTCGAGAAGTCGTGTTTGTAATCGACAACCGTCAAGAAGTCGTATACTTCTTCTATTTGTATATGGTCGATAGTAATTTACGAAGCTCTTTGCTTCGATGTGGCACAAGGCCGAATGAATGGGGTACCCAATGAGACTCGAACTTACTCGTGTAGGTTTGCTAGTCCAGCTTGCTAACCGTTACACCACCAGAGGTGCCCTTGCATATGGTCGATAGACTTCGAATCAAAATCGCAATTTTTTTAAAAGATCCTTACAGTTTAAATAAAAGTAAATAGCTGGAGGTCTGAGAAAAATATTGATTGGTTGATTGGTTCGTTCATTCGACTTGTTGGGTCATTTAATTCCGAGGTCAGCTAAAAAATATTTTGAAATAAAATTTTCAATATAAGTAAATTTGGAGAGAATAAAATTTGATATGAAGTGAGTGACACTAAAGCAAGTTTAGTATTTGTAGGGTACTAATGCTAACGAATGAAAAGACAATATTAACAATAGTGCAACAAAAATAAATTTATTTCTTTTTTGGGAGCTGAAATGTAGTACGGTATACAGCGATTCGTGTATCAGGTCACGACCGTAGAAACCTGTTCTGAGTCCAGCGTGGATAAGATATTTATCCAACTTGAAGTAGTAACATGACACCGTTGTTTGAAAAACCAGCGAGCACGGTAGCGCTGGAAACGGTTAGTACGTATCACTCCGGGTTGGCGTGAGTAATTGATCTGAATTGTCTTGAATATTGTGTGTTTTCATAACATTAAGGTGGATCCCGCGCGCACGCGTTGACTTTCAAAGATTCTTTGGGCGTGTATTTTAGAGACCTCCTATTGTTCCTAAAAACATTTTTAATTGTTTATTTTTTAAAACATCTGCGTGGGCGTTAGTTGGATATCTTTGCGCCAATTTTGATCCGTTTTTTCCGGAAAATTCTATTGACAAGGAAATTGCATCATTTCCTATGTTATTTAACAGGGTAATGTTTGGGGGGGGGGCTTTAGTGTGCCATTAACGGTTATTCAAACTGTAAGTTTAAACAGTAAGTTTTGCAACTTTCTAGTTCAAATACTGATTCGAAAAGAGATACTGACCAAAAAAAGACACGGGGAACACAAAAGGTTTGATAGAAAAACATATATATTCAGTTACAAAAACAAAATACAAGTGAACCTGGTTAAACAGCAGTTAGTTGGTAGAAAGCTGAGAGTCTAGTGTGGAAGTGACTATCCGTCCACTACGCAAATGGTATCCCACGTGATTGTGCCACGTTGATTAGTGCACTGGTATTTGACATACGCCCCACCAAGAGTACGTGTGTGGCACAAGGCCGTTTTTAAGGTGGGTTCAGTCGCAGGGCCGTAGCCCAGACGCGTCCGGCAGTCCCAAAAATACCTCAGGCCCCGTCGGCATTACTCTTAAAAAGGGGTGCCTCAGGCACCAAGCAATTAACCTAACCCCTCGGAAGATGGTTAAAGCCTAGGGGGACGACTCCCTAAGGCCAGAGGGATCTCCAGTAGTGAGGCACACCCGACTGGAACCGTGCAGTGCACAACACAGACGGCCGAAGTGTGCCCCAACAAATGGAAAAGCGCACAAACACGATGATTGGTGCACGCCCTCTGACGCTCTTGTTGACGTGTATTTATAGAGGATTACCTAGTCGGCTGGGTCTGTAGAATACACCGACTGCTACTCTGCAGAGGGATAAGACCCCCCAACGAGTGTCCTGTGTATGACACTAAACAATCTGATGGTGAGGTCCCAGCGATGCTGGAACTTGGGGAATGCGGAGTACCCCTTCATTACCATCGCTCCCAGGTCCACTCTGGCCCGGAGTGGTAGCACCTATCTATGGGTTAAATAGAACTAACAGCATACTTATGCTAAACTGAATTGCTTGAGTAAACTGAATTGCTTGAAATAGAAATGTTTTTGACAATTAAACCGTACTTACATTTAAACTGTGTGCTTGTGCTTAACTGAATTATTTCAAATAGAACTGTTTTTCGACATTAAAACTGTATTTACACCAAACTGAATTGTTATATATAACTGCTTGAATAGTTTGAAATGGAAATGTTTTTGACTATTAAACTGTGTACTTATGCTAAACTGAACTGTTTTAAATAGAACAGATTATTTACATAAAAATGGATTTGGCATTAAATAACCTACAAAGGTTGATACGCCATAAAACTCAACAAATCAAACCATTTATGGAGGAAGGTGAGTCCATTTTGTAGGGAGTACAACAAAAATATAACACAGTCAATAAAGTTTTTAAAAGGGAATTTTATACAAAGAAACGAGAAAGAAAGGGATAGAAAAGATCGAGTGTTGCAAATTTTAGTGCAATTTGCGGGAACTTGTCTGAGAGAGTGCACGGGAAATAAAGTTCTTTGAATTTAAGTATTTTTCTTTTCTTTTTTTGTTTTGTAGAAATGTTTCAGAGTTCATTAAATTTCGAGTCTTCTTTAAAGTTCTTTTCAGCAAAATTCTTAGTTGAATTTTCTTTCAGTCGTTTTACTTGGTAGAATTTAATTAGTCGAATTCCATTAATTTTGTTTTTATTTTTTGGGAAGCTCCATTCAAGATTTGAGTGACGAAACCCATCTACTAGTTAAAGTTTTTCGGAGCTATCAGTTCGGTCCCCGAATTCGTACTGAGGGTCAATTAGTAAGTAGTTCTTGACAAAAAGAGGAAGTCGCTTTTTGGCGCTGCACTGTCTGGGATTTCTTCTCCCTTTTCCACTCAGGCGAAATCAAGTGCTGCACGTGGTCAGCTTGATTTTTTCTTAGAAATAAATTTTTATACCGTCCTTCTTTAAAGTAACTATTCCCATTTAATAATAATTATCATTTGTAAACAATAACAGGTTCAAGTGTGTACTTATCCAGTTGTTTCGCTTCGAGCTGGAGGTAACACAAGATCAGTTTTTAAACAGGGTGCCGCTGGTTTAAATGCAGAGTTTTCCTTCTTTTAGGTAGGGAACTGAAAAAACCGTGGAACATGAAAGTGACTGTGATACCAATTGTAATTAGTACACCCACCAAAAGATTTATACAAGGACTGGAGGACTTAGAAATTAGAGGACAAATGGAGGCCATTCAGACTACAGTATCATTAATATCGACCAGAATACTGAGAAGAGTCCTGGAGACTTAAGAAAACTTGCTGTCACTCTGACTCCAATGGGAGACCAGCAACTTACTCTGATTTGAAAAACTCTCAAAAGAGGAAAATAATATTAACCACATAATAAACGAATGCAGTAAATTAGTGCAAAGAGAGTATAAGACTAGACACGACTGAGTGGGAAAGCTGATCCACTGGGAATTGTGCAAGAAGTTTAAATTTGACCAAGCGAACAAATATTATATGCACAACTCAGAATTCGTCTTAGAAAATAAGGCTCACAAACTTCTCTGGAATTTTGAGATACTAACGAATCACCTAATCTCGGCCAGACGACCAGACCTAGCGACAGTAAACAAAAAAAAGAGAACCTGTCGAATTGTGGACGTTGCTATTCTGGCTGACAACATGGTAAAACTGATACCTAGACCTTGCTAGAGAACTGAAAAACTGTGGGACATGAAAGTTACGGTAATACCAATTGTAATTGGCGCACTCGGTATGGTCACCAAAGAATTGGTACAAGGACTGGAGGGCTTGGAAATAAGAAGACGAGAGGAGACCATCCAAACTACAGCATTGTTGAGATCAGATTGAATACTATGAAGAGTCCCTGAGATTGAGGAGACTTGCTGTCACTTAGACTCGACCATACCAACAAATGGTATATGCACAACCCAGCACCTGTTCTAGAAAATGACACCCATAAACTCTTATAAGACTTTGACATACACACGGATCACCTAATCTCAGCTAGAAGACCAGACCTTATGATAATCAACAAAAAAAAGAGAACTTGCTAAATTGTCGACTTTGCCGTCCCGGCTGACCACAGAATAAAACTGAAAGAATGTGAAAAGAAGGATAAGCACCTTGACCTTACTAGCTGTAGAACATGAAAGTGACAATTGTACCAATTATGAGAGGTGCTCTTGGCACAGTAACTAAAGGATTATTAAAGGGCCTAGAGGACTTGGAAGTTGGCAGACGAGTGGAGACAATCCAAATGACAGCATTATCGAAAACGGCCAGAATACTTAGGAGAGTCCTGGAGACTTGAGGAGACTTGCTGTCACTCAAACTTCAGTGAAAAACCATCAGCTAACACTAACATGAAAAACTCTTAAGGAGTAAATAATAATAATAATAATAATAATAATAATAATAATAATAACATTTAATTAGAACAATTTATCCTCGTAAATTAAATAATGAGTTTGGTTCGAAGTATCGTGTAAGCTTCTGAGTTCGACAAGAAACACCAGAAGAAGGCCAAAGGACGCATCGGCGGAAACGTTATGAATATAACTATAAAGATGAAGACAATTTGTTTGTTGCTTCTTTATTTTAAAATTGTTTTATACGAGAACATGGACCAGCACAAGAAGAATATCTCCGTGGTGTAGTGGCTAATGTACTAGACTGCAGTCTCGAAGTAAAAGAGTTCAAACTCCATTCATGTTACATTCACTTTCGGACTGATACACCAGAGGAAAAGTATAAACTTGCTTATCCACCACCAGAGCTATGGGTTGAATAATATCACTGCAGTTCCTCAACGCGGATGGCTTTGGCATTAAATAAGCCACAAAGGTTGATATGCCATTAAACAAAGAAACCAAGCTAAACCATCATCATTATTATTCCATTACTAGTTTGACGCCATCTTTATAAAACTGCTTTAGAGGTGAATCACTTTTGCTAGAACCACTGTAATATTTTGACCTTCGACCCGGCCCAAAAATGCTATTCCAAGGTGATGCACCCGAAGGAAGTGACACATTCCAATGGCCAGTAATCGAAAAAGATCGCGTGGGCGGATTAAGGCTGATAATATGGGACATGGTGAAGGTCCCACTGTGCCACTACAGAGTGATGCACCGAAAGAGAGTGACCTCTGAACTGCATGACAGTTATTTCCGCTTGATGACGATTAAACATTCGATTTCAAAGATCGAGTGGGCGTCGAACGATTATATAACTCAGTTGAGTTCGACGAGCCAGTTGAGTTGCCGAGCAGTTAGAGTTCCGGCCAGTTGAGTTGAAGATCGGACGGAGTTGGAGACAAGATGTGGTAAGGAAAGCCATACCCGGCCGAATGGGCCCTCGGGAAGCCCTGATGAATTGGGGTCCAGAGAAGATGCTGAGAAGATGCAGTAAAGAAAGCCAGCACCCAGCAGAGTGGACCCCAGGGCCTCCGGTTGAGCATCAGAAGAACAAGAAAGACTCAACGTTGACGGCCATAAGTTTGGGGGTCAAAATATTGCAGTTATGTTCGATCTCCAACTCCCTCTCACACGCAAACCCTGAATAACCCTTTCGAACCCTTGCAATAAAGTGAGAGGTATATATTTTTATAAAGAAGTCTTCCTGCGTCTGTTGTTCATTGCGTCGGTATGTATCCAGCATATATATGTATATTTCTGCATGAATCGGCAGATGACAATCGAACACCACTACTGTTCTTCTACAATGATGACATTAGCTTTAAATAACCCACAAAGGTTGATATGCCATTAAACAAAGAAAACAAGCTAAACCATGATTATTTTCCGTACTAGTTTGAATCGATCTTTATAAAACTGCTTTGGAGGTGAATCACTTTTACTAGAATCACTAATATTCTTCAACAAGGATGGCATTAGCATTAAATAACCCACAAAGGTTGATATGCCATTAAACAAAGAAAACAAGCTAAACCATGATTATTTTCATTGTTTGAATCGATCTTTATAAAACTGCTTTGGAGGTGAATCACTTTTACCTGAACCACTACTGTTCTTCTACAAGGATGGCTTTGGCACTGAATAACCCACAAAAGTTGATATGCTATTAAAACAAAACATTAAAACTTAAATCGGATATAAGTTAAACTCCATCCAGCCGAAATTACAAAATTGACGCAAGATTAATTCTACCATTTTGACAGGTAATCTGCTAATATCCCAATAATAGCGATCCCTAACGATCAATGGCAAGAACACCAGACCTGTTGGATCCTGGCCAAAAATCTTTGTCTCCAAATGAAAGAGTCAAGTAGATCATTAAATTAGCTTCGATGCAAATAACTCCAAGTTTTCAGACGAATTCATTCCATCTGCAGCTAAAAATACTCTGCTTTACACAATGCTCAAGACATTTGTTTGTTCATTAAAACTTCTCTTCTTTATTGTTCTGGTCTACAAGTCAATGTCCTGCTTCATCAGACCGGGGTGAAAATAAAAAGTATATATTACAAATGAACAAACATATGCATTGAGAAAATTTGAATCCTTTACATAAACTTCATTGCTTCCTTGAACCTCAGCTTTACACAATGCTCAAGACATTTGTCTTTTAATTGGAATCATTTTGAGATGAGGCTTCCTAATCTGAGAATTAATCTTTATTTATTGCGGACTTTTTGTCCTCATCTTGGTAGGGTTTTTTTTTTTGTGTGTGTGTGTGTGTGTGTGTGTGTGTGTGTGTGTGTGTGTGTGTGTGTGTGTGTGTGTGTGTGTGTTGTTTCTTCTTTCACTACGTTTCGGTCAAATTTCACCTCTGGCCTTCTTATCCGAGGTCGCGGTCAAAATCACCTGAAGAAGACCAGGGTTGAAATTTGGCCGAAACATAGTGAAAGAAGAAACAACACAAAAAAAAAAAAAATAAAATAAATAAAAAGATGAGGACAAAAAGTCCGCAATAAATAAAGATTAATTCTCAAGTTCTCTTCTTTATTGCTCTGATCTACAAGTCAATGTCCTGCTACATCAGACCGGGGGGGAAAATAAAAAGTATATATTACAAATGAACAAACATATGTCTTCAGAAAATTTGAATCCTTTACATAAACTCAATTGCTTCCTTGAACCACGTTCCAACCGTCAAGCAGTTACATGGTGCCTTCAATAAGTTTCCAGACTTCGTTGTACAGGCATTTAAAATTCTCTTAGACTCTTGAAAATTCACTATATTATTGCTATACATCTTATGAGATGACTGACCAATTTTTATGATTTCAAGTTCAAATGAACTGCTACAGCAGGAATTGGAATACACCCTACTAAAGCCTAATTATCACAGCAGGTGAATTTCAAAAATGCAATCTGGACGTAAGGACACTTTAGAAGAACGATATGCAATAAAATTCTGTTTTAAACTTGGAAAAATGCCACAAAAACGTATGGAATGCTTCAGACTGCTTTTGGAGCATCTTGCATGAATCGAGCATGAGTTTTTGAGTGGCATGAGAAATTCAAGGAAGGCAGGGAGTGTGTGAGGGATGATGAGAGGTGTGGGAGGAGTAAGGAAGTCAATACACCACAGTTGATTGGCCAAAGGGTTAGGGTTAGGGTTACTACGTTGAGGTTTTAAGAGGGTTCAGGAAGAGATTCCTTGGGAAGAGGTCAGCACTCTTCAAATCGGGTCAATGGCATTTACACCAGGACAATGCACCAATCCACAATTCCATCCTTGTAACAGACTATTTGACCAAGGTGGACACCAAGACAGTTCCTCAGTTTCCCTATAGTCCAGACCTTGCTCCCTGTGACTTTTGGTTATTCCCTAAGCTCAGAGGCTGTCGTTATGAGACAATTGAGATGAAAGAGGCTGTGACGAAGGTCATTGACACAAGAGGACTTCCATGGGGCCTTGCAGAAGTTGTTGGAACGGTACAACCAGTGCATTGCAGCCGGAGGAGATTACTTCGAAGGAGACTAGAGTTTCATGTGTGTATTATCAATAAAAGTGTCCATACGAAAAAAGTCTGGAAACTTTTTTAATGATCCTCGTAGATGTAAAGAAAATTACTCTAGTCAGACATAATCTGCATTTTTTGTTACTTCCTTTGTAAGTTCAGATACCTTGGCAATTTCAACTTATGCCCAGCGAAGGGTCGGACTGCTAGCGATTGGTTATCGATCATTAGATTCTGATCCATCCGATAAAATAAAACGGGAATCTTTTCCGAGTTGTTGCAAAATAAACTAGATGGGAACTATACAGGAATGTTACGAGCTATTTTAAATAAATCTTGGAAGCAGCACCTCACAAAACAGCAGTTGTACGGCCACATGACTCCCATCTCAAAAACCATCCAAGACAAACAAGACATGCAGGATGCTGGTGGAGAAACAAGGACGAACTCCTAAGAGACACTCTTCCGTGCTCCCCACCGCCCCACTTCACATGGATGTGCCAGTTTTGGTCGACGTGTAAGAACTTAATGACATCAGCTCTGTGCGGAGGATGTAGTTTGGAAGACCTGCAGAGAGTGATGGAGGATAGGGATGGATGGAGAGAGAGAGAGAGTGAGAGAAATATGTGCTGTCAGCACGACTTGATGAATGTTAGCTTGGGTTTTTTTTAAGAATATCCCATTTTATTATGAGAGCTCACCCATACATGTTTAAACTGTCGTATCTTCGGGGACGTCCTCGTGCCGTAATGTCTTCCAACTGGTATAAAGATTTATCTGTAAGGATTGTTTTATTTCTCACGTTATTAGCATGATGTGACCAAAAAATTTTAAGAAGTGTAATGATCGATTTGTAAAATATACCCCAACATGAATGCGGGAAACGTACATAGAATGTTCATAACATATATACATAGAACATAGGAATCCCGAAACACGAAAAACACTTACGAATTCTTAGTTCAGGTACGAAACTTTTTATAACCTTTGAGTTTAAAAGATTTTCGACATAAAGAAGAGAGATGCACAATCTTTCTATAATGACTTTTCCATCTGCCCCGCCCCAACACGTGTGGCGCCCGTAGCGCACAAATTCGTTTGTCCTCAGCGAGCCCCGAAAGTCGACTATTCCCGTTCGGAGTCTAGTTCTCAACTACTTACTTTTCTCAAATCCCCAAAATCCTCCGCGCACGCTTCCAGTGCGAGTGGTTATTCGCACTCCCTTGCCCCGTTTCCCATCTGGGCTATTGTGACATCTCTGGGTGACACGTCCGCTCCGTGCACGCGCGTGGACAACTGCGCTCATGTTTGCACCTAGCTAACCCATGCAGTGAGCCGAAAGGTTCTCAGCCTAACTAAACCCAAAGGCATAAAACGAAATCCCTCGGCCATTATATTACAGATTTGGTTTCAGAGTTTTCGTCTTTCTAGACTGTTTGCTTACCTAAAGTAAAAGAATCTAGTCTTCTCTACGATTTACCCATATCAAAGAATGAGCGGGAACGAGAAAGATGAATTCATATCTTTTCCTGAAACAAATAACCAGAGTGTCAAATAAACTTTGCGTAACACATACATGACATACAAATATGTTAAATGTATGTAATGCATATATACGGATGTGTTAAACGTCCACATGCATAGGAATCCCGAAACACTGACGATTTCTTTAGTTCAGGTACGAAACTTTTATTAACTTCTTGACTTTTAGGTTTTCAACACGAGTAGAGAGAGACACAATTCTTACTATGCTGACTGTTCGTCCAGCGTCAGCTCTCAACTCACTGACCCAACCAACGCGCGTGCACCCCGCAGCAAACAACTGGACTCGTCTAGGTTCGGATCTCAACTAACTGCTTTTTTCAAAATACCCAAGAATCCCAGCCCATCACTTCCGGGTATGACGTCATTCACATCCCCCAGTCCCATTTTCTATCCGGGGTTTTTATTATGACATCTGTGATTGTCACATCCTTCCCGCGCGAGCGTGAACACCTGCACTCAATGTGTGCCCCTACCCGTGCACTAAGCTGAAAAGTTCTAAGCCTAACTAAATTGAAAGATAAGATATAACCAACGAAAAATGATAATATAAAAAAATCCTTCCGCAATTATATAACATTTGAACTTGAATCGTCCACTCTGTTCATTACGGTGATAACCAATACACCACGAGCAGCTCGTTTCTCCTTTTTTTTAATATGCATTATTAGTAAGTGAGTTTTAGAAAACAATTTACATTTATCCTTCATCTAAAAAGATGCAAAGTTTTAATGTTTCTCCATATTTACCAACCCCTCAGGATATAACACAAGGTCATTTTTTAAGCGGAGTTTAACAGGTTTGGTTCGCACCAGATGGAGACACAGAATTCTTCGACATTGTAGCAGGAGTACTACAAGGGGACACGCTAGCTCCATACCTCTTTCTCATTTGTCTAGACTACGTACTTAGAACATCGATTGACAAAACCAGAGAGAACGGCTCCGAGCTGACGAAGAAAAGAAGCAGAAGGTACCCCGTAAAAACAATTACCGACACCGACTACGCCGATGACATAGCGATACTGGCAAATACACCCGACCAAGCCTAAACACTACTGCATAGTTTAGAATGAGCAGCCGCAGGCATAGGCCTCTATGTTAATGCACACAAAACGGAATATATGTGCTATAATCAAACAGGTGACATCTCCACTCTAGACGGAACTCCCTCTAAAACTCGTAGACAAATTCACTTACTTAGGAAGCAGCGTCGCATCAACCGAAAAGGACATCGACACGAGGTTAACGAAAGCATGGACAGCTATCAATAGGCTATCGATTATATGGAAATCAGACCTAACCGATAAAATGAAACGCAGTTTCTTCCAGGCTGCGGTCACATCGATACTGCTATATGGATGCACTACATGGACTCTAACAAAACGACTGGAGAATAAGCTAGACGGCAATTACACAAGAATGCTGCGAGCAATCTTGAACAAGTCCTGGCGGCAACACCCCACAAGACACCAACTGTACGGCCACCTGCCTCCTATCACGAAAACTATTCAAGTTAGACGAACCAGACATGCAGGACACTGCTGGAGAAGCAGGGACGAACTCATAAGTGATGTACTCTTAAGCACCCCCACACATGGCCGTGCAAAAGCAGGACGACCAGCACGAACATACATTCAGCCACTATGTGAGGATACGGGATGTTGTCCTGAAGACCTGCCTGAGGTGATGAACGATAAGGAAAAGTGGCGAGAGAGGATCAGGGATATCCGTGCTACCAGCACGACATGATGATGATGATGATGATGAACTTGGATAGTTTTCGTGACGAACCAGACATGCAGGACACTGCTTGAGAAGCAGGTATGTACTCTTATGGACCCCTACATATGGCCGAGCAAAAACAGGACGACCAGCTCGAACATACATACAGCAGCTATGTGAGGATACGGGATGTAGCCCTGAAGATCTGCCAGAAGCGATGAACGATAAGGAGAAGTGGTGTGAGATGGTCAGGGATATCCGTGCTGGCGGCACGACATGATGATGATGATGATGATTAACAGGTTTGAATTCAGAGTTTTCCTTCTAGACTAGTTGCCTCACCAAGGCTGAAGAACTCAGTCTGTCCTACTATTTACCCATAGCTGGAGGGAGAATAATTGGATTCATACCTTTCCCAAGGGTATTAGTGCTATGTGAAATGCAATCAGTCTCGTCCAGGATTTGAACTCGTGTCGCCGTGTCTATTTCCAACGACGATAACCATTACACCAGTTTTAATGCTTCTCAGTCTACCTACATATCTGTCTATCTATGATTCCCCAACCCCATCTTTTTCGTCTCTGTATTTTTTCTCTTGTAGCCGACTAAGTTATTGTGTCTTCTGTCAGGCGGTATCTTTTCAAATGATATCCTGTAAGAATCCTTTCTCTGACTGTCTGACTGGCCCCTCTGCGTGTCTGCTCCTGCGTCGGTCTCCCCCCAGCACCACCAACATCCAGTGCCCGATTCCCTCCTTTCTTCACTGTCTTTTGGTTGATCTCTACGGACTCTATCTGACCCTGTTCTTCTGAATGTCCCTTCGTTGACCTTCTGTTTATATGGAGAGGCAAACGTCCCATGGCTAATCCACAATCATACACACACACACACACAAGCATCCACGCCCAGCCATATAGTGTTAAGTCTGTATCCCACCATCAATAGGATAGGATAGCAATATTATTGAATCTAAAACTCAGCAAATATACATTTCTTCAATTAACAATAGACGCGACATCTTACGATTATATGAAAGGTAACTGACCCGTAATATTATTAAGATGTATCAAAGAGAGTTCCTTTTCTTCAAAGCTTAATTCAAATATATATATTATATTTGAATTAAGCTTAGGAAAAAACAGTGTTACCCTGATATAAGAGACTTATTCTCCGGTTCCGACAACTCTCTTACATCCGGGTTACACTGTATCTAAAGAAAATCTTTTGCGAAATAATTGTATTTTATTGATACTATTAAAAATAAGCAAGTGTTTTTCTCTCAGGATGACAAATGGTTTAATTATTTTATATCTAGCAAATTGTAAAACATTTCTATAGTAAAATTCTTTCCTATGTATTTCGATAGGAAAGCTATTTTCAATGCCTTTTTATAGTAAAATCTTTAGCCATGTAATTATAGTATTAACTAGGAAAACTTTATTCATTTATCTTCTATTGACAGCCAAACAGTTAAATTTAAACCCACCAAACAGTAATGCATTTCCATTGTAAAATCCTTTCCGATGCATTTCTTTAGTAAAGTTATTTCCGATGCATTTCTATAGTAAAGTTATTTCTGATACATTTCTATACTAAAATCCTTCTAAATTCATTTCTTTAGTAAAGATGCATTTCCACTGCAAAATCCATTCCGATGCATTTCTATAGTAAAGTTATTTCCGAAGTATTTCTATAGTAATATTTTTTCTAATGCTTTTTATTGTAAAATCCTTCTAAATTCATTTCTTTAGTAAATATGCATTTCTATTGTAAAATCCTTTCCGATGCATTTCTATAGTAAAGTTATTTCCGGAGTATTTCCATAGTAATATTTTTTTTAATGCTTTTTATTGTAAAATCCTTCTAAATTCATTTCTTTAGTAAAATCCTTTCCGATGCATTTCTATAGTAAAGTTATTTCCGATGCATTTCTATAGTAAAGTTATTTCCGAAGTATTTCTATAGTAATATTTTTCCTAATGCTTTTTATTGTAAAATCCTTCTAAATTCATTTCTTTAGTATAGATATTTCCAGTGCATTTCTATAGTAAAATATTTGGCAATGAATTTGTACTAATAACACTGGTTTACAAAAATAAATTTTTGGCCTGAGGTAAGAATGGGGATAGGTGTTTTTTGTTAATTTGGGTGTGCTGAATTCAAATTTATAAATAGTTTTGCTCTATCTCCTCTAGTTTTCTGGCTTTTAAATAGTCTCATTTTAGTATAAACAGAGAATATATGTGCATATTTCAAGAGTTGCAGCAGCTTATAACAGATTAAACAGGATAGATAAAGAACACTGATTGAATCAATATACTTGGATGACACAATTACACAATTCATAGTACCACAGATGTGTAACACGCTAGTTGAGGGACACCAACCTCCTGCGCCGCCTGCGAGACAACCTCTTCCAATGACTGCCAGAATGTGGATTGAGACCGGCTGCCTTAAATGTCAAAATCCGTCTTGATATATAACTATATATATATATATATAATGTAATGCTATAACTTACATTTAGTGCATAATAACTAAAAAATAAGCCATAAGTCTCACAATATTAGAATTAACCCTGACTTCATATACGCCTTTATGTACCGTATATGCACAAAATGAACACTATGCATATCTAAAAAAACTAGAGGTGATGAGTAAAGACGGATTTCAAATTTGAATTCAGCACCCTCAAATTAGGTAAAAACGGGTATTTTTGTGCTTGCCTCAATTTCTTTGTAAACCAGTGTAATTTGCCAAAGTTCATCTTTATTTTATAGATTGCCGAATGCTTTTATGTAAATCTAAAAAAATTATATTGCATTTCCAGAACAAAAATACTTTCCAGGGGGATTTCTATAGGAAAGTTATTCCTTTAATAAAATCCTTTCCAATGCATTTTATGAGAAATGTGCTCAATTCAAAGAATATGCTAGGTTTTAGGTCTTAAATCATTACAAACAACAGACAATTCAAAGAATATGCTAGGTTTTAGGTCTTAATTCAAAGAATATGCTAGGTTTTAGGTCTTAAATCATCACAAATAACAGACAATTCAAAGAATATGCTAGGTTTTAGGTCTTAATTCAAAGAATATGCTGGGTTTTAGGTCTTAAATCATCACAAACAACAGACAATTCAAAGAATATGCTAGGTTTTAGGTCTTAAATCATCACAAGCAGACAAAAAGTGAACAAAATTATCCGAATATTAGTCGCTATAAAATACAACTCTGCCCAAATCAAATAAAAGTTTATCTCTGCCCAGCCCAAGAAATTATCTAGTAGTAACTGACAAAGGAGGAGAGAAAAAATTTTTTAAAAAATAAAGGAGATAAAAAAGGGGGGAAGGGAAGCTTACTTTTGTTACCTGAAAGAAAATCGTGTCTATATATTTTAAAAACAAAAACAAACAGTTGTTGTATAGCCACATAATACATATTCATGCAGAATCATAACAACGACACAATAAAGACGAGCGACACAGTTCTTAAGAAAAATACACCTCTTACTTTATTTGAAAGGGTTCGAAAGAGTTACTCAAGGTTTTACTGAGAGAGGGAGTTGGAGACCGAAAAGAACTGCAACATATTGACCCCCACTCTTCTGGCCATAATAGTGTTTCTTTCCTATTCTCCTGTGCTGCTCAACCGGGGGCCTGGGGGCCCAGCCTCTCTGGGTGTTGTTTTTCTCTACCGCATCTTATCTTCAACTGATTGAACTTCCTGTGCACCGAGTTATATAATAGTTCGACATCCACCTTCTTCTTGTGGGCGTCACAAATCGCACTCATTCAACCCATCCACGGTCAAGGTTATATTCTGATATTCCTCGACCGGATGCACCTGTTATTTACACATATGCATTTCCTATTTTGACAGCTTGGCCGGGGTCGGAGGTTAATATACAACACAGTTCCAACTATAGAATACACATTTTTTAGCCTTGAAATAATCAACCCCAAAACATACATAAGAACATTCTAGAAATTTTGGATCAAAATCGCATTTACATAAAAGTTACATTTTTATATTTTTCAACCGATCAGCTAAAAACACAAAATAAGAACATTCTAGAAAATCCGGCTCAGAAACTAATTAACAAAAAAATTTAGGTTCTATAACAAATAAGTAAATATACGAATCTGATTGGTTAAGAAATGTCTGCGCGCTTGAATTTTAGGACCCGCAGAGAAACTATTTTTGATCCACTTAAGTGACCCCCAAAAAGTATAAATAACGAAGAATTTAATCAACCAGTTATTCATTCTTTCCACTACATGAGGTCATGAACGGACCGAAGAGAGCTACGCCATAAGACTCAAAGGGAAAAGGCATGAAACCTTCTTTTACTAATGCGACAAGTCGTCGCCAAGATCACAAGAAAACGCACATGCGAACTTAAAAAAAAAAGACCCATACTTACAGTCCATCACTTATACACACACACACACACACACATACCCATGTATGTAAGTAAAGTCAAATTTTTATCTTCTTTACTTTGGCCAACTATGGACCCATTTATTTGATAGACTTTATTAACATGTAAACACACACACACACGGACGAACAATACTATTTTCATTCAACTGGCCATAGCTGTATTTTCTACATACACAAATAACATGAACATTGTATTTTCTAATTATTTTTAACCTGTTTGTTGTGATCGTTAAATTGTTTGTTTCTTAATGTTCATTATTGTCATATTCCATTTGTTTACGTACTTGTAAAATTTGTGTCGTATTTGTGGTGGAACTAAACATGAAAGTAATACCCGTAAAATACGGACAACACCTCACTCACGCTCACTCACAACAAATTGGAGAGTAACATATACGCGAAACAATTCCATGTACCCCACGAAGTAATTTATTTCAAGAGAAATAAACTTTACAAAATCCGGCTTTGCATATTTTCCCTATATTTGTCGAAAACATAGAATTTAAGGTAAGAAGAATAACATACATTCGGATAACGACAATATTATAACCAAAAAAAAAGTAAAGATGTCCGTGGTGTAATGGTTATCCTCGCAGGAAATGGACGCGGCGACATGAGTTTTAATCCTGGGCGAGACTGACTGCATTTCACATAGCACTAATACCCCTGGGAAAGGTATGAATCCAATTATTCTCCCTTCAGCTATGGGTAAATAGTAGGACAGACTAGGTTCTTCAGCCTTGTTGAGGCAGCAAGTCTTGGAGAATGAAAACTCTGAATTGAAACCTGTTAAACTCCGCTTAAAAAATTGACCTTGTGTCATATCCTGCCCGAGCGGAGGGGTTGGTAAATATGATAATCAAAAAAAGAAGGGTATAAAGAAATATAACGACAAACTTGTTCAAAGCAATAATCTACTACCTACTGTTGTTAATAATGAAATACCTTTCATTGGTTATTTTTTGTCAACGTTCATTTTGAAGTCAGTTTTAAGGCTTTCTTCTTCTTCTTCTTCTTCTTCTTCTTCTTCTTCTTCTTCTTCTTCTTAGCGTCTCCTTCTTGTGTTAAACCAACCTGAACAATCGTGTTCTTCTAGTTTCCTGTGTAGACTTGTTGAAAACGAAGTTTACCATTTCTTTAGTGAACTTCGAATCGACCACCGCTTCCTCCTCTTATGTGAATATCTTTCTGTTTCAACGTGAATTTTCTTCTGTTGACCCTACAGATGCTTTTACCACATCTTCTGATCCGAGCTAACAGCTTCCTTTTTCGGTAAAAAGTCTAATAATAGCGCCTCCAGACCTTTGACTAAGCTTTCTTATGAAGGGGACGGCATACCAAAACCACAAATAGCCTGCAGTAGACTTATTGTTTCAACAAGTATCAACAAAAACCCTGTTAAGAAAAGAGGCTTAACCTAAGACTAATGGGTATATTTTGGTTAAGCTACCGTGCTTAAGAAAAAACTGACTAAAGTCGAAGGCGAATAAACGAGAACTCGCAAAGCCCAAAGAGCGAGCCCAGCAAAGCCTTCTACTTTTAATCAAAAGAAGAGCAGGAACTCTTGTGAGTCTCACTTAAATAACAGTAATGGCAGGAGACTTCAAAACAGCTAACCAGATTCGAGAAGATATTAACTGCCGAATTTACAAATTTCAACAATTCCTATAATAGATTCTTTTGCAGTTCATTCTTATAGTAAAAACCTTTCCAATGCATTTCTATAGTAAAGTTATTTCCAATACATTTCTATAGTAAAATCCTTTCTAATGTATTTCTATAAAATTCTATAGTAAAGTTATTTCCAATACATTTCTATAGTAAAATCCTTTCTAATGTATTTCTATAAAATTATATATATATATAAGCATACCGGGACATTGGCCCAGCGGTTAGAGTGTTCGCCAATGGCCCGGGAGACCTAGGTTCAATCCCAGGTCGAGTCATACCAAAGACTTTAAAAATGGAACTTGATACCACCTTGCTTAACACTCAGCATTATAAGGTACGGTTCAAGGGTAAAGTGGAGCAATCCAGGGAATGGAGTAGCGCCCTCCCCTACACCTTGGTGTAGTAGCTATCGAAAAGGGAGCCTTCGGGTCACCCTCGACTATGGTCGCTAACTTTACTTTACTTATATATATATATATATATATATATATATATATATATATATATATAATTAACTTAAATCGTGAGTCGGAAATCTTCTACTAAAGTTTCACCTTATCGGATCATCAGGAAGTCTAACCCCGGGGTTAGACTTCCTGATGATCCGATAAGGTGAAACTTTAGTAGAAGATTTCCTACTCGTGATTTAAGTTAATTTTATAATTGGCTCCACTTGTGTTGAGCACTCTTGTAATTGTAGCATTGCAGGATTTGCGGAAGGTTTTTAGTTTTCTTTTGACCAACTGACTGCGTATCCCTTGATTTTTTTCAAGGGGTCGGATGAGGTTGGCCTTTTCTTTCTTTTTGACCTATAATTTTTTTCTTTTTCCCCCTGGCGGTGATTCGAGATACTTTTATCTCTTGTTCCTGGCGGGGTTTTTTTCATTTTTGTTTTGTTTTTTTTCTGGTACCGTGAATGCTGGTAGATATTAGATTAGTATATATATATATATATATATATATATGATGTTTGCTCCATCTCCACAAATGATGACCGTCTCTTGGTTCTCATTAAAGTGGCAAGCGATTGTACAACACGAACACCACTCTCTGAATAATTGTGATTATACCCCAGTGAAAAGCCGAGGCAAGATAACCCTTAATTACAAACAGCAAATGATATTAAGAGTTTTTATTCTAGCTATTATACTCTACTAAGTTGTGCAGCTGTACTTCTCAGTTAACATCCCTATATTCCTCCATCAGAACACAATACATTTTGCCATACTATCGTGAGCCCAGTCGACTGGGACTGCAAAATACACAAACTGAATCTCTACAGAGGACTAAGACACCCCCAATGAGAGTCTTAGATATGACACAAAACAATCTGATAGTGAGGCTCCAGTCCTGAAGCTCTGGGGAATATGAAGTACCCCTTCATTGCCATTACTTCTAGGTCCACTCTGACCCGGAGTAGCACCTGATAGGGCCTTATCTATGAGTCAAATAGAACTGTTTGATATTTAAACTGAGTGCAAACAAACGAGAGTAGTTGAATCAAATTTTTCATGATACATAGCAATACTTGGAACCATCTGACTGTATGCAAACAAATGAGTAACGTTGGATAGAATCGTTAGTATTGAATAGAAATACTTGAAACTTTTTAACTTTGTGCCTGAATTGATTTACAGGAATTATATCGAACTATATGTGAAACCATTTGACTGTGAGCTAATGAAAATTAGTACGGAAAATTTTTAACTGTTTTACGATATAAAAAATAGAATTATTGGGTTTGCATTGCGGTATTTGTCATCTGTCCCACCACCGGACGAGTGTGGAGCAAGATTTTTTTTTTGGTGGGTCCAGGCGAAGGGCCGGAGCCCACAAGTGCCCGGCGGTGTCCTCTTGGTGTAATGGTTAAAGCGATGGACTGCGGAATCGTAGTACGCGAGTTCGTACTCCAGTCGCGCTATTGCATTCACTTTCGGGCAAATACCCTTGGAAAAGGTATGAACCCCCTTATCCTCCCAGCTATGGGTTATATAGTAGCACTACTATTCTTCTAGGAGAATGTCTTTGGCATTAAATAACCTACAAAGGTTGATATGCCATTAAACAAAGAAACCAAACCAAACCAAACCACAAGTGCCCGGCATTTCTAAAAATGCCTATGGTCCCGTCAGCATTCCCCTTATTCCTCTTATTAGGGGCGCCTCAGGAGCCAGACAATAACCCCCGACCTCGAAGTGGGTAAAAGACTGGAGGGAAGGCCCCCTGAGGCTGAAGGAAATCTCCAACTGCCGAGACACACTCGGCCAGATCCGTGCCGCAGTAACCCGACAACTGGAGAGGTGCAGTTTAAGGATACTGTTTGGCTTTACATTACAATATTTAGAACCATTTAACTGGATCCAAATATATGAATAGGGTTCAATAGAATCATCATCATCATCATGTCGTGCCGCCAGTACGGATATCCCTGACTCTCCCTCGCCACTTCTCCCTATCATTCATCCCCTCTGGCAGGTCTTCAGGGCTACATCCCGAATCCTCACATAGCTGCTGTTCGAGCTGGTCGTCCTGCTTTTGCTCTGCCATATGCGGGGGTCCATAGGAGTACATCACTTATGAGCTCGTCCCTGCTTCTCCAACAGTGTACTGCATGTCTGGTTCGTCTAGCTTGGATAGTTTTCGTGATGGGAGGCAGGTGGCCGTATAGTAAGTGCTTTGTGGGGTGTTGCTGCCAGGATTTGTTCAATATTGCTCGCAGCGTTCTTGTGTAATTGCCATCCAGCTTCTTCTCCAGCCGTTTAGTTAGCGTCCAAGTAGTGCATCCATATAGCAGTATGGACACGACCGCTGCCTGAAAGAAACTGCGTTTCATTTTATCGGTCAAGTTTGAATTCCATATGATCGAAAGCCTATCGATAGCTGTCCATGCCTTCGTTAGCCGTGTGTCGATGTCTTTTTCGGTTGATGTGACGATGCTTCCTAGGTAAGGGAAATTTGTCAACCAGTTTCAGAGAGGTTGCGTCTAGTGTGGAAATGTCACCTGTTTGATTATAGCACATATATAATTAGTGATAAATAGCAATACTTGTAAGCACTTCACTGTGTGCAAATAACTGAATGAATAATTATTGAACAGAATTATTAGTGTTAGATAGCAATAATTGAAAAACCATTTAACTATGAAGAAACTAAAGCGATACTAATGTGCTAAAAAATTAGTTGTAACTCATTTAAAAATTAAATTACCTACAAAATGTTCACTTACAAATCATATGAATATCCATTTAAATGTGTGAAAACAAATGATTTATAGTAAATAGAAATATTTAACTGTGTGAAAAAAAGTGAGCTCAGGCTCGTTTAAAAATATTTTATACAAAATGTTTACAAATAATATATATTCAATATATTTGTATGAAGAAGATTTGGCATTAAATAACCTACAATAGTTGATATGCCGTAAAACCAAACCAAAGCGAATTCTATATATCTAATGCATATGTGTAAAGAGGATTTGGCATTAAATAACCTAAAAAGGTTGACACGCCATAAAACCCAACCCAACCAAATCAAATATATTTAATATATAATTATAAAAAGGATTTGGCATTAAATAACCAATAATGATTGATATGATATAAAACCAAACCAAACCAAATCATATATATTTAATATATATGTACGAAGAGGATTTGGCATGAAATAACCTACAACGGTTGATATGCCATAAAACCTAACCAACACACTAACCTGACCATACTGTCGTCCAGCTGACTGAGCTACTTTTACCAATAGAATAGTTAGATTTATCAGGGTTTAAGGGTACAGTCCTCGAATAGACGTTTGTAACGCTACAGCACTACATAGAAAGTTGTACGACCACGGTTCTAATGGGTCTATGGGTGTAGCACTACGCCTTAAGTTTCAGTCGGACCGCCGTTGTAACCTCATAGTGAGAAAAAGTGACGAATCCACAAATCACCATCTTATTCGCTTCTACACCTCTTCGTAGTCGTCGAGAAGAGAGAAATAGATTATGAACTGAGTCGACCGCTTTAGATAGATTGAGAGAACGAGACCATCGTGAGAAGAGTTGTTCTTGCGTGTACTTGCTCGCTGGTTCCGTCTTCACGGCTTCGCAGCGGGTGTGGGGTCCCTTCACGAAGCTCACCCAAAATGGGTGCCGTAATTTTCAGCCGTCTCCACGTCATTACGTCTCGTCCTCATCTGACTTTGTTTTCTTGTTTCTTATCCCGCGTCCACTCTCACGGCTCTTCCGTTTTAACTTCTTTCAGCTAATCAGGACCCGTCGCTGATTTGTTGTTGATACATTTCTATTTATAACCTGGGCGTCCACTGCTATTCCGACCTAGACTTGGGAAAGCCTCTACCCGTTCAACTTCCCGTTCGCTTCTCCTCTACACCATCTTACCTCTTTCTCTCTATCTATCTATCAATCTATCAAACTGCTTTGAATCTCTTTCTCATATTTGTCCCTCCTTTTTTCACCGCCCGGTGGTTAACCTGTAAATTTTGCAAGGAAATAACTTAATACTAAAACAGTCACCTAGCATCCTTAATCATATTACATGAGTTCATTCCCCTACATTCGAGAATCTTGAAGTCAGAGTTTTTACTTCTCCTAGACTGGCTTCCCTACCAAGGCAATATATATATATATCATCATCATCATCATCATGTCACGCTATCAGCACGGATATCCCTGACCCTCTCTCGCCACCCCTCCCTATCGTTCATTGCTTTCAGCAGATCTTCAGGCCTACATCCCGTATCGGCACAGAGCTGCTGTATGTAGGTTCGAGCTGGTCGTCCTGCCTTTGCTCGTCCATATGAAGGGGTCCACAGGAGTACATCACTCATGAGCTCGTCCCTACTTCTCCAGCAGTGTCCCGCTTGTCTGGTTCGTCTAATCGTGATAGTTTTCGTGATGGGTGGTAGGTGGCCGTATAGCTGCTGCTTTGTGGTGTGCTGTCTCCAGGATTTGTTCAATATTGCTCGCAGCATTCTTGTGTACTTGCCGTCAAGCTTTTTCTCCATCCGTTTAGTCAGCGTCCATGTGGTGCATTCATATAGCAGTATCGACACGATCGCTGCTTGGAAGAAACTCCGCTTCATTTTATCGTTCAGGTCTGACTTCCATGTGACCGAAATTCTATCGATAGCTGTCCATGCCTTTGCTTGTCGCGTGTTGATAAAAGTCGTAGAAGAGTGGAATCTAAACTTGTACTGTTTCTGTGAAGGATAAATTGCATAGAAATTTCAATCATCCATTTGTTTATGTGGAAAGATCTTGGATCCGTCTAAAAACGAAAGAAATAATCGAATTTCCGATCGATTTAACGCCACTGTTCTTTCGTAACGTTCCTCTTTTTCAAAGGCTGCCCCACTGTGTTTTATTTTGGGAATAACGGCTTCTATTTCCACGAGCTGGGGAGGCGAAATGAATCTTGTCAATCTCCCCGTCCCCAGGAATAACTATAAATATCAGTAGCATTTGTAGTATTAGTAACGTTTGTTGTATTAAAGGAGCCGTAATCACCAGTGAAATAGACGAAAAGAAAAAAAAACATCTGTTCGGAAATAATAAATTCATCTTTGACCTTTATAAACGCAAAAATACTGTTATGAATAGATTAACGATAGTCAGTTGACGTACTTGATCACTATGCCAATATTTATCTATTAATCCATCTATCTATCTACCTCAGCATGTTCATATCTATCTATCTATCTGTCTGTCTATCTGTCTGTCTGTCAATGAACAGCAGTCCATATCTTTTTTATGCGCATGTTGAAATCGTTTTCAGTGGGTGAGATATTCCTACCAAGATCTAGGAAATGGTCTGCTAACTTAAGATTGTTGATATTTAATAAGATGGCTTGTTGCCCCACCACCACCAACACACACACCTTTTTTTAGTGCGAACAGATTTTATAGTGACATTCAGCAAAGCAGATTATGAATAGAAATGTATAATACTATGGACCATAGGTTTGGTTTGGTTTGGTTTGGTTTGGTTTGGTTTTATGGCACATCAACCATTGTAGGTTATTTAATGTCAACTCCATTTTATACATATAGACAGTTCTATTTCAAGCAATTCAGTTTAGTACAAGTATAGTTTTTGTTTACACACAGTTAAATGTAAAAACAGTTCTATTTCAAACAATTTAGTTTAGCATAAATACACAGTTTAATTGTCAAAAACATTTCTATTCAGTTAAGTCAAAAAGTTCTATTTTAAACAATTCAGTCTAACGTAAGTAGAGTTTCAATATCAAAAACAGTTCTATTTCAAACAACTCAGTTTAGCATGAGTACACAGTTTCAATTTCAAAAACAGTTCTATTTCAAACAATTCAGCTTAGCATACAAAATCAGTTCTATTTCAAGCAATTCACTTTATCATAAGTACACAGTTTAGTTCTATTTAACCCATAAATCGGACACGATCAGGTGCAACCACTGTGGGCAAGAGGGGACCCGAGAGCGATCATAATGAAGGAGTACTCTGCATTCCCCAAAGCTCCTGCATTACTGGAACCTCACCGTTTAAGGTCATATCAAGGTCATAACAGTCGTTGAGAGGTTTTACTCCTCAGAGAAGCAGTCGGTATGAATACACCCCCACCAGCACGCATGGTTAGATGTATATATATATATGTGTGTGTTTGTGTGTATGTGTGTGTATTTGTGAGTTGGCTCCAGATGTTGGTGTATATATGTCTATATAGGGGCCATAGTGTGTGGGAGGGTTCGTATTTTGCGTGTGGATGCTTTATCGGACCGTCTCCAATTGAGATATTCTCTTTTCCAAGTCTTTCTCGGCCGTCATCCAAATACAAAATGCATATCCCCAACACACACTACGGCCGCTATATAGGCATATATACACCAACACCAATAGCCAACTCACAACAATACATATATATATATATATATATATATGAATCGAGGAATTGATATATTAAGTTAGAAATTAGAAAAGAAAATCCGGCACGCACCTCCACGTGACATACGGAGCTGTTTCGACCTTATTAGGTCTCATCAGCAGTGCACCCCGTGATCTCCACCACTGGAGATCGAACCAACAACCACAGTATGCAGAAGCCGAATCTCTACCACTGGGCCACTGGTTCATGCCACGTATAAGCGAGACCGAATTAACAAGTCATGATGAATTGCGCGACCACTTGACCTAATGTGTCTTTTTTATAGGTATGTATTCCCTACAGCAGACACGGTCCCGGATGTACCTATAAAAAAAGACATTAGCCCCGTAGGGAATGCTGATGAGACCTAATAAGGTCGAAACACCTGTTCAGTACTCCGTAGGTCACGTGGAGGTGTGTGCCGGATTTTCTTGTCATGGTAATTTCTAATTTAATATATATATATATATGTATATATATACAATTACCGACGCCGACTACGCCGATGACATACACCCAACCAAGCCGAAACACTACTGCATAGTTGGGAACGAACAGCCGCAGGCATAAGCCTCTATGTCAATGCACACAAAACAGAATATATGTGCTATAATCAAACCGGGGACATCTCCACTCTAGACGGAACCCCTCTTAAACTAGTAGACAAATTCACTTACCTAGGAAGCAGCGTCGCATCAACCGAAAAGGACATTGTTACGAAGTTAACGAAAGCATGGACAGCTATCAATAGGCTATTGATTATATGGAAATCAAACCTAACCGATAAAATGAAACGCTGTTTCTTCCAGGCAGCGGTCGCATCGATACTGCTATATGGGTGCACTACATGGACTCTAACAAAACGGCTGGAGAAGAAGCTAGACGGCAATTATACAAGAATGCTGCGAGCACTCTTGAACAAGTCCTGGTGGCAACACCCCACAAGACACCAACTATACGGCCACCTGCCTCCTATCACGAAAACTATCCAAGTTAGACGAACCAGACATGCAGGACACTGCTGGAGAAACAGGGACGAGCTCATAAGTGATGTACTCTTGTGGACCCCCACACAAGGCCGTGCAAAAGCAGGACGACCAGCACGAACATACATTCAGCAACTATGTGAGGATACGGGATGTTGTCCTGAAGACCTGCCTGAGACGATAAACGATAGGGAAAAGTGGCGAGAGAGGGTCAGGGATATCCGTGCTACCAGCACGACATGATGATGATGATGATGATGATATATATACATGCATCTAATCATATGTACTAGTATACCTAAGATCCATAGTGTTATACACTTCTATTCATAATCTGCAACAAGCAAACGATATCCCACCGAAACTACTACGGACGCAGATGATCTAGGGATTCTTGCAAAAAAAAAACGCTCGAGCTGAATCTAGCTACAAGAGGCATTGGTCTCAACAAGAAGAAAGACAAAGCAGATTTTGCGTGTTTTAATCAATATGGAGACACCTCGTTAAATAGCAAGCTTCTTGAATGAATAGACCAGTTCATATACCTCGGTAGCAATATCTCATCCACTGAAAACGATTTCAACATACGCATAGAAAAGGCTTGGACTGCTGTAAATAGACAAGCAGTTAAATAGATAGATAGATAGATAGATAGATAGATAGATAGATAGATAGATAGATAGTTGAGTGGTGAGTAGTGACAAGCCATTAGCAACTCAGTTGTCAACCAGCGAAATGAGGAGCGCCTCGATTAGCACATCCATGCGGATCGGGTCGATGAAAGATGGACTACGCATAGAACATTTTTCAGACAACGAGGCCATTATGACTGTCAATGCTGAAAAACAATTAGCAGTAGTTACTATGCTCCCCTACCCCCGAAAAAAAACGTCCGTTGTAATTTCCCTGTACAATCAGAAGAACGGTACACGCCTCGTGCAGGTGGCGGTTTCTATCACAAATGGTCTTCCGTAGTTCTATTTTGCCTCGGAAGGTTATAGTTTCATTGCGGAAAGAAAATTACTTGCTTACTCAGCCGTTTTGTATTCCACACTAAAATAAATTAGATTTGAAACAGTCTAATTAGATCATTGTACTTGGTAATGAACCTTAACCGCAGGTTAAAGATAGATAGATAGATAGATAGATAGATATGAATATTTTTATAACAATGATGTTTGAGATATGTGATGCGCAGAATCTCAAGGGGCTTTATATATATATATATATATATATATATATATATGTGTGTGTGTGTGTGTGTGTGTGTGTGTGTGTGTGTGTGTGTGTGTGTGTGTGTGATAGATTTAAGAATTTGAAACAAAATTCTAACATAATATCTATATTTATAGTTAACGAAATTTTGAAATTTTTTTTCCTTTTTAAAGAATGTCGTTATTTTTATTTTTGAATTAAACTAACGTATTTGTTGATTGCAATAAAAATCTAGTTAAGCAAATATTTCAAAAATCACACACACACACACACACACACATATATATATACATATATATATATATATATATATATATATATATATATATATATATATATATATATCAGAAATCATATCAAAACTACGAAAATTGAGTATGACTTATTAATTATTAATATTTATTAATACAAAATTTATTTTAGTAAGGTTTGGTTGGGTTTGGTTGGGTTTTATGGCATATTGTAGATTATTTAATGCCAAATCCTCTTTATACATATATATTAAATATATATGATTTGCTTTGGTTGGGTTTTATGGCATATCAACAATTGTAGGTTATTTAATGCCAAATCCTCTTTATACATATATATTAGATATATATGATTTGGTTTGGTTGGGTTTTATGGCATATCAACTATTGTAGGTTATTTAATGGCAAATCCTCTTTACACGTATATATTAGATATATATGATCTGGTTTGGTTGGGTTTCATGACATATCAACCCTTGTAGGTTATTTAACTGTTTTTGTATGCTAAATTGAAATATTTGAAATAAAACTGTTTTTGATATTGAAACTGTACTTATGCGAAACTGAAATAGAATTGTTTGATTAAACTGAATAGCTTGAAATAGAAATGCTTTGCCAATTAAACTTTGTATTTGTGCTAAACTGATCAGTTTGAAATAGAACAGCTCATTTGTATAAAAATGGATTTGGCATTAAATCACCTACAAAGCTTGATATGCCATAAAACCCAAACAAACAAACATTTTTTTATAACATCTTTAAACGAGCCTAAGCTCATTTTTCCACTCAATAAAATGGTTTCAATTATAGTTATATAACACTAATTATTCGATTCAGTATCAATCAATTGTCTACGCAGTGTGAAGTGGTTACAAGTATTGCTATTTAACACTAAAAATTCTATTCAACATTACTCCTTCGTTAGCACACAGTTAAATGATTCCAAGTATTGCTATGTATTACTAACAATTCAATTAAACATCAGTCATTTGTTTTCACACAGTAAAAGGATCAAACAATTCTATTTCAAACAATTCAATTTGGCACTCAGTTTAAATGTCAAACAGTTCTATTTGATCCATAGATAGGACTGTTTCAGGTGCTACCACTCCATAGCAGAATGGGCCGAGGAGTGATGGCAAAGAAGGAGTACTTCGCATTTCCAAAGCTCCACCATTACTGTCACATTGATTAGCGTCATATACAGGACACTCATTGGGGAGGGGGGTCTTACCCATCAACAAAGAAGCAGTCGGTGTATTCTACAGCCCGAACCGGCTGGGCTAAATTTTAATGAGGGATATTGAAACTATTTGGAACTAATTTTTACTGAATAAAGAGATAACTTTTGATATAATCGTTTTTTGTTTAAAAGTAAAATAACTTGAAATAATACTAGATTCAACAATATTTCTCTGCTGTTTATATTGTTTGTGTATATATATATATATATCCGCCGTAAAGGCGGCAAGGCACAACCAGCGAGCAAGCATACGCGAGAACGAACAGAAAACGATAAAACGAAAAAGATAATAACAAGCTCTCTCTCTCTCTCTCTCTCTCTTCTCACGACATTTTATTTCTCTCTGTCTAGCTAAAGCGGTCGACTCATTTTTCATACTCTGTTTCTCTCTTCTCAATGACTTGAAAGAGGTGTTGTATATTGTCTTCATATTTTATTATATTCACAGCGTTTCGGCCGATATGTCGTCCGGCCTTCTTCGGGTGTTTCTCAGAAGCCTACATAGAACTTCGAATCACGCCCTTTATTTAATCCACAGAGGTCACTTGCTCTGATTCAGTTAAACATATTGTTGGTATTCCTGTAATGATATTCGCCTGTAATCAGGATTGAACCTGCAATCTCCTGATGATTGTCACTTAGAAGCTTAGGTAACTGTTGTGGCCCCGGAAAGGGTCACTAATGAAAACACAAACACGGATATTAGATAACAGATTATATTACACAAGGAAGATAGAGTTACATAGAAAAGGTAAGAAATCTCGTACTGTTCGGATAACACCAATACTGATCTGCGGTATTTGATGACCGCCCCACCCAACGGGCATGAGTGGCACAAGGCCTTTTTATGGTGGGTCCGAGCGCAGGGCCGTAGCCAACATGCGCCCAGCATTTACAAAAATGCCTACTGCCCCGTTGGCATTCCTCTTATTAGGGGCGCCTCAGGCGCCGGGCGATGAACCCAACCACCCGAAGAGGGTAAAAGCCTCGGAGGAAGGCCCCCTGAGGCCGAAGGAAATCTCCAGGTACCGAGACACACTCGGCCAGATCCGTGCCGCAGATAACACGGCCGGCCGAAGTGCTACCCGGCAACTAGCGAGGTACATACCGATATTGATCTGCCTCCAGGCAGCGAAATCTCTAGTACTAATAACGGTGAGAAGAGTCCATTATGGTAAGATGGGTAAGGCTCCCACAACAGTAACCCACTCCCTTTGTCACTTTTTCTCACGGTGAAGTTACAACGGGCTTCCGACTGACACCTAAGGCGTAGTGCTACACTTATGGACTATTTAGAACGGTGTTATTAGACGTGTCTGTGAGGTGCCATGGCGTAGGTTCTGCTAAGAGCCGTTGTGGTGCAAGAGCCTATTTAGTGACCTAGTATTACAAACGTCTATTTGTGCACAAATACCAGTCTGTCTTTCTATCAATCTATTACTTTCTGCTCATCTACGACATAAGGCCTTATAATTCCCATGCTGACGTATGCTGATTGATGGCTGAGGGGTATGATACTAACCCTAACGTAAAGTTGGGTGGGTTTCAACCCCAGTTTGAAGCGTCCTGCGTGTTAGCTACACTGAAGAGTTGTGATACAACGAAAAAGTCAGTCTGTTGATGACTTTCTTTCTCTCTCTCTCTCTCTCTCTATATATATATATATATATTCATATCTAATTCTGTTCATATCTATCTACCTATCAATCTTTTTATATCTATCTATTTATCTATCTCGATTCTTATACGGGTTCCTATAAATTTTGTTAAATTTACCGCAAATACGTACCTCTTGTTGGAATAAATAAATAAGCAAAAATTAAATAATTTTTCGAACGTTATTTACGTCACATACATTTTGAAACAAAGCTATTAACGATAATAGAACGCCAAGAAATTATCTCCCTTTTTTTTTTCTTTTTATTTTTCTTTTTATTGTTATTTGAAAAAGATTTTCGGATGAGACATTGTAACATCGCATACTAACATCGTCCTGAAGATGGTTCAAGAAAAAGAACGAAACGTAAAACGATGGCATGTTATACATGTATAAATAAATGCATCATTAATTTTTTTTTTTTTTTTTTGGTATGGTTTTTGCAGGGTTTTTTTTTTTTTTTGTTTTGTCTTTTTCTCTTTTTTTTATTTTTGGTACTTCTTTTGTTTTGCTTTTTGTTCTGTTGTTTCTTTCTTTTTTCTTTTTTTCTTTTTTTTCGTATTTTATTTTGACATATCGGATTTATTTCCATTTTTCTTCGCGTGTGTGTGTGTTTGTGTGACAGAGTGATGGATTGAGCTGAGTGGATTTAATTCCATGTTTTTATCATATATATATATATATATATATATGTATGTATATATGTGTGTGTGTGTGTGTGTGTGTGTAGACAGACAGAAAGACACAGAGAGATGGTGGGAGCTGAGAATACCACCAGATTTAATTCCATGTTTTTATTATATACACATACATATATATATGTTTGTATATACGTACGTATGCATATATATATAGAGAGAGAGAGACAGACAGACAGACAGACAGAGACAGAGAGAGAGACAGAGAGTGCAAGAGGGAGAAAGACATAGGCAGAGAATAAAGTAAAACAGTCTCATTAAATCTGGATGCTATAAAAGCCTTTTTATACCTGCGGATAAGGTTCGTTACGAAATACTGTGGCGCCATTCATGTGGAGAAAAATCTGTTCCAAGTTGTCGAATGCAACATGGCCAAATAAATATCATCAATTAATGTTATGTTTGGCGCGAAAAGTCACACACACGAACCAAGTTGGCCATTTTGGCTCTTCAGAATCAACTAAATCTGTTCAAGTCTATCTAAATATGTTTAGATCTATCGATCTATCTCAACCTGTTTATATCTATCTATCTATCTATCTATCTATCTATCTATCTCAACCTATCTATCTATCTATCTATCTATCTATCTATCTCAACCTGTTTCTATCTATCTATCTATCTATCTATCTATCTCAACCTGTTTATATCTATATCTCTATCTATCTCAGCCTGTTTATAACTATCTATCTATCTGTCTATCTATCAATCTCAACCTGTTTCTATCTATCTATCTATCTATCTATCTATCTCAACCTGTTTCTGTCTATCTATCTATTTATCTATCTATCTATCTCAACCTGTTTATGTCTATCTATCTATCTATCTATCTCAACCTGTTTATGTCTATCTGTCTATCTGTCTATCTCAAACTTTATATTTATCAACTTATTTATCAATCGAAATATCTACCACATTCTATCCATATCAAATTATATATATATATATATATATATATATATATATATATATATTGAGTTATCTATCGATCTGACTATATATATATATATATATATATATATATATATAATTCATTTCTAACAAGAAAACAAACTGACCACGTGTGGAAAAGGCAAAAGTAATCCCAGACAATAAGACACCAAAATGCTCCCTACTACCATTTGTCAAAACTATAAAACCTCAGTACGAACTTGGGAACCAGACTGTTAAGGCAGGAAAAAATAGTCAGCAGAAAGGTTTCGTCACTCGCTTCTTGAACAGCCTCTCAGCATTCTGACTGGCAAGAAGCTTCCCGCGAAAAGAAAATCCAATCAACCGAAAGTCGATTCTGCCGAAATTCAGCTGCGTTAAACAAAAGACCCGAGAATTCAACCCGAGAATTCTGCTGAAAGACAACTTTACAGAAAACTTAAAATTAAATGAAAATTGAAACTCTTCAACAAAATTAAAACGACTCAATTAAAACCACCAAAAAGATCAAATTTAAGCTGGAATTCTGCTGAAAGACAACTTTACAGAAGACTCAAAATTAACTGAAAACTGAGACTCTTCAACGAAATGAAAATAACTTCGTTTTCTGGACGCTCTGTCTTAGATAACCTCCCGCAAATTACATCAAAATTTGCAACGCTTTATCCTTTCCATCTTTTTTTGTTTCTTTTGTATAAAATTTCTTTCTAAAACTTAGTTGTCCGTATTATCTTTTCTGAATCAGTATCTGAACTAGAAAACATGCTAAAAATATTGCCCCTTTGAATATCAAATTCGGCTTTTAGTATCATCTTCATATCAAACTTTGCTGGATGAAGTTGGTTTGGCTTCTTTGTTTAATGGCATATCAACCTTTTGTAGGTTATTTAATGCCAAAGCCATTCTCCTAGAAGAACAGTAGTGGTACTATTTAACCCATAGCTGGGAGGATAAGGGGGTTCATACCTTTCCCAAGGATATTTGCCCGAAAGTGAACGTAATAGCGCGGCTGGAGTACGAACTCGTTTACTGCGATTCCACAGTCCATCGCTTTTACCATTACACCCCCCTGAATAAAATCCTTTTAGCATATATATATATATATATATATATATATATATATATATATATATATATATATGTGTGTGTGTGTGTGTGTGTATGTATATATATATATATATAGGAATGAAGAGAATTTGGTATTAAATAACCTACAATATTTGATATGCCATAAGACCGAACAAAATCCAAATCCTATATATTTAATCTATATGCATAAAAAGAATTTGGCATTAAATAATCTACAATATTTGATATGCCATAAAGCCAAACCCAACCAAATCATATATATTCAATATATATGTATAAAGAGGATTTGGCATTAAATAACCTATGATGGCTGATATGCCTTAAAACCAAAGAAACAAAATTCAGATGACATTTTAATTGATATATAACGTTAGTTCTTGCCAAAAGTCCAACAGAGGCGAGTGGAATTATTGTTAATAACTAAGTTAGAAGATTTATATATATATATATATATATATATACGGGTGTAGTTAGGCAGTAACCGTTCATTTAAGCATGTTTGATTAAATGATGAAGACATATTTTCTCCATATAATTTTATTAAAATCCTTTCAAGTTTTCAGATAAGTGTCTTGGTTTCAGGTTGGAATTGGTGGATGAATTTACCAAAATTGTCCGGAGTGGTTTCGGACCTTTCATAGGCCATCGTTAGGGGTTGCTTGCATCTATAAAGAGAGTTTTTCTTAAAGCGCTTGGTACAATTCATCCACCAATTCCAACCTGAAACCAAGACACTTATCTGAAAACTTGAAAGGATTTTAATAAAATTATATAGACGAAATGTGTCTTTATTATTTAATCAAACATGCTTAAATGAAAAACTGTAGAACAACTACACACAAACACACACACACGCGCGAACACACACACACACACACACACACACATATATATATATATATATATACATATACCTATATATATATATTTATATATATCGATCTGTTTATTATCTATTTGCATCTGTTATCTATGATGCAAATAAAGACAATTCCTTATTTCAATCCAGCAATAATTGCTTAACTCTGTGGCACAGTGGCAAACGTGCTGGACTGGGACCTCGTAGTATGCAAGTTCGAACCCCAATTGTGCTTGCCCAGTCAGCTGGTGCTGTAGAATACACTGACTTTCTTGGGTATGACTCAAAATGGGTACTGACATCAGGGTGGTTGTATCTGTTAGGGTCCCATCTATGGGTCAAATAGAAATACTTAATCATTTTCTATACATGTAGAATACACTGACTGCACCTCTGAAGAGGAGTAAGACCCCACCTCTAACGAGTGTCCTAGATATGACGCTAAACAATCTGATGGTGAGGTTATAGCAGTGCTGGAGCTTTGGGGAATGTGGAGTACCCCTTCATTGCCCTCTGGCCCGGAGTGGTAGCATCTGATTGGGCCCTTTGGGTTAAATAGAACTAACAGCATACTTATGCTAAACTGAATTGTTTGAGTAAGCTGAATAGCTTGAAATAGAAATGTTTTTGACAATTAAATCGTACTTACATTTAAACTGCGAGCTTATGCTTAACTGAATTATTTCAAATAGAACTGTTTTTCGATATTAAAACTGTATTTACACTTAACTGAATTGTTATATATAACTGCTTGAATAGTTTGAGATAGAAATGTTTTTGACAATTAAACTGTGTATTTATGCTAAACTGAATTGTTTTAAATAGAACAGATCATTTACATAAAAATGGATTAGGCGTTAAATAACTTACAAAGGTTGATATGCCATAAAACCCAACAAATCAAACCAAACCAACCAATTGTGCAATTAGGCTCACTTTCGGACTAATAACCTTGGGAAAGGCATGAAACTTCCCATCCCCTCCAGCTGTAGTTTAAATGATATCACTACTCTTCCTCTACAATAATGGCTTTGGCATTAAATAACCCACAAAAGTTGATATGTCATTAATCTAAGAAACCCTACTCTATGGCAATATTCCTATATTCCTCGAAAATTTTCTTATCTTGGGGGTTCATTACTCTAGCCGTAATGGCAATTGAGGCCCAATCATAGATAGGGATGATAATAAATATCCCCAGCTTCCATAATGGAAGAATTTAATAAAAACATCTGCGTAGTCGTAGGTTATAAATTCGAACAAAATTGGCCGATCTGAATCCATTTTGTCTTCGGGGGGATTTTTTTTTTTTTTTTTGTGTGTGTGTGTGTGTTTTCTTGTATGGATTTTCCAGAGAATAGATAAACATGTTTGAAAAGAAAATCTGCTAGGAAAATACTCATTTTTCGCTGAAAAAACACAAGAAACACAGTGGGGTGATTACAATACGAAATAGTAATTACCTTGTTAGAAAGAAAGAAAGAAAGAAAGAAAGAAAGAAAGAATAAGGTAAATCAAAAAGAGAAGAAGACAGACCTACAAAAACAAAGAGAGTAAGGCAAAAGAAAGAAAGAAAGAAAGAAAGAAAGAAAGAAAGAAAGAAGGGGACTCAAAAAGTAAGAAGAAATGAAAGCTAAAGAAAGAAAGAGAAAGAGCTGAGAAAAAGAAAGAAAATAAATTAAAGAAAAAGGCTTAGGCTACTAAGAGAGAGAAGAAAATAAAGCAAAAAAGAAAGAAAGAAAGAAAGAAAGAAAGAAAGAAAGAATAAGGTGACTCAAAAAGAGAAGAAGATAGAGCTACAAAACGAAAGAAAGAAAGAAAGAAAGAAAGAAAGAAAGAAAGAAAGAAAGAAAGAAAGGTGGCGAAAAGAAAAAGAGAAAAAACCGAGAAAAAGAAAGAAAGTAAAATAAAAGAAAAGGGCTAAGGCTAATAAGAGAGAGAAGAAAATAAAGTTATTAAAAGAAAGAAAGAAAGAAAGAAAGAAAGAAAGAAAGAAAGAGTCAGATGACAGAAAGAAAAGAAGTAAGGAAACAAAAATAAAGAAGGAGAATAAGGCAATAAAAATAAAGAAAATAAAACGAAAGAAAGAAAGAAAGAAAGAATGGAATTATTAATGTTAGATAGGAATACTTGAAACAATCTAACTACGTGCAAACAAATGAGCTATGGGTCGTTTGAAATAATGTAACCTTCAAACTATTCGTTTATAAATCATATATATCTAATCTATATGTATAAAATGTGACTTGGCATTAAATAGTCTACAAGGGTTGACATGCCATAAAAGTTCTTGTAAGCTTCTCATAAACTCCTGGTCGCAATCTTTTTGGAAATTTTCAATCCCTGAGAAATAAGGACGTTCTCCTATAAACTCTTCTACGTCGGCTGGGGCTGTAGAATACACCGTCGGCTGGGGCTGTAGAATACACCGACTGCTTCTCTGCAGACGGGTAAGACACCCCCGCCCAACGAATGTCCTATATGACGCTAAACAACCTGATGGTTGGGGCTACAGTCGTGGAGCTTTTTGGAATGGGGAGTACTCTTCCGTTGGCATCACTCCCAGATCCACTCGTGTCAGGAGTGGTAGCACCTGATAGGATCCGATCTATGGGTCAAATAGAACTGTTTGATATCTAAGATGTGTACTTGAACATTTAAACTGAGTACGAACAAATAACTTATGTTCATTTGAATTGTTTGAAATAGAACTGTTTTTGCATTTAATTGTGAGTAAACAAATAACCGATGTTTAATTAAATTGTTAGTGATATAGAGCAATACATGGAACATTTTAACTGTGCAGATAAATTAGTTGTTGAATAGAATTATTTGTGTTAGATAGTGCCGCAGGCATTGGCCTCCATGTCAATGCATACAAAACGGAATATATGTGCTATAATCAAACAGGTGACATCTCTACACTAGACGGAACCCCTCTTAAACTAGTAAACAAATTCACTTACCTAGGAAGCAGCGTCTCATCAACCGAAAAGGACATCGACACGCAGTTAACGAAAGCATGGACAGCTATCAATGGGCTATCGATCATATGGAAATCAGATCTAACCGATAAAATGAAACGCAGTTTCTTCCAGGCAGCTGTCGTATCGATACTGCTGTATGGATGCACTACATGGACGCCAACAAAACGGCTGGAGAAGAAGCTAGACGGCAATTATACAAGAATGCTGCAAGAAATCTTGAACAAGTCCTCACAAGATACCAACTATACGCCCACCTGCCTCCTATCACGAAAACTATCCAAGTTAGACGAACCAGACATGCAGGACACTGCTGGAGAAGTAGGGACGAGCTCATAAGTGATGTACTCCTATGGACCCCCACATATGGCCGGGCAAAAGCAGGACGATCAGCACGAACATACATTCAGCAGCTATGTGAGGATACGGAATGTAGCCCTGAAGAACAGCCAGAGGCGATGAACAATAGGGAAAAGTGGCGAGAGAGGTTCAGGGATATCCGTGCTAGTGGCACGACAAGATGATGATGATGAACAATGAAGAAAAACAATAGCAATACGAGTGCGCAAACAAATTCAGTTAAAAATAAAATTACCAACAAACTATTTACTTACAAATCATAGGTATATCCATTTAAATGTGTGTAAACAAATGACTGATGTTAAATTCATTATGTTACATCGCAATAATGGAAGCCACTTAACTTTGTGCAAACAAATAATTAATAGTTTGGTTTCTTTGTTTAATGGCATATATATATATATATATATAAGTTCTGATAGAACGAAACAGATCTGTCTGTGGATGACTATAGAGATATATATACTCCCCTACCCCCGTAGGGTTGAGTTCTCTGGCGAAGAAATAATCGTGTTGCCATTAGCGCTCATTGCAAGCCTCTTCGTAGATGAATTGAGGTCTCGGCTACCGCTGAACGGATGTATGTAAACAATAGTAATTGTGATTCATAACCGTTTAAAATTTACTTCGCAGCTAATATCTCCTCGTGGCTGAATGGTTAGAAGCTTTGGTTTGACGTTTGAATCAACCGGGTTTCGATCCCAGCTACGGGAAGATACTGTCTAGCCACACTGATGAGTTCTGATAGAACGAAACAGATCTGTCTGTGGATGACTATATATATATATATTTCTCGTCCGTTAAAAGTATGTAAAAGTTGCAAAATACGATATTCCGTACTCTCAAGTTAATTGGTAGAGGGATAAGATATTTTTGATATTATTCTTTTCCAAAATCTTTCTGAGAAATTCAATAAATACCGCCTTAACCCATAACATTTACGATAATATCTCCAAACCATATGAGGAATGTCTTCTTTTCGACAATAAATTCAGATATTTGAAGTTTTCTTGAGCACATTTTATCACTGGTTGTCTTAAGTGGTTCTTTTCTCTTATCAAAGCAGTTTTGGCACTCGACAAATCCCAATAGCCATGATTCATAAATCAAGTCGGTCATCTTTGCTGCATCGTAATTCTTTGGCAATGTGAAAGACTTAGCATAATCATACTCTAAAACATCCCCACATAGTCAGCATGTTTTAAAATACACTGACTGTATCTCTGCAAACCATACCCAGACCATATCCCCTGCAAACCATATCCAGACTGCATCCCCAGCAAACCATACCCAGACCGTATCCCCTGCAAACCATACCCAGACTGTTTCCCCTGCAAACCATACCCAGACTGTTTCCTCTGCAAACCATACCCAGACTGTATCTCTTGCAAACCATACCCAGACTGTTTCCCCTGCAAACCATACCCAGACTGCATCCCCTGCAAACCATACCCAGACTGCTTCCTCTGCAAACCATACCCAGACTGCATCCCCTGTAAACCATACCCAGACTCTATACCCTGAAAACCATACCCAGACTCTATACACTGCAAACCATACCCAGAGAGTTTCCTATCCAAACCATTCTGGGAATGGTTTGATTAGATTTTATGGCATATCAACCACTGTTGGTTATTTAATGCCAAATTCTGTTTTTACATATACATATTAAATATATGATTTATAAATACATTTTGTAGATACACAAAGTTAAATGATCAAACACTTCTATTTCTAACAATTCAGTTTAGCATAATTCAATAAAGTTAAATGGTTCCAAGTATTGCTATGTACGACAAACAATTTAATTAAACATCAGTCATTTGTTTACACCGTTAAATGATCGAAGAGTTCTATTTTGAACGATTCAAATTAGCAAAAGTCATTTGTTTGCACTCAGTTTAAATGTCAAACAGTTCTATTTGACCCATACATAGGACCCTATCAGGTGCTACCATTCCGGGTCAGAGTGGACTTAGGAGCAATGGCAATGGCAAGGAGTAATCTGCATTTCCCAAAGCTCCACCATTACTGGAACCTTACTAATAGATTGTTTAATGTCATATCCAAGACACTCGTTGAGTGGGGGGTCTTACCCCTCTGCTGAGATGCGGTCAGTCTATTCTGCAGCCCCCAGCCGACTGGGCTAATCCTGAGGGTGTCACTGAACTACGTTTGATGGTGAAGCTCCTGTTCTGGCAATCTTCTGAGTGTAGAACACCTATTCATTGCCATTACTCCCAGGTCCACTCTGAATAGGAGCGGTACTAACTGTTAAGTTGCAATCTGTGGGTCAAATAGATCAGTTTTAAAAAATTCTCGTATTCAATACGACCGTGCACCCCCTCCCTAAAAATCTTTAAGAAACAACTGCACTAAAATAGAACTATGGATGTTCAATGAACACGATTCCCTAACCTCTATGCATAGAATAACCTTAGACGAGCTGATATGCCGTTAAAATCAAACCATCTAGAATATCCGTCGTTTAATATATTGACATTCTTCTGATATTTTCTTATAAATCTTAATGTCATATCGCCACATAGTCTTGTCCAACTTTGCCTTGAGCACACATTTTATATCGGGGTAAATATCTTCCACCCTGATAATATTCTCAAGCTGAACAAGACTTTTCAATAGCGCAGTTTGCCGGCAATATAATATGCAGGCGAAACGTGAGTTACCACGAAGAAAGAAGAACAGTGATTAATTACAGAACAAAAGGCTATGGAAAGATCCATGCTGGGAAAATCGATGCGTGAGCACATCCGAAACGAAATAATTCATACGTCAACCTGTCCATATCTATCTATCTATCTGTCTGTGACGTTTCATGATCTATTTGTCTATTTATCAATTCATCTGGGTCAGCCTGTTCATATCTATCTATCTATCTATCTATCTATCTATCTATCTGTGACGTTTTATGATCTATTTGTCTATTTATCAATCCATCTGGGTCAGCCTGTTCATATCTATCTATCTATCTATCTATCTATCTATCTGTGACGTTTTATGATCTATTTGTCTATTTATCAATCCATCTGGGTCAACCTGTTCATATCTATCTATCTATCTATCTATCTATCTATCTGTGACGTTTTATGATCTATTTGTCTATTTATCAATCCATCTGGGTCAACCTGTTCATATCTATCTATCTATCTATCTATCTATCTATCTATCTATCTGTGACGTTTTATGATCTATTTGTCTATTTATCAATCCATCTGGGTCAACCTGTTCATATCTATCTATCTATCTATCTATCTATCTATCTGTGACGTTTTATGATCTATTTGTCTATTTATCAATCCATCTGGGTCAGCCTGTTCATATCTATCTATCTATCTATCTATCTATCTGTGATGTTTCATGATCTATTTGTCTATTTATCAATCCATCTATGTCAGCCTGTTCATATCTATCTATCAATCAATATATCTATCTATCTATCTGTGTCGGTTCAAGATCTATCTATCTATCTATCTATGTCAGTCTGTTTATATCTATCTATCAATCAATATATCTATCTATCTGTGTCGGTTCATGATCTATCTATCTATCTATCTATGTCAGTCTTTACATATCTATCTATCTACCTATCTGTCTGTGTCGGTTCATAATCTATTTGTCTATTCATCTATCCATCAATATCAGCTTATTCATATCTATCTATTTATCTATGGCGGTTCATAATCTATCAGTCTATTTATCTACCCATCTACGTCAGCCTGTTTATATCGATCTATCTATCCATCTATCTATCACAGTCTTCTCATGATCTATCTATCTATCTATCTATCTATCTATCTATCATAACACCATAAACCCCAACTACGGTTTATAGTATAATGGTTATCGTCGTAGGAAATCAACTGTGCTTTTTCACCTTGATACGGAAATTCCGTCTGTGGCTCATGCACCTTCGTCCGCATAATCTCACCCCATGTCGTATTGCAGGTCCCGATCGAAGTGTACGTGTCTGAAACGAGTCGACAATGGAAGGAGAAGGCGAAAGCAAAAAACTTGAAGATGTACTCATAGAAGAGAGGTGCGTCTGACACTTTGCAAAATGACAGTGTGTGGAGTTCTCACTTTCGCAACGTAGGCGACTTACGAAGTTCCCTTAACTAAAAACTCAACTGACAACACGGTTTTCGGGCTTGATGTCTCTCTTCGGCAGATCCTCTTATCAGACTCACTACTCTCCCCCACCCAGCCAGGCTTTCCGCCAGACTCTCTCTCTCTCTCTCTCTCTCTCTCTCTCTCTCTCTCTCTCTTTGGACTCTCTATGGCCCTGTCTAGCTTTATCTGTGTCTATCTGTCAGCAAACTGACTTTACTTGTATATATGCAAGGGTAAACCTTTCCTACATACAGATTTTCGGCCCCCCATAAACTGGACATAAGAATATCGTCAGACTGTATGTCTCTAGGAACCCTAAAATGTGTGATATAAGTGAAGCTCTATTAACACGATGCATCATTTTTATCTGACCATCTCCACATATTCGCATTGTTGGGTTTGTGGTTCCTGCACAAAATACATATGGCCAAACACACACTCAATATACCTACGCGAACATGATCCGGCCCCTATATGGACATGCACATATATACACATACATATATACATACCTATGGCCAACACACAAGCATTGGCCTAATCGGCTGGGGCCGCAAAATACACCGACTACTTCTCTGCAAAGGGTAAGACTCCCCCAACAATTATCCTTGATATGACACTAAACAATCTAATGCTGAGGTTCTATCAATGCTGGATCTCTAGGGAAAGCGGGGTACCCCTTTTATAGCCATCGCTCCTTTGTCAACCGTGATCCAAAGTGGTAGCACCTGATAGGGTTCTATCTATGGGTCAAATAGAACTAAACTGTACATACACTAGACTGAATTGTTTGAAATAGAACTGTTTTTGATATTAAGAAAAGTAAAGTAAAGATGGCGATTGTAGTCGAGGGTGACCCGAAGGCACTCTTTTCGATAGCTTCTACACGAATGTGTAGGGGGAGAGCGCTACTCCTTTCCCTGGATTGCTCCATTTAGCCTTTGATCCTTACCTTATAATGTTGAGTGGTAAGCAAGGTAGAATCAAGTAGCATTTTTTGAGTCTTTGGTATGACTCGACCTGGGATTAAATCCAGTTCTCTCAGGCCATTGGCGAACACTTTAACCATTATGCCAATGTCCCGTAACTATAAATAAGTAAAGTTGGCAACCGTAGTCGAGGTCGACCAGAAGGCTCCCTTTTCGATAACTACTACACCGAGGTGTAGGGGAGGGTAATACTCCTTTCTCTAGATTGCTCCACTTTACCCTTGATACGTACCTTATATTGGTGAGGGTTAAGCAAGGAAGTATGACGTGACCTGGGATTGAACCCAGGTCTCCCCCGGACCATTGGCCAACACTCTTCCCACTAGGCCAGTGGGCCGGTTACTAAATTGAAGTATTTGAAATAGAACTGTTTATATATATATGAATGAATTTAGCATTGAATAACCTACAATGGTTTGATGAGCCATAAAACCAAACCAAACTCACAATCATACACATATTCATACACACGCACGTATAAACACATAAATGTACTCACACCATTTCATGTGTCTACAAACATAAGAATAGGTAACTGCATGTATAACCATACCAACGTCTATAGTGTTACAATGGCAACCAGTCTAGGAGAAGGAAAACTCTGAATTCATACCTATTAAACTCCGCTTAAAAACTGACCTTTTGTCGCATCCTACTCGTGCAGATGCGGAGGTAAATATGTATACACTTACACAATCAGCAGTTTACGATCTAAGATACTTGTCGTCGGTTTTAACTGTTAAACGAAACGACCCTGTGACCCTAAGTAAGAATGAGGCTACCCGCAGAAAAAGGAAGAAAGAAATAAGAAACAGCAATGCTCTTCCTGTTTCTCGAATGTTGTGAAATTGTCTCGAAGATTCTTGAAAATTTTACCAACCCGGCGATGGATATAAAAGCCGGTCCCTTCACAGAGGGAAGAGAAAGTAGGTTCCAGCCGGCAGAGTCGAGCAATACCCGGCTGAAGGATTGGAGTCAGGATTTTTACCTGCAGGATTCAAAAAGAGACAACCGTTAGCCAGGAAGAATATAAGAGACACCTCGAATCCCATGCATTTCCAGCACCCACCTCAATAGCAGTAATTTTTCCATATTTGTTCTTGTTCGTTGATGATGAATGACAACGCAACTTAAAGTCCATGTGTGTGTTTTAACTTTATTTATTAGTGATTTTTTCTTTTATTTCCCAATGCGAGAAGTTAATGAAACTATTGTGGAAAATTCAATTCGTCGCGCTGAGAATTTTTCAAAAACAAACTTATTCTAACTTTTGAATTTTTTTGATCATCAGAAAGAAACTATCCAATGAAAAATGCAGTCATAGATTGACCTCGAGTTCAATGGTTATCTATCCCTCTGGTTGACACGATTGTATTTTTCGACTTTCATTTGCCACACTATCTACGTATTATATAACATTACGTTTTTAAGTGAAAGCTGGTTGGTGTTCGCTTAATTGCTTGCTTGCTTGGTGGCGTATAAACTCTTGTGGGTTATTTAATGCAAAGTTTTTGTTTTCTATATACCTTTGTGGAGTTCGTCCGCACAACAGCTTCTGTACGGCCACCTACCTCCCATCTCTAAAACCATCCAAGTAAGACGAACAAGACATGCGGGACAATGCTGGAGAAGCAAGGACAAACTCTTAACTGACGTTCTCCAAAGGACACACGGAAAAGCATGTGTTGGACGACCAGCTAGAACTTATCTCCAACAGCTCTCCAAGGACACATGATGTAGTCTTGAAAACGTGCCGGAAGCAATAGATGATAGATTTGGTTTGGCGGGTTTTATGGCATATCAACCTTTGTAGGCTATTTAACGCCAAATCCATTTTTACGTAAATAATCTGTTCTATTTAAAACAATTCAGTTTAGCATAAGTAGACAGTTTAATTGTCCAAAACATTTCCATTTCAAACTATTCAAGCAGTTATGTGTAACAATTCAGTTAAGTGTAAATACAGTTTTAATATCGAAAAACAGTTCTATTTGAAATAATTCAGTTAAGCATGAGCACGCAGTTTAAATGTAAGTACGGTTTAATTGTCGAAAACGTTTCTATTTCAAGCAATTTAGTTTACTCAATTAATTTTAGCATAAGTATGCTGTTAGTTCTATTTAGCCCATAGATAGGGCCCTATCAGGTGCTACCACTCTGGGCCAGAGTGGACCTGGGAGCAATGGCAATGAAGGGGTACTCCGCATTCCCCAAAGCTCCAGCACTGCTGGAACCTCACCATTAGATTGTTTAGTGTCATATTCAGGATACTCGTTAGGGAGGGTCTTACCCCTCTTCAGAGGTGCAGTCTGGGCAAGATACTATTTACCGACTGGGCAAGATACTATTTACCAACCCCTCCGCTCGGGCAGGATATGACACAAGGTCAATTTTTAAGCGGAGTTTAACAGGTTTCAATTCAGAGTTTTCCTTCTCCTACACTAGTTGCCGAACCAAGGCTGAAGAACCTAGTCTGTCCTACTATTTACCCATAGCTGGAGGGAGAATAATTGGATTCATACCTTTCCCAAGGGTATTAGTGCTATGGTGAAATGCAATCAGTCTCGTCCAGGATTTGAACTCGTGTCGCCGTGTCCATTTCCTATGACGATAACGACTACACCACTGGGCAAGATAGATAGATAGATAGATAGATAGAAACAAATGGATAGAGAGAGTCAATGAAATATGAGCTAGTGCCTCCCACCAGACAGGAACTGACACAAGGTCAATGATTATAGTGGGGATAAAGGGCAGGGAAAGGTCGGGAACGAGCCGAGACTCGACCCCTGCTGGTCTGTACTGCTCATTGACCCACTAAGTGCAATGTGTGTCTAATGAGGAAGCAGATTCACGAATCCAAATCTGGGTCCGGGCACGTATGCCGGGTTATAGCTTGAACTAGACAGCAAGGTCTGGTGCTATACATCAGAGACAGAGGTTGCAGCTTGCCCACCCGGCCGCAAATATGCCTTTGATTTCGATACCCCATCCGGCACGAATGTCAGACGGCCCAGCAAAAAAGAATAAAATAAAATAAAATGTAATAAGAAATAAATCTTAAAAAATAAAATAAAAAAATAAAAAATTCAGAAATACAGCTGTCAGTCCATTGTTCGCTTACAAATCACACATACACACACACACACAAATATATATATATATATATATATATGGGGGGGTATGATTTGTAAGCTTACAATTTGTAGGTAACATTATTTTCAAACGAGCCAGAACTCACATCTTTACAGACAGTTAAATGGTTTCAAGTATTTCTAACATCAATAGCTCTATTTACTTTTAATTATTTGTTTTCACACAGTTAATTAGTTTCAAGTATTCCCATGTAATACTAATAATTTGATTTATCATTAGTAATTCGTTTGCACACTCTTAAATAGTTCCAAGTATACTAAATGATTAAATAGTTCTATTTGACCCATAGATTGGACCGCTAACAGGTTATATTACTCCAGGTTAGAGTGTACATGGGAGTAATGGCAATCAAGGGGTACTCTACATTCCTCAAAGCTCCAGATAGTTTAGTGTCATACCTAGTACACTCGTAGTTTGGGGGGGGGTCTTTCCCCTCTGCAAAGGTTCAGTCGGAGTACTCTACAGCCTAGGTTTTTTTAAACAAAAATAAATATATAAATAGTGGCCAATGTTTAGAACTGAGGAATTTTTGGCTGTTTGACCTCTAGTAACACCATATGACCTCCGATGTCAGCCTCCCGTGGGCTATATAAGAAGTGAAGTTTTCCTTTCCTGTAGGGTGGAGTCACCTATTTAAAATTACTTTGTGCCACACCTTACCACCGATGGGTGTGAGAGAGATATTGTCGAAAATTAGGTGTTTATTGCTTTAACTTGAAATTAGCACGGACAAGGATACCAATATGAAATTCATTCACTAGTACATATTTATTTTAGTTTAGTTTTTTTAAAGCATTGCTAAAACAAAGATGGCCACTGTTTTCAAGAGCCAAATGTTAGAGGAATTAAAGTCGGTTTAATCTATTCAAATAACGTGAGACATTTTCCCGTCAGGATTTCGATATAACGATGGTGATTCTGACGAGAATAGGATTAATTTTCTCCCCAGGAACAAATCCTGATTCTGCAAATCCTCATCACAAAAATTTTTGGTCTATTTTTTTTCTTTTTTAAGGGGGAGGTCTTCTTTTTTTCTACCATTTCCAAAGATTTCTTTTTCAGTTTCTTAATGACACGAAGATTAAGATGTTAGTCACCTCAGGATTCGTGTTCTGGTTGTGCTATGGTCTTAATCCTATCTCAGACTCTTTTTAATAAATTCATTCATTTTTTTTTTTTTTTTGTAGCACTCGAAATCGAATTCCTCCTCCGCCCCAACAAAAAAACTATAAGAAAAAATAAATTTCTTCACTCAGTAGGTTGTTCTTTTCTCTCAATTACCATTGGGGTTCTCAAATAGAAAGAAAGATAGAAAAAAGTTAAAAAAAATAAGCTAAATGGTATGCATCAGACGCTCATCATCTGCTTTATTGAAACGGAAAGAACCAAGGAAGGAAGGAAGCATGGAAAAAGAATGGAAGGTCACATGTGAGAAAAAAACGGAAAAGAAAAAATTCATATCCTTCTCTCAATCGAGATGAAAGAAGGATGAAAATATCTATAAAACATTCTCTTAGATAAAGAGGAGTTTGATTAACGAGAGAAGTGTCTTTTTGGTTCGAATTCAGAGTTTTCGTTCTCCTAGATCGGTTTCCACACCAAGTCTAAAAACAGTCTATCCTACTATTTACCCATAACTGAAGAGAGAATAATTGGATCCATACTTTTGCCAATAGTATTAACGCTTAGTGAAATACAAATAGCCGCGTCCCGGATTTGAACTCCTATCACCAAGTCTATTTTTAGGATGATAACCGTTACGGTAAGGACGGGAGGCTACTCTCTAATTAGTTGCAATTGTTGAAGAGCGAGAATTCTTTGTGTAAGGCTATAAACTCTTCTGTTCCTCAGTGTCCATAGGAACAATAACACATTTGCATGTAAGATTGACTGAGTCTGTATGAGTATGTATGTGTGTGTGCATGCGTGCGTGTGCGTGTGTGTAGGTTTTTTTGGGTTTGATTTGGTTTGGTTTTATGGCATATCAACCATTGTAGCTTATTTAATGCCAAATCCTCTTTATACATATATATCAAATATACTTGATTTTGTTGGGTTTTATGGCATATCAACCATTGTATGTTATTTAATGTCAAATCCTCTTTATACATATATATTAAATCGATATGATTTGGTTTGGTTGGGTTTTATGGCATATCAACCATTGTAGGTTATTTAATGCCAAATCCTCTTTATACATATATATTAAATATATAGGATTTGGTTTGGTTGGGTTTTATGGCATATCAACCATTGTAGGTTATTTAATGCCAAATCCTCTTTATACATATATACTAAATATATATGATTTGGTTTGGTTGGGTTTTATGGCATATCAACCATTGTAGGTTATTTAATGCCAAATCCTCTTTATACATATATACTAAATATATATGATTTGGTTTGGTTGGGTTTTATGGCATATCAACCATTGTAGGTTATTTAATGCCAAATCCTCTTTATACATATATACTAAATATATATGATTTGGTTTGGTTGGTTTTATGGCATATCAACCATTGTAGGTTATTTAATGCCAAATCCTCTTTATACATATATATTAAATATACTTGATTTTGTTGGGTTTTATGGCATATCAACCATTGTAGGTTATTTAATGCCAAATCCTCTTTATACATATATATTAGATATATATGATTTGGTTTGGTTGGGTTTTATGGCATATCAACCATTGTAGGTTATTTAATGCCAAATTCCCTTTATACATATATATTAAATATATATGATTTAGTTTGGTTGGTTTTATGGCATATCAACCATTGTTGGCTATTTAGTGCCAAATCCTTTTTACATATATATATATATATATATATATATATATCAAATACATGATTTGATCTTTCGTCTATCACTACCAACCTCCGGCAAATTTGAATGTATGTACCATTCTTGAAAAGACTGTTTTTTAAGAAAATATAAGGGGTGCAACCACAGCTGTAATGGTTAACGTCTTTTTGTTCTTATAGACGTTTATTCCAAAGCTTAATTAGATTTGGTTTGGTTTCTCCGAAAAATGGTACAGTCTAGTGGTACTAGCAAAAGGGATTCACCTCCAGAGCAGTTTTATTAAGATGGAGTCAGACTGGTAAGAAAATGATAACGATGGCTTGGCTTGGCTTGGTTTGGTGTCTTTGTTTAGTGGCATATCAACCTTCGTGTGTTATTTAATGCCAAAGCCATCCTTATAGAAGAACAGTTATGGTACTAGCAAAAGGGATTCACCTCCAAAGCAGTTTTATTAAGATCGAGTCAAACTAGTAATAAAACAGTAATGATGGCTTGGTTTGGTTTAATGGCATATCAACGTTCGTGGGTTGTTTAATACCAAAACCCTCCCTGTATAAAAACAGTAGTAGTAGTAGTAGTAGCATTTAACCCTTAGCTGGATGTATAAGTGAGTCAATATCTTTTTTTCCCTGAGGTGTTAGTCTTAAAGTGAATGTAATAGCATGACTTAGGTTCGAACTCACTTACTTAAAGCTGCAATCCAGTACTTTAGCAATTACCCTAAGAGGACTCCCCGTACCATATAGTTGCTCTGAACCGGAGTGGTGTAGTATTTGTTAGGGTTTAGTTTCTTTCTTTAATAGGATATCAACATCATCATCATGTCGTGCCGCTAGCACGGATATCCCTGACCGTCTCTCGCCACTTCTCCCTATCATCCATCGCCTCTGGCAGGTCTTCAGGGCTACATCCCGTATCCTCACATAGCTGCTGTATGTATGTTCGAGCTGATCGTCCTGTTTTTGCCCGGCCATATGTGAGGATCCATAGGAGTACATCACTTATGAGCTCGTCCCTGCTTCTCCAGTAGTAACCTGCGTGTCTGGTTCGTCTAACTTGGATAGTTTTCGTAATGGGAGGCAGGTGGCCGTATAGTTGGTGTCTTGTGGGGTGTTGCCGCCAGGACTTATTCAATATTGCTCGCAGCATTCTTGTGTAATTGCCGTCTAGCTTCTTCTCCAGCCGTTTAGTTAGCGTCCAAGTACTGCATCCATACAGCAGTATCGATACGACCACTGCCTGGAAGAAACTTCGTTTCATTTTATCAGTCAGAAGACTGCATACCTTTTCCTTTTGAGTCTTAAGGCGTGGCTCTCTGCTGTCCGTCGTGGCCTCCCGGAAGAAATAAATGACCTAGTTAATTAAATTCTTCGTTATTTATACTTTTTGGTGTCACTAAAGTGGATCAAAAAATAGGATACTGTTAATTTTTATTGCGGGTCCTAAAATTCAAGCGCGCAGACATTTCTTGACCAATCAGATTCGTATATTTAGTTATTTATTTTGGAACCTAAATCTTTTTCTGTTGATTAGTTTCCGAGCCGGATTTTCTAGAATGTTCTTATTTTATGTTTTTAGCTGATTGGTTGAAAAATATAAAAATGTAACTTTAATGTTAATACGATTTTGATGCGAAATTTCTAGAATGTTCTTATGTATGTTTTTGGGGTTGAAAATCAGAGACACAAAGAGATACCCCACGGCCCGTCCCACACCAACTGACAATTAACAACCTTTTCAAAATTCGTTGATTCTTATTGTTGTATCGTGGTAACGGAGAGATACTCAGTGAAATAAAGAGTTAATTATTTATTAACTGAAGTGGTACAGCCCAAAAAATATTATAAGTCTCGCGCTGTGGGTGTTACGTCCGAAGTTGGTCTTACTTCTGGCTGAGATTTTGCAAAACTTTATTTATTCTCCGTCCTACTACCAGACAAGTACGGCATGAGGCAAAATCCAAAATTGCCTTCGGTCCTGTCGGCACCCCCCCCAAAGAAACACGACGTCTTTTATAGCTCCGCGATACTGGAAGTCACGTGGTACGAACCACTATACAATATTTATTTACCTAAATTCAGGATATCGGTAGTGGTAATTTACTAAGCTTTTTGCTTAGATGTGGCACAATGCCATATGAAAGGGGCACCCAATGAGACTCGAACTCACTCGTGTAGGTTTGCTCGTCGAGCTTGCTAACCATTACACCACCGTGTGTTGTCATTTCGTTAAGATATTGCGTCATCTTACACGTGTCCCCAAATTTGTACCCTGTTTTTCATTTACTCAATCAAAATTATGACAAGATATGAATCAATTTTGTTTACATTTAATCTTCCTGTGTAGAATTTACGGGCCCCATATCCTGGTTGCGGGCGCACTCGCTTGAACTTCCCAAATTTGACTTACATTTCCGCTCAAAGATTTCAACTAACTTAATAGCTAACGGAAAAACTCGCGGCCTAACCAAAACAGATGACAAAATAATTGGTACAATCAACCATCGCAGTTTATAGAATACACTAATGCTAATATTAGTTTGGCAAGGAAGCAGCCAAATATCCTCTCTTCGACCAAATACTGGTAATGTCTCCAATAACCGGTAACAGTTCTGATAATTTTTTTACTTACCTTAGTCCTCGTGGTGTAATGGTTAAAGAGATGAACTGCGGAATCGTAGTACGCGAGTTCGTACTCCAGTCGCGCTATTATGTTCACTTTCGGGCAAATACCCTTGGGAAAGGTATGAACCCCCTTATCCTCCCAGCTATGGGTTAAATAGTACCTCTGTTCTTCTAGGAGAATGGCTTTGGCATTAAATAACCTAAAAAGAGTTGATATGCCATTAAACAAAAAAAAAAACCAAACCAAACCTTACCTTAGTCCGACACTCGCTAAGAAAGTTCTGTGGTATGGAACAAAGAGTTTGAAAGATCTGGAGTGATAATCAGCCAAGCTGAAAGAAGGCTAAAAATGATTTGGAAACATATCGATGGAACAAACCAAGAAAATTGGTGAAAGAATTTAGAAACTGAGAAAGAAACCATCTTGTTTTAGAAAGAATGTTTCCAAGAAAGTTAAATGAAGCTGGATAGGGGGTACCAAGTCGGTGCACAAAGAAACCATTCCTGTCTACGAAGAACGAACCAGACTAATTTAAATTGAAGTTCTTTTATTGCCAGGGGACGAAGAATGTTTTCTGGAGTGATGCTAATGCACTTTCCGAATGTCAGGTGAAAGATTCCTACCAAAATTCTGAGTTTTCACTGTGAGTGACAGAGGAAGTTGAATTTCAGGTTAATTTAAAGGTTACAGAAGTCATGTCTGGTTTATCAACCAGGTTTTGTTGATGCAATTTTTACAGCAAAGAAAGAAAGAAAGAAAGAAAGAAAGAGGAACAAGAAATGAAATATGAATAAGAAAGAAAGAAAGAAAGAAAGAAAGAAAGAAAGAAAGAAAGAAAGAAAGAAAGAAAGAAAGATAAAATTTGGATATAAAATAAAGGATATTATGAAGAAAGAAAGAAAGAAAGAAAGAAAGAAAGAAAGAAAGAAAGAAAGAAAGAAAGAAAGATAAAATTTGGATATAAAATAAAGGATATTATGAAGAAAGAAAGAAAGAAAGAAAGAAAGAACAAGAAATGAAATAGAAAGAAAGAAAGAAAGAAAGAAAGAAAGATAAAATGTGAATATGAAAGGAAGGATCTTTCGAAGAAAGAAAAAAAGAAAGGTAGAAAAATGTGAAGGAACTTACAGAGAAAGTTAGAAACAAACTAACGAACAAAGTAATTGATAAAATGTCAGAGAACAAAAATGGATGAATTATGAAATATCAATATAAAAAGAGTTGCCATTACTCCCAGGCCCACTCTGAACTGGAGTTGTAGAACCTTTCAAGCTCCTATCTATGAGTCGAACAGATCTGTTCGACATAATTACTTTATATTATATGACCGTTTGCAAAATCAATTCTTAAGAATTTACGCAAAATATGTGCATCATGAATAATTGATGTATACAATTCCCTAACCCCTTAGCATAAGATAACCCAACATGGTTTGACATGGCATTAAAATCAATAAGTCGATCAATCGACTAGAATTGAATTCTTAGAAATAAACAGGAACTGAATAGGTTCAAACATTTTCAGCTGGGTGGGGGCTGTACAATACACCGACCCTCTTTTACTGCAAAGAAGACTGTGGAATACACCGACTGCAACTCTGCAGTGGATCAAGACACTCTCCTACAGCAAAGAAGTCCCAGTCGGCTGGTGGGGAGCTGTAGAATACACCAACTGCATCTCTGCAGAGGGGTAAGACACCCTCCAACGAGTGTCCTGGATATGATACTAAATAATCTGATGGTGAGGTTCCGGTAATGCTGGAGCTTCGAGGAATGCGGGTTACCCCTTCACTGCCATCGCTCCCAGGTCCACTCTGGCCTGGGGTGGTAGCACCAGATAAGGGTCCTGTCTAGGGATCAAATAGAACTAAATAGTGTACTTATGCTAAACTGAATTGCTTGAAATAGAACTGTTTTTGAATGCTAAACTGAACTATTCGAACTACAACTGTTTTTTACATTGAAACTGCGTACTTATGCTAAACTGAATTGTTCAAAATAGAACTGTTTTTAAGTAAAACTAAACTGCATACATATGCTTATTGAATTGTTTGAAATAAAACTGTTTTTTACATTGAAACTGAGTAATAAAGCTAAAATGAAATGTTTGAAATAGAACTGTTTTTTACATTGAAACTGAGTACTTAAGCTAAAATGAATTGTTTGAAATAGAACTGTTTTTTACATTGAAACTGAGTACTTAAGCTAAAATGAAATGTTTGAAATAGAACTGTTTTTTACATTGAAACTGAGTACTTAAGCTAAAATGAATTGTTTGAAATAGAACTGTTTGACATCTAACTATTTTGTATACAAAAACTATGCTTATACTAAACTGACTTGTTTCAAATTTAATTCAACATTAAATAACCCAAAAAGTGTTGATGTGCCGTAAAACAAAGCAACCAACCGTTCAACATCAACATTGATCAAATGATTTTTAGTCAGGGTAGCCAACCTGAAAAATAAAAAATAGCAATGCCCATTACTTTCAAGTAATGTTTTGTACTGAGTGGGTGGATTGAATTCAATAGTCTCAAGGAAACAACTAACAAGACAGATTGAAATTTTACCAGTTAATCAATATTAATTAAAATTTAAGGCGGATGTGGTGAAATTTATGTCTAATTGACAGAAGATCAAATTTTAATAGTTTGAGGGATTTTTTTATTGATGCTATATTTATACCTTAATTATAGAGAGAAGAATGGAGAATGATTGGAACTTTGGGAAGGATGGTGGGGAGAAAGAAAGAAAGAAAGAATGTGAATATAAAAAAGCACCTTAAGAAGAAAGAAAGAAAAAAAGAAAGAAAGAAAGAAAGCATATGAAAGGAAAGACCTTCTGAAGAAAGAAAAAAAGAAAGAAAGACAGAAAGAAAGAAAGATCAGTGAAAGAAAGAAAGAAAGAAAGATCAAGAAATGAAATATGAAAATAAAAGGAAGGGCCTTAGAAAGAAAGAAAGAAAGAAAGAAAGAAAGAAAGAAAGAAAGAAAGAAAGAAAGATCAAGAAATGAAATATGAAAATGAAAGGAAGGGCCTAAGAAAGAAAGAAAGAAAGAAAGAAAGAAAGAAAGAAAGAAAGAAAGAAAGAAAGAAAGAAAGAAAGAAAGAAAGGAAAGACCTTCTGAAGAAAGAAAGAAAGAAAGAAAGAAAGATCAAGAAATGAAATATGAAAATAAAAGGAAGGGCCTTAGAAAGAAAGAAAGAAAGAAAGAAAGAAAGAAAGAAAGAAAGAAAGAAAGAAAGAAAGAAAGAAAGAAAGAAAGAAAGCATATGAAAGGAAAGACCTTCTGAAGAAAGAAAGAAAGAAAGAAAGCATATGAAAGGAAGGGCCTTAGAAAGAAAGAAAGAAAGAAAGAAAGAAAGAAAGAAAGAAAGAAAGAAAGAAAGAAAGAAAGAAAGCATATGAAAGGAAAGACCTTCTGAAGAAAGAAAGAAAGAAAGAAAGAAAGAAAGAAAGAAAGAAAGAAAGAAAGAAAGAAAGAAAGAAAGAAAGCATATGAAAGGAAAGACCTTCTGAAGAAAGAAAGAAAGAAAGAAAGAAAAAAAGAAAGAAAGAAAGAAAGAAAGAAAGAAAGCATATGAAAGGAAAGACCTTCTGAAGAAAGAAAGAAAGAAAGAAAGCATATGAAAGGAAAGACCTTCTGAAGAAAAAAAGAAAGAAAGAAAGAAAGATCAAGAAATGAAATAAGAAAATGAAAGGAAGGGCCTTAGAAAGAAAGAAAGAAAGAAAGAAAGAAAGAAAGAAAGAAAGAAAGAAAGAAAGAAAGAAAGAAAGAAAGAAAGGAAAGACCTTCTGAAGAAAGAAAGAAAGAAAGAAAAAAAGAAAGAAAGAAAGAAAGAAAGATCAAGAAATGAAATAAGAAAATGAAAGGAAGGGCCTTAGAAAGAAAGAAAGAAAGAAAGAAAGAAAGAAAGAAAGAAAGAAAGAAAGCATATGAAAGGAAAGACCTTCTGAAGAAAGAAAGAAAGAATATGAAAGGAAAGACCTTCTGAAGAAAGAAAGAAAGAAAGAAAGAAAGAAAGAAAGAAAGAAAGAAAGAAAGAATATGAAAGGAAGGACCTTGTAAAGAAAGAAAAATTAAGAAAAAAAGAATGAGTAAAAAGAAAATATACACGTGAAAGAGAAAGGAAAGAGAAGAAAAAAAATAAAATGTATAAAATGATCTTGAAAGCAAAGAAAAAAGCAAAGAAAAATTAAGGAAAAATTGAAAGAAATTCTTTAGCTCAAAATTCCACTCATTCTTTCCAAGGTGGAAGCATTGCAAATCTATCTCTAAACATTACGTATGAATAGTGAAAAATGGTAAAAAGAAATCCGATAAACAAATATGGCATCAATTTCTACTTTTGCTGCTGTCGTTTGCTCATCTCTGTATGGATCTGCATTGTGCAACTTTCTCATCTGCCAAGAAAATCTACAAACGGCACTAAATGGCTTTAGTGCAACATTATCCAAAATAACAGTGAAAAAAATGTCCTTGGCATTGTTGGATCGACTTAAAGATCTACAGACTGCAAAATATATACAGAAGAATTTTCAAAGACTCAAAATAATCTGTGGTATAAAGACGTTTTGACAAGGAAGTACTCTCGTCAAATTTGACAATGTGGGTAACAGCTACTTACTGTCACAGAAACATGAGTAGGTAGAGTTCTTTATGGGAGAGTGGTTTCCGCACATGCTCATTCAGCACCCTTTCTTATCCATCAGCCATTACAGAAGACAGGGGAGAAGACAGGGGAGAAAATCTTTTCTCTAAATATCACATGATAGAATTCACCCAGGGAGGATTGGATCCATGCCTTTCTGCTTAAGCACGAGTACAATGTAAACTTTGAACTTCTTTTACCGATAGTACAAGAATTTGAAATTGTGTAAACAATTGATTGATATTGCATAGAATTATTAGTGTTTGAAAGTAATACTTTAAACCATTTCACTGTGTGCAAACAAATGATTAATATTAAATAGAATTATTAGTGTGGGATAACAATACTGAAACCATTTAACTGTGTGCAAACAAATGATTACAATTAAATAGAATTATTAGTGTTGGGTAACAATACTTGAAACCATTTAACTGTGTGCAAACAAATTATTAATATTAAATAGAATTATTAGTGTTAGATAGCAATACTTGAAACCGTTTCACTATGTGCAAACAAATGATTAATATTAAATAGAATTATAAGTGTTAGACAGCAATACTTGAAACCATTTAACTGTGTACAAACAAATGATTAATACTAAATAGAATTATTAGTGTTTGATAGAAGTACTTAAAACTATTTAATAATGAGAAAAAATTGACTTCTCACATCTTCAATTCATAATATAATTCCTCTACGTAAAAAAAAAGAAAATATAGTTCTCACATCTTGTTTAAAAATAATGTTACCTACAAACTATTCACTTACAAATTATATATATCATCATCATATCACGCAGTCAGCATGGCTATTCCTGATCCTCTCACGCCACCCCTATCGTCCATTGCTTCCGGCAGGTCTTTAGATTAACATCCCGTATCGGCACAGAACTGCTGTGTGTAGGTTCTAGCTAGTCATCCTGCCTTTGATCGTCCATGTGAAGGGGTCCACAGGAGTACATCCCTTATGAGCTCAATCATCATCATCATCATGTCACGCAGTCAGCATGGCGATCCCTGACCCTCTCATACCACCCCTTCTATCGTCCATTGCTTTCGGCTGGTCTTCAGGTTAACATCCTGTATTGGCACAGAACTGCTGTATGTAGGTTCTAGCTGGTCATCCTGCCTTTGATCGTCCATGTGAAGGGATCCACAGGAGTACATCCCTTATGAGCTCGATGAAATTATATACAAATGTAAAAACAGGATTTGGAATCAAATAACCCACAAAAGGTGATATGCCATAAAATATCAACCAACTAACAAACAAGAAAATAGAATGAAAAATTGTTAGATTGTGTTATTTATACGTGCAATAAGTTGAAAGAAAGAAAAGCAATTTTGACAGGCATTTATGAAATTCCAGAAATACAACTGAATGATGCCAAGGTTATTTTTATGGGTTTTTTTATTTGTTGGGGGAAGGGTTGTTTGGCGTTTTATTGTTTCGTTTTTGTTTTTGTTTTTTTTTGGGGGGGGGGTGTTTTTTTTTGTTGGGATTTTTTTTGTCTGTTTGGTTTTTTTTCAATTTCCAAAAATGCAATACTGATATGAATTACTTTTAACGCGTAAAGTGACATAATCCTTTAGTGGATTAGGAGACGAGGATATTTTGTATCGTGAACGCGTCGTTTTAATATTTGTTTTAGATGAACTAGAAAGAAAGAAACAAAGAAAGAATAGGAGAACCATAGAAAGAAACAAACAAACAAACCAGCAATGTGAAGAACCTTATAAAGAAAGCAAGAATATGAGAGGAAGGACTTTCTGACGAAAGAAAGAAAGAAAGAAAGAAAGAAAGAAAGAAAGAAAGAAAGAAAAATCAGTGGAAGAAAGAAAGAAAGAAAGAAAGAAAGAAAGAAAGATCAGAGAAAGAAAGAAAGATCAGTGAAAGAAAGAAAGAAAGAAAGAAAGAAAGAAAGAAAGAAAGAAAGAAAGAAAGAAAGAAAGAAAGAAAGAAAGAAAGAAAAATCAGTGAAAGAAAGAAAGAAAGAAAGATGAGTGAAAGAAAGAAAGAAAGAAAGAAAGAAAGAAAGAAAGAAAGAAAGAAAGAAAGATGAGAGAAAGAAAGAAAGAAAGAAAGAAAGAAAGAAAGAAAGAAAGAAAGAAAGAAAAATCAGTGAAAGAAAGAAAGAAAGAAAAATCAAAGAAAGAAAGAAAGAAAGAAAGAAAGATGAGTGAAAGAAAGAAAGAAAGATGAGTGAAAGAAAGAAAGAAAGAAAGAAAGAAAGATGAGTGAAAGAAAGAAAGAAAGAAAAATCAGTGAAAGAAAGAAAGAACGAAAGAAAGAAAGAAAGAAAAAATAGATATGAAAACAATGAGTTGAAGAAAAGAAGAAAGAAAGAAAAATTGATCTGAATAAAAATAAAGAAGAAATATGATAGAAATGCGTTTAAAAAGAAAAAAGAAAGAAACAAACAAGCAAACAAAAACAAAGAGAAATAAATGTTATTGAAAGGATATAAAGGAAAATGAACGAAAATTCTAAAAAAAAATAGAAAGAAAGAAAAGAAAAATCTGACGAAGGATGCTACAAGCAAAAAAAAAAATTTATGAAGAAAGAAAGAAAGAAAGAAAGATGCACACACACACACACACAAACATAGATAGAGAAAGATATATATATATATAGATAGATAGATAGACTCACCCCCCCCCCCAGGTACATGTACGTGGAGGTTTCAATGTTTCCAGACTTTTTTGTACAGGCATTTAAAATTGTCGTAGACACTTGAAAATTCACTATGTTATTGCTATACATCTTATGAGATGACTAACCAATTTTTATGATTTCAGCTTCCAATGAACAGCTACAACAGGAATTGGAATACACCCTACTAAAGTCTGATTGTCACAGTGGTGAATTTCAAAAATGCAATCTGGACGCCAGGACACTTTAGAAGAACGATATGCAATAAAATTCTGTTTTAAACTTGGAAAAAATGCCACAGAAACGTATGGAATGCATCAGACTGCTTTTGGAGCATCTTGCATGAATCAAGCAAGAGTTTTTGAGTGGCATAAGTGATTCAAGAAAGGCAGGGAGTCTGTGAGGGATGATGAGAGGTGTGGGAGGAGTAAGGAAGTCAATACACCAGACTTGATTGGCCAAAGGGTTAGGGTTAGGGTTAGGGTTACTATGTTGAGGCTTTAAGAGAGTTCAGGAAGAGATTCCTTGGGAAGAGGCCAGCACAGTTCAAATCGGATCAGTGGCATTTCCACCAGGACAATGCACCAGTCCACAACTCCATCCTTGTCACAGACTATTTGACTAAGATGGGTATCAAGACAGTTCCTCGCCGTCCCTATAGTCCAGACCTTGCTCCCAGTGACTTTTGGTTATTCCCTAAGCTCAAAGGATGTCGTTATAAAACAATTGAGGAAATGAAAATGGCTGTGACGAAGGTCATAGACACGCTCACACAAGAGGACTTCCATAGGGCCTTGCAGAAGTTGTTGGAACGGTACAACAAGTGCATTGCAGCTGGAAGAGATTACTTCGAAGGGTACTAGAGTTTCATGTGTGTACTATCAATAAAAGTGCCCGTACGAAAAAAAGTCTGGAAACTTATTTAATGATCCTCATATGAACTGGGTGAGGTGGAAGTCTCCATGGTGTAAGGCCTAAAGTGTTGGACTGTGGATTCATAGTAAGCGAGTTCAAACTCCAGTCTCTCTATTTTATTCACTTTCGGACTAATACGCTTTGGAAAGGCATGAACCCCCTTATCCTCCATACTATGAGTTAAATAGTAGCACTACTGTTCTTCTACAAGGATGATCCTGGTATTGAATAACCCATGAAGATTGATATGCCATTAAACAAAGACATATTTGTATACATTTATATATACATATGTATATATATGGGTGTCTATATATATATATGTGTGTGTGTGTGTGTGTTTTTGAAGAAAAAAGAAAAAGTATTCCAAATCTTTTTTTTTTTATTACCGGACATTGGCATGATGGTTAGAGTGTTCGCCAAAGGCCTGGGAGAACTGGGTTTAATCCCAGGTCGAGTCATACCAAAGACACAAAAAATGGTACTTGATACCTCCTTGCTTAGCACTCAGCATTATAAGGTACGGATCCAGGGTAAAGTGGAGCAATCCAGGGAAAGGAGTAGCGCCCTCCCCTACACCTCGGTGTAGTAGCTATCGAAAGGGTGCCTTCGGGTCACCTTCGACTAATGTCGCCAAATTTACTTACTTACTATTCCAAATCTGATGAATCAATAAGGATGGAAAGTCAATGTTAAATGTTTCAGTTTTAATAAGCCTTCATCAGGGCTTTAAGATGGTGAAGAATGTTGTTTGAATAGTGATGGGTATTTTTATTAAAATAACGAGAGAACAGAAATAATGAATAAATTATGAATTCATTAAATTTCGAATACTTTGGTTTTCTATTTTCTTCATACTGTCAAATTTATTTCCATATTTACTGCCATATATATATATATATATATATATATATGTAATATAATAGCCGAGGGATTTCGTTTTATGCCTTTGGGTTTAGTTTTGCTGAGAAACTTTCGGCTCAGTGCATGGGTTACTTAGGTGCAACATTAAGGCAGGTGTTCACGCACGCGCGCGCGAAGCGAAGCGGACGTATCACTCAGAGATATCCCAATAGCCCGAGATGGGAAACGGGGCGAGGAAGTGCGAATGACGTCACGCACCGAAAGCGCGCGGAGGATTTGGGGAGATTTTGAAAAAGTCAGTTAGTTGAGTTGAGGACTGCTTCGAGAGAAGATGGTTGACTTTCGCTTGCTCGTGAAGCCTTGGACAGGTGTCGCACGAGATGGGGGGGGCAGATGAAAAAGCCAGAATAGAAAGAATGTGTATCTATCTCCTTTATGTTGAAGAACCTTTAAACTCAAAGGTAATAAAAAGTTTCGTACGTGAACTAAGAAGTCGTAAGTGCTTTTCGTGTTTCGAGATTCCTATGTTCTATGTATATATATATATATATATACGAACATTATGAACGTTTTGCGTGCCGGTAAGAATATTTCCATTTCATGTATTCGTATCTGGCTATGGTACATATATATAATCATGAAACGGTTCTTTAGGATTGCATTGGCCAGTGCAATCCTGAAGAGCCGTTTGGTGAAATCTAGGTAGACTCGCTCTTGGCCATTTAGGAATTATTTTCATATTAGCTCTATCTCACAAAAGCAAAGTAAAGTTGGCGACCGTAGTCGAGGGCGACCAGAAGGCTCCCTTTTCAATAGCTACTACCCAGAGGTGTAGGGGAGAGCGCTACTCCTTTCCCTTTACCCTTGATACGTACCTTATACTGCTGAGTGTTAAGCAAGGAGGTATCAAGTACCATTTTTAAAGTCTTTGATATGACGTGACCAGGGCTTGAACCCAGATCTATCAGACCATTGGCGAACACTCTACCCACTAGACCAAATGAACGCTTTATTACGTTTTAGCTTAGATAATTGTCAGTGTTTTTTTCTTTTGCCTAGTGTGACGAGGAAATATGACACCCTATTACTTTCGCCGAGTTGTGGGGGAAGGAGGCCGGCGAGCGACTATGGTAGCAAGCAAGAATCAGCGGACGATAGCAGTAAGCGGAATAATGGAAAGTGAGACCGTCTCTCCTTCACCCCTCTCTATCATTACAAGGTGAGATAGGCATGGGAGGACCTCACTCTCTATTAGCCATGTATGTGTCAGCGGAGAGGCAGACCCCATCCCAACCAGGTTTGGTACTGAGGAAGAAACCGCCAAAAAAAATCAACACGTGGTAATTTTTCAAACCATGGAAATAAGTTTGTTGCCGTTCATTCATCACCGGGTGAGGACACATAATGTGTTTCCGTTTATTCCTCAGAGGATGAAGAGGCATAAGGAGTTGCTTTTTGTGCGTTGAAAAACCAAGAACATAATTTGGGATATGAAAGAAACCCAAATTCCAAAATAATGCCGCGCAGAGAACCATGAGAAAAAAGAAAAAACTTATCCTTTTGAATGAACCAGCACTCCGAGATATGGTAAGCCTCGTTAAACGAATACCCAAAGAAAAGACTTGTCCATGAGAAAAGGAACAATAATCAATCCTGGTCTTATCCGAAATAATACGTATATCCTTCTATCAACGTGTTATGGGAACCCAATAACGAAAGAAAAAAGAGAAGAGAATAAAATCCACAGAATCCCAAGTAAGAAACATACAATTTAAGTATATTCAACTTTATCCTGCTGCATTCATACTGAAATGATAAACTTGATATTTGAAGCATGGGCAAATACCCTTGGGAAAGGTATGAACCCCCTTATCCTTCCGGCTATGGGTTAAATAGTACCCCTAGTGTTCTTCAAGAAGGGTGGATTTAGCATTAAATAACCCACGAAGGTTGATATGCCATTAAAAACAGAGAAAGAAACACAAACAAATTAATTTAAACAGTCTCCTTAGCCCATAGATGGGAGCCTAACTGGTACTACCACTAGTATATATAGTTTTGTTTTGTTGTGTTTTATGGCATATGTAGGTGATCTCATGCTAAATGATATATGTTTTGGTTGATGGTGGTAGGGTTAGATATCTCATAGGTGTTTGTGTCTTCAAGAAGCGAATTGATTTTGTCGATGTACCTCTGTTTGTGCATGATTACAACGCCACCACTTTTGTCGGCGGGGGAGATGATGATATTCAGGTTTTGGGTTAGGTTGAACAATGCCTGTATATATCTTTTGGGGAGCGATGACTCAATTGGTTGAGAGACAGCAGTGAGGATGATTCCTTGGTCGAAACCTCTGGAAAAGTCGGTGTCACACACGAGCACCTATGAGATATCTAACCTAACCACCAACAACAAAAAGATTACCTCTTTCAACAAACTTTTCAAAAAACTCGTAAAGAACCAAAAAACCTAGATATCCCTCATCGAACACCATCCCATAAATAATAAAATCAGGAACATGAATATACAAAATAAAACTATGAACAGTTTAGACATAACTTCTCTCTACACAAACGTACCCATCAAAAAATGCTGCAACATTCTTGCTACCCACTTAAGAAAAAAAAAATTATAGTACCAGGGCATTGGCCTAATGAGTAGAGTATTAACCAATGGCCTGGGAGACTAGGGTTCAGTCCCAGGTTGAGTCATACCAAAGACTCAAACAATGGTACTTGATGCCACCTTTTTCAGCGCTATAAGGTAAGGATCAGGGATAAAGTGGAGCAATCCCGGGAATAGAGTAATGCCCTCCCCTCTGTAGTAGCTACTGAAAAGAGAGCCTGTGGGTCACCCTCAACTAAGGTTGCCAACTTTACTTTTATATATATATATACACATACAGGGTGGAACGATAAAATTGTCACCCTAGAAAAGACGACGTGATTCCATTTCCGTTTAATGAAAACCGGTTTTCTCTTTTTTTTTTTCTTTTTTTTTTTTTTGTTGCAGACCATCTACTAGTTGTGTACAAATCCCAAGAGCAATAGAAGCCTTCTATCATGCCTGAAAGTGACACAATGTTCAACGAGCAAAATCAGAGATGCGGCGCTGTACAACTCATGCTCTCTACCGATCCAAGTTGTGACAACAGGACCATTGCCAGCACCCTCAAAATGCAAATCCGGACAGTTCAACGAGCCCAGGGTAATGAAAACAAAGTTTCCGGCTATGGTTATGGTGTTTGGTGTGGTTTCAAGTGAGGGCAACATCATGCCACCTCAAATCTTTAAAGTCGGTTTGAAAGTCAACACTAAAGAGTACCTGGATATGCTGAAGAGTGTGGTGATCCCCTGGTGCAATCAGGCGGCCGGTGGCAGACCCTGGGTGTGGCAGCAGGACTCAGCATCGGCCCACAAGTCCAATGAGACCCAAGCTTGGCTTCAGAAGGAGTGCTACGACTTTGTACCCTTCTCTCACTGCCCCCTCCTCCCCCGACCTGAACCTGCTGGACTACTTCGTTTGGTCATATGTCGAGAACATCACCAACATGACCTCCTACAACATCAAAGCCAGCCTGATCGCCGCCATCCGCCGAGCTCCCGCCGGCGCTTGTGGAAAAAGCATGCTCCTTGTTCCAGATCTGTATCAAGGCGGTGATTGAGGCTGAAGGCGGCTACATTGAATAAATGTCAGCTCTACTACATAATCAAGTTAGCTGAATTGATTTTTTCAATAAAGCTGTAGTGTTGTTTTCTTTAGGACGACAATTTTATCGTTCCACCCTGTAGATGTCAACTCTACTACATAATCAAGTTAGCTGAATTGATTTTTTCAATAAAAGTTTTAAAATAAAGCTGTAGTGTTGTTTTCTTTAGGACGACAATTTTATCGTTCCACCCTGTATTATATATATATATATATATATATATATATATATAAACAAGTTAGTCTCCACAACACTGATTTAAGAGAGATCACTCTTTTTGTAAAAGAATTATCAAAAAGTGCTAAGCAACATTGATGTATGACCAATATCATTATAATATTAAATGAGTGTACGCAAGCTACCTCATCCCAATAAGATGCTGAGAAAGAAAATTGTTTTAAAAAAATGGACGCCAAATTTCATTCCAGCGAGTCAAGAGTTTTCTGCTAGGCACTCATCAGACAGATGAATGCGACTAGTAGCTTCAGTAATGTGGGGTGGGGTTTAAAGATGACTATTGGCATGATGGTTAGAGCGTTCGCCAATGGCCTGGGAGACCTGGGTTCAATCTCAGGTTGAGTCATACCAAAGACTCAAAAAATGGTACTTGATGCCTCCTTGCTTTACACTCAGCAATATAAGATAGAGATCAACGGGAAAGTGAAGCAATCCAGGGAAAGGAGTTGTGCTCTCCCCTACACCTCGGTGTAGTAGCTATTGAAAAGGGAGCCTTCAGGTCACCCTCGACTAAGGGAGACAACTTTACTTTTACTTGTCTGGGTGTGTTGATTTGTGTGTGTGTGTGTGTGCATTAGTACATTTGTGTGTTTTTCTCTATGTGTGTGTGTGTGTGTGTTTGTATGATTGTGTGTTTGTGTTTGTTGGTTGGTATTTGTGTGTGTGTGTGTGTGTGTGTATGCATTAGTATATTTGATAAGGATCAAGGGTAAAGTAGAGCAATCCAGGGAAAGGAGTAGTGCCCTCCTCTTCACCTCGGTGTAGTAGCTATTGAAAAGGGAGCCTTCAGGTCACCCTCGACTAAGGTCGCCAACTTTACTTATAAATACTTTTCAAGAGTGCTTAACTTCAGTTTTTGAAGGAGCCATATTGTCGATAATAAACACTATCATAAAATCTAGTCTCTGCAATAACGAGGTTAGAAAAACAACCTTTTAAGAGAGGAATTTTTTACAACATTGATTTTTTTAAACAGCTGTGACCTTGTTTGCATAAAGGAAGTCTTTCAAAACAGGTTGTTCCTCTCAACAGTCTCGTTGGGGAAAAAAAATATGAAATTTAGGTGAAGGAGATAGTGTGCCAGAATTTTGTGGGTTTTTCGAAATTTTCATAAGAAATTTCTTATTATCTCTTTGTCTGAAGACGCAGATCTAACATTTTAAAAAATATATATATAGTTTGCTGAAATTATTATTACAAAAAGATACGAGTAATTTTCAAATGTTTTTCTTTTATATGGTATATATATATATATATATATATATATATATATATATATATATATATATATATATATATATATATTGTCATGTAGATATACCTATTTATATATAAATATACAGGCATATATACACACTTATATATGCATACACATATAAGTATACCGTTTCACATATAAATACATGTTACAAAATGTAAAATACATTTGTAATCGAGTGTGAAGCCTGTAATATATATATATATATATTTAAACATTAATACAAATTTCATTAAACATAATGTACATTTTATGTCTACATATTTTCTTCTGGATCCGTTTAAATTCCCGTATTACTTTTATCGTATTTGGGGGGAACTGATTAAGGTATTGTCCATAGTTGTATGTATCCCTAGTACTTTCTGCCAGACTTTGGGCCATCATCAGGGGAGAATCTGTTACAAAAGTGATGTAACTTTTGTTTTAGCAAATTACTACTGTGTAAGGACGTCTTTGCTGTTGGAGATTATGGCACTTGCTTTTAAATGTAATTCTGTAAATAGTGCCAGTAGCTAAAGACATTTAAGTACGTTAGCACTGGTTTGAAAATTATTTCTATTAAGTGTCGGTTGCATGTTTCTTATATGTAGTTCTTCGAGAATCTGTCATCATCATCATCATATCGTGCTGGCAGCACGGATATCCCTGACCCTCTCTCGCCACTCCACCCTATCGTTCATCGCCCTAGGTAGGTCTTCAGGACAACAACCTGTATCCTCACATAGCTGCTGAATGTACGTTCGTGCTGGTCGTCCTGCTTTTGCGCGGCCATGTGTGGGGATCCATAAGAGTACATCTCTTATGAGTTCATCTCTGCTTCTCCAGCAATGTCCTGCATGTCTGGTTCGTCTAACTTGAATAGTTTTCGTGATAGGGGGCAGGTGGCCGTACAGTTGGTGTCTTGTGGGGTGTTGCTGCCAGGACTTGTTCAGGATTGCACGCAGCATTCTTGTGTAATTGCCATCTAGTTTCTTCTCCAGCCGTTTTGTTAGCGTCCATGTAGTGCATCCATATAGCAGTATCGATGTGACCGCTGCCTGGAAGAAACTGCGTTTCATTTTATCGGTTAGGTCTGATTTCCATATAGTCGATAGCCTATTGATAGCTGTCCATGCTTTCGTTAACCTCGTTTCGATGTCCTTTTCGGTTGATTCGACGCTGCTTCCTAGGTACGTGAATTTGTCTACTAGTTTAAGAGGGGTTCCTTCTAGAGTGGAGATGTACCCCGTTTGGTTATAGCACATATATTCCGTTTTGTGTGCATTAACATGGAGGCCTATGCTTGCTGCTGCTCGTTCCAAACTATGCAGAAGTGTTTCGGCTTGGTCAGGTGTATTTGCCAGTATCGCTATGTCATCGGCGTAGTCGGCGTCGGTAATTGTTGTTGCGGGGTATCTTCTGCTTCTTTTCTTCGTCAGTTCGAAGCCATTCTCTTTGACTTTGTCAATCGATGTTCTGTAGTTTTTGTTTATTATTTTGATGTTCTAATATTGTTGCGTTGTCGGTGAGAATCTTCCATAATTGTATTGTTGGGCATGAATGTTTTTTTAAATGCCGAGCAATTGAACTTGTATCAGAAAGGTGCGTTGTAAGTCTCATCGACAGGGTAGTTGAGGTTAAACCAACATATATATTATTATTATTATCAGAGATACAATCTCCAAAAGGACATTTAAATTGATATATAAAGTTGGTTTTTGCAAAACTCCAATCGAGGGAGAGGAATTATTTCTAATGACCAAGTTAGAGGTTTTAAATTTATTATAATATATAAGTTTTATCTTTTTATTAAGATCAGTGGGGAGTATGTTTTTATGAATTAATCTTTTTAATATTCAGTATTAATGAAGAAATGCTGCCAAAATATACATATTTATATATATATTCACACATAGTATTTGACTAAGCTTTTTGCTTAGATGTGGCAAAAAGCTTAGTCAAATACTATGTGTGAATATATATTTTTTTTTTTTTCATCATACAACGTGTGGAAGCACGTGCGATACCCTAGCCTCATCAGCCGCCATCCAGGGTGATAACACAGTTTCGGTAGCTTAAGGCGGTACTGCCACTCCTGGCGCTACCGAGCAGCTTTTGCCACCGGATAGGGTATTTAAAAAAAACCTAATACATAGGTTTTTTTTAAATACCCTATCCGGTGAGGCTAGGGTATCGCACGTGCTTCCACACGTTGTATGATGAAAAATATATATATATATATATATATATATATATATATATATATATATATATTCACACATAGTATTTGACTAAGCTTTTTGCTTAGATGTGGCACAAGGCTGAATGAATGGGGCACCCAATGAGACTCGAACTCACTCTTGCAGGTTTGCTAGTCAAACTTACGAACCCTTACACTACCTGAGGCACCCACAGACACAAACACACACACACATATATATATATATGCTCTTCTTCTTACAAAGTAGTAATGTACATACAAAAGTTACATCACTTTCGTAATACGTCCTCACCTGATGATGGCCCAAAGTCGGGCAGAAAGTACTTGGGAAATAAACAATTGTGGAAAATATATCAATCAATTCCCGTCGAATACTATAAGATCAATATGACAATATGAAAGGATCAACAAGAAAAAATGTAGACAGAAAATGTCTATTATATTCAACGAAATTTGTATATATATATATATATATATAAAGATATCTATATATATACACACACACACACACACATATATATACATATACATACATAAATACATACATATATCATCATCATCATGTCGAGCTGTTAGCATGGATATACCTGACCCTCTCTTGCCACTTCTCCCTATCATTCATCGCCTCTGGCAGGTCTTCAGGGCTACATCCCGTGTCCTCACATAGTTGTTGTATGTATGTTCGAGCTAGTCGTCGTGCTTTGACCCGGCCATATGCGGGGGTCCATAGGAGTACATCACTTAAGAGCTTGTCCTTGCTTCTCCAGCAGTGTCCTGCATATCTGCTTTGTCTGACTAGGATAGTTTTCGTGATGGGAGGCAGGTGGCCGTATAGTTAGTGCCTTGTAGGGTGGTGCCGCCAGGACTTGCTCAATATTGCTCGCAACATTCTTGTATAATTGCCGTCTAGCTTCTTCTCCAGCCGCTTAGTTAGCGTCCAAGTAGTGTATCCATTTAGCAGTATCGACACAACCGCTGCCTGGAAGAAACAGCATTTCATTTTATCGGTCAGGTCTGATTTCCATATGATCGATAGCCTATCAATAGCTGTCCATGCCTTCGTTAGCCACGTGTCAATGTCTTTTTCGGTTGATGAGACGCTGCTTCCTAGGTAGGTGAATTTGTCTATTAGTTTCAGAGAGATTCTGTCTAGTGTGGAAATGTCACCTGTTTGATTATAGCATATATATATATATATATATATATATATATATATATATATATACACACACACACATCACCTTTTCTACAAGTTGCACAGCCTTGCATTTCTTTATTTAAATTTTAGAATCTTTAAAATTCATTCTTAACAGTTTTTGATCATACTTTTAGAATCTTGTACTTTAACACAAAAAGAACAGAAATGTCTTCTTTTTTTTTTTTTTTGCTCTACCCAGGACAAACACTTACCTTTCAAGTTTTTTTTTCGGGGGGGGGTAATGTTATCTTAAGAAACATTTTTTAGACCTAAGCCAGCTTATCTCAATCTTGAGATAAGCCAACTTCATTTCCCATCAATTTTTTCTCTCCCAATCAAATAAAACACAAAAGAATTCTTGCTTTTTATTGGTTTTGTTTTTTGTTTTTTTTATTGAGTATTTCTATCAAAATTTCAAATCAAAACTAATTTCTTTCTTCACTCAAATGAAACAGCATTGTCAAATACTCTGACAACATCTGGGCGTTGATAAAGTTTACTGATGAGGCGTTCAAGGGCTGCAAACCCCTGCTCATCAAGTGGGTACATCTGAACAGGAAGATATTCATACTCGCTGTAGGTCACATTGTGGTTTTCTTTTTCCAATGCATTTTTCACAGCATGAAGTTCTTTCGAACCACAAATAAACTGGAAAATATAAGAAATAATAATAATTTTTTTAAAAATCATTAAAATCATCACCTTGTATTTCAGCAAAACTTGATAAGAAAAATACTGTTATATAATTGAGGAATGATTTTTTTTTATATTAATCATTTTTCGTTAATTATATTTTATCATTCATTTTGGTTGGGCTTTGAACTATTCAGGTAATGAGTCTATAGTCAATTGGTGCAGTTTACACTCGCGTGCAAAGGATAAGACAATCACCATTGTCATGATAAACCCCACTGAGGAAATGAGGCTGGAGTGTGGATGATGTCATGACTAGAAGAGATGGTCCTGAGAATTTGAGGATTTTGAAAAAGAGTCAGTTGAGAGTTGAGATTGGACCATACAGGCAGACAATTGAGTTTCGGCTATTGGGGCAGAAAGTTGAGTTTTCTACCGTTGTGGTGGCAGTTAAGTTTTTCGGGTCCCGATCAGTGAAGATGAATTAAGATCTAAAACATCACGGGATGCACCGCGCGGTTGTGGAGTCAGCATAGTAAGAATTGTGTCTCTCTCCTCGTGTCGAAGAACCGAAGTCAAAAATAATAAACGCATTCGTACCTGAACAACAGAGTCCGCCTGTATTTGAATTTGTATATGAATCTGTATCACCAAATTATACAACTATACTTTATCTCAGAATTTAAATAATCCACACTCCAGCCCCAATATGAAGCTACTGAACAGAGCCAGTGACTGGAGAGTTTCAGCAGATCTCAAGACATCTCTACAATTTCCAGTTCACATTATTCAAACAGAAAAGCAACCGAACATTGTAGCATGGTCCAATTCAAAGAAGCATGTCCTCCTCATAGAATTGACTGTGCCCTGGGAAGAAAACCGGGAGGAAGCACATGAGCAGAAGAAAAACCGCTACGAGACACTACATGCCGACTGGGTGGAAAAGGGTTGGATATGTCATGTGATTCCTATTGAGGTTGGTTGTCATGGTTTTATAGGACACTCAGTCATTTCGTTTCTTTCAAAAATAGGAATCACTAGCCGCAGTTTGAAAGTTGCCTCAAATCGTCTTCAGACCGCAGCGCAATACGCATTAAGTTGGATTTGGTCGAAAGCGGGAAGTTTTCAGCATGAAGGAAATACACGCAGAACCACCTTTCCCATGTGATTACATAAGAAACGGTTACCGTAAACGCGTAATAACATCAACCGCCAAAAGTAAACGCATTTTTGGGAGGTGGGGGGTTAAATCACAAACTGCACACTGAAAATGAAGATTAACGTCCAATGTAGTCTCTGCTCTTAATTTATCTGGTGTATATATATATATATATATATATATATAATTCTCTTAATACCCTGTCCGGTGGCAAATGCTGCTTGGTAACACCAGGAGTGGCAGTACCACCTTGAGCTACTGAAACTGTGTTATCACCCCTGGTTAGCGGCTGATGAGGACATGGTATCGCACGTGCTTTCACACGTTGAGTGATGAAAAAAAAAAATTTAAAAATAAAATAATTGAAAGAAAGCAATTTCTTTTTATTCACTTCACACGACTAACAAGAAAAGGTAGAAAATACTTGAACGAGAATGATTGGTTTGGTTGTGTTTTATGGCATATCAACCCTTGTGTATTACTTAATACCATATCATATATATATATATATATATATATATATATATATATATATATATAGGTAACATTATTTTTACAAGTAGTCAGAGATCAATGTTTGTACACAGTTAAAAGGTTTCAAGTATTGCTATGTAAAACTAATAATTCTATTTGATATTAATCATTTGTTTGCGCACAGTTAAATGGTTTCAAGTATTGCCATCTAACACTAATAATTCTATTTAATATTAATCATTTGTTTGCACACAGTTAAATAGTTTCAAGTATTGCTATCTAACACTCATAATTCTATTGAATATTAATCATTTGTTTGCTCACAGTTAAATGGTTTCAAGTATTCCTATCTAATATTACTGAGAGGGTGTCCTCATGGTGTAATGGTTAAAGCATTGGACTGCGGAATCATAGTAAGCGAGTTTGAACTCCCATCGCGCTATTACGTTCACTTTCGGACAAATACCCTTGGGAAAAGTATGAACCCCCATATCCTTCCAGATATGAGTTAAATAGAACCACTACTGTCCTTCTAAAAGGATGGATTTGGCATTAAATAACCCAAGGAAGTTGATATGCCATTAAACAACAAAAACCAAACCTAATATAAATAATAAATTTAATTTAATCATTTGTTTGCACACAGTTAAATGGCTCCAAGTATTGTTAACTAATCTTATATATCAATCGAATAAGCCCTTGTTAATTCACATGACCATCACACTTGGAGAATAATCCTATTGGTCGAAACTAGGTAAGCAAGAAACAATCAAATTTGGCATCTTATACAAACCTTTATTTGGCATCGCGGTCAAGGTAAGTACGTTTTTCCTTAAGTAAACATATTATATAATACTAGCAGAGACCTGTGTAAATTACACAGATTTTGGAAATTATTTTTACACAAATTTATTTGCCTTCTTCTAATTTCAAAAATTCTGTGTTTTATTATAGTTTGGTTTGGTTGTTTGGGTTTTATGGCATATCAACCTTTATAGGTTATTTAATGCCAAATCCATTTTTATACAAATAATCAGTTCTATTTCAAACAATTCAGTTTAGCAAAGTTTAATTGTCAAAAACATTTCTATTTCCGGCTATTCGGTTTAGTCAAAGAGTTTTAATTCAGACAATTCAGTTTAGTATAAGCATAGATTTTAATTACACACAGTTAAATGTCAAAACAGTTCAATATTAAACAATTCAGTTTAGTGTAAGAAAGGTTTCAATGTCAAAAGCAGTTCCACTCCAAACAATTCAGTTTAGCATAAGTACACAGTTTCAATGAAAGTACACAATTTAATTGTCAAAAACATTTCTATTTCAAGCTATTCAAATTAGTCTAACAGTTCTAATTCAAACAATTCAGTTTAGCATAAGTATGCAGTTAGTTCTATTTAACCCACAGATAGGACCCTATCAGGTGCTACCATTCCAGGCCAGAGTGGACCTGGGAGTAATGGCAATGAAGTGGTGCTCCACATTTCCCAAAGCTTAAGCATCACTGGAACCTCACCATCAGATTATTTAGTATCATATCAAGGACTTTCATTTGGGGGGAGGGTCTTACCCCTCTACAGAGGTGCAGTCGGAGTATTCTACAGCCCCAGCCGACTGAGCAATGTTTTATTATATTAAAAGATTAGAGAAAAATAGATTTACTAAAAATAAAAATAGATTTTTAAACATTAAATTTATTATTTAATCACAAGGAATTAAAATCTTTTAAAAATTAATTTCTAAGTAAAATTTTTTTTCTTGGCAATTCAACAAAATATAGTATATTTTAATTAAAACGTCAAGTAAAATATTTCCAAACATAATATTATGGCATTCTTTAGCATATTTTATTTCAGAATTTATGGCCATTCTTTAAAAAATGGAAAATGTAAGAATTTCTAAAATTTTCATGATATGAATATAATCAGTCAGACTATTATCTTTATTGGTTGGTTGGTTGTTGGGGTTTTATGGCGTATCAACCCTTGTAGTAGATAATAATAAAAATGTAGTAGATAATAATAAAAATATGTAGAGCACACCTCTACTTTGCCGAGCAAGCAAGAACTTGCAAACCTTGGTGTAGATGGCCGAAGAAGCAAAACACAAAAATACTACCAAGCTCGCGTCCACCTCCACCAACTCCAACAGACTCGGAAAACTAACGGCATGAACCATGTCTGTCCCCCTGAGTTCGCCGCTATTACAAATCAATACACGATTAGGGACAACTACATTAAAATTTATAGTGAATACTGGTGCAAGTATCTCAATAATACCAGCGTCTAGGTTAAACGGCGTCACGTTAAATCCAACACCGGTATCACTCACCACTGCTAATGGAGAGAAAATAAAATGCTACGGACAAGCAAACCTAGAGATTGGGATACCAAGTTTGAAAAGGTCATTTTCCTGGACATTTGTGGTCGCAGATATCACCAATCCACTCCTTGGATTTGACTTTTTAAATGAATTTGATCTCATAATCGACTGCAAAAATAAAACAATTTACGACCCGTTAACAGCTACCAAAAAGGAATTAATACTAAACACGACATCTCCAGTAAACGTGGTCATTAACAAAGTAGAACTACCATCATTTATTCAAACCAGTCTGGATAAATACCCAGAAATCATTTCTCCTCATATAAACAAAAATAACAACTACTGCGGTGTTTATCACAGAATTGATACAGGTAGCCACTTACCGGTTTTTGCAAAATCCAGACAGCTATCAGCGGAAAAACTATCGGCGACTAAAGAAGAGTTTAAAAGACTCATAAATGAAGGCGTGATAACTCCTTTAGACAGCGAATGGTCACGCCCACTACATCTTGTACCTAAGCGAAGTGGAGGATACCGCTGCTGCGGAGATTACCGTGCATTAAACAGCATCACTAAAAGTGATAGATACCCCATTCCCAATATAAATTCATTCACAACAAAACTCGCTAATAAACAGCGATTTACAAAAATTGATCTGATTTCAGCGTACCATCAAATTAAAATGCACCCAGATGATATTCCTAAAATGGCAATTATCTGTCCGATGGGTCTTTTTCATTCCGAATTTATGCCGTTTGGGTTAAAAAATTCGTCGGCAACATTTCAAAGGTACATGGACAGAATCTTTCGACAGATAGACTGTGTCTTTATATATTTAGATGACATCTTAATCTTCAGCGACGACGAGCCTTCCCACAAGAAAGATATAGACACAGTTTTTAAGATTTTACAAGAAAATAACCTGAAAATATCACTATCGAAATCTATTTTCAATGTAACATCGCTAGATTTCCTAGGTTTTAGAATTAATTCAAATGGAATCACACCAACTGCTAACAAAGTAAAAGAAATAGAATCTTTTCCGTGTCCTACAGATGCTAAAAGCTTACGCAGATTTCTTGGTATGGTAGGATTTTACAGGAAATTAATACCAGGATTTGCGAAGTTAGTCTTACCTTTATCCGAAAGAATGAGATTAACACCTAAAGGATTAATTACCTTGAATAATTTGGAAAAACAATCCTTTTCTAACATTATAAAAATACTTGGTGAGCTAACAGAATTATCTCATCCTCAACCAACTTGTACACAGTATCAACTAGTCACGGACAGCAGCAAATATGCAGTAGGTGCTGCCTTACATCAGGTCATAAATGGAAATCCAATACCAATAGGATTCTTCTCAAAGAAACTGACGACAACACAGACGAGATATTCCACTTTTGCCCGTGAACTTTTAGCAGCATATTTGTCAGTGTTACATTTTCGCCACCTCATAGAAGGTCGTGAAGTATTACTTCTGACGGATCACAAACCAATATGCGGTGCATTCCACAGTCTAAAACCTGCCAAATCAGACAGACAACAAAGACAGCTAGCAATTATTACAGAATTAATTTCAGATATAGCCCATGTGAAGGGTAACCAAAATGTAGTTGCAGATTGTCTGTCTCGCCCAATATTTGCTGTACAAATAGATATATACGATCTACCAGCACTTGCAGATGCACAAAAATCAGACACCGAAATACAGTCCTTTCCAGATTTAAAGAAATTCACATTATCTGGAAAAGATCAATTTGTGTTATGTGATACATCAACGTCATACCCCAGACCTTTTGTACCGTGCACACTACGAAAATCTATCTTTGACAGCTTGCATGCAATATCACACCCTGGAATAAAATCATCTATCAAAATGATTAAGGCTAGATTTTACTGGCCACATATGGATAAAACCATCAAAGAACTATGTGCATCATGCACATCTTGCCAACAAGCAAAAATATACAGACATGCCAAATCGCCTGTACAAACGTTGGAAATACCATCATCAAGATCCCATACTGTACACATTGATATAATTGGACCACTACCACCAGCGAAATGCTCCAACAATCCTTACATCAATCCATGTCGGTATGTTTTAACATGTATAGATCGAACCAGTCGATGGATAGAAGCACAACTTATATCGGATATTACAGCACAAACCGTAGCAGAAGCTTTTGTAAACACGTGGATTACGCGCTTTGGTGTTCCACTCCACGTCATATCAGACAAAGGCAAACAGTTCGAGAGCAAACTCTTTCTTGAACTATCAAAAATCATTGGATTCTATAGGCTACGTACAACATCCTATCATCCACAATGCAATGGACTTATAGAAAGAGCCCACAGAACCTTAAAAGCAGCTATTATGGCCCGAAAAGAATCTTGGATTTCAGCCCTACCAATAGTTCTCATGGGAATTCGAAGTATGCCCAACTGCTCCAATTTTTCCCCTTTTTATGCGGTCACAGGTGCACAAATGTTATTGCCACAACTAATGATAAATACGGAAAATACAGAAACAGTTACACAAAAATTTACAAGAGAACTGCACAAAACTATGGCAAAATTCGATCTGACAGACTTTTCAAACAGAGAAAAATCAACAAAAACATCATACGTGCCAGATCAACTTCAAACTTGTGATAAAGTTTGGATTAGGATAGACCGCGTTCGAAAACCGCTAGAAGCACCCTATTCAGGTCCTTACATGGTACTCGAGCGAACACCAAAATATTTCCTATTAGGAAATATTTTGGTGTTCGTTCGAGTACCATGTAAGGAAACTAACTCAAATACGCATACACAAGTTCGTTAGGAAATATTTTGGTGTTCGTTCGAGTACCATGTAAGGAAACTAACTCAAATACGCATACACAAGTTTCAATAGACCGTTTAAAACCTTACATTGAAAACAAACAAAAATGTACACAAAATGCAACTACCAATACAAATAAAAAGTCTGAAAGTTTACCTCCTGAAAAAGTGCAGGAACATAAAATGAAAACAAGAACTTCAGGTAGAACGGTTACATGGAAAAAGGATAACGAGTATATTTATTATTAAAACAAAACAAAAACAAAACAAAAACAAACAAAACCAAACAAAAACTCCGTTTACAAGTAGGGGAGTATTGTAGTATCACCTCCCTTACTAAGGTCAGTAAATGGGCAGTCAATACTACCTTAACAGAAATCTTGGTCCTTACTTCCACCTCGGCCAAGGAATGCTATCCCAGAATCCATCGCCTCTCACTCTTCTCTCTTCCCTTCTCTCTCCTTTTCTCTCTCACTCTCCCTCTCCCTCTGGCCAATCAGCAGAGATAGTAGCAGTTGCCCAAGACGACCCAAGAACAGAAGAGGAGGTAGTTGCTGAAGAGATTCCAAACACTAAACACACGTGTTGACCGCTGGACATTTTTCTAGCCAACACGTGGCGTTGTATACGAAGAATAAAATTCCTCTTTTAAAGTTAATATTTTACTTCTCATTTATTATCTCAAATAACATAACCCAAGTACATATATTACAGTTTCAAGTACTCCTATCTAATACAAATTGTATGGCTTCCTATCTAATACAGTCGTATAATATAATAAGTAAATATATATTAGTTTTTTATATATATTTAATAGCATAAAAGCTTGTCTACGGCCTCAGGTTTCATGATGTTTTATAAACGACAATTATCAGACAGAGAAAGAAAGATATCTTTCATTCTCTGCCTGATGATTGTCATTTATAAAACGACATGAAACCTGAGGTCATAGACAAGCTTCCATGCTATTACATATATATTTTAAAAAATTATATATTTACTTATTATTATTATCATATCAATATATATATATATATCATAAAAGAGGATGCAATGTGAATAATAAGAGTGTATAAAAATATGATAGAGCAGCTCTAAAACCTAAAAATTTCAAATTGTGAAATCTGAAAGACCATTTCACATGGATCCCACAATCATCAGACAAAAACGTTAATCTAGGAAATACGATTATAATATTTCAGTTTCGTTTTATGGCATATCAACCCTTGAATGTTATTTAATGCCAAATCCTCTTTATACATATATATTAAATAGATATGATTTGGTTTGGTTGAGTTTTATGGCATATCAACCATTATAGGTTATTTAATGCCAAATCCTCTTTATACATATATATTAAATAGATATGATTTGGTTTGGTTGGGTTTTATGGCATATCAACCATTGTAGGTTATTTAATGCCAAATCCTCTTTATACATATATATTAAATAGATATGATTTGGTTTGGTTGGGTTTTATGGCATATCAACCATTGTAGGTTATTTAATGCCAAATCATCTTTATACATATATATTAAATAGATATGATTTGGTTTGGTTGGGTTGGGTTTTATGGCATATCAACCATTGTAGGTTATTTAATGCTAAATCCTCTTTATACATATATATTAAATATATAGGATTTGGTTTGGTTGGGTTTTATGGCATATCAACCATTGTAGGTTATTTAATGCCAAATCATCTTTATACATATATATTAAATAGATATGATTTGGTTTGGTTGAGTTTTATGGCATATCAACCATTGTAGGTTATTTAATGCCAAATCATCTTTATACATATATATTAAATAGATATGATTTGGTTGGGTTGGGTTTTATGGCATATAAACCATTGTAGGTTATTTAATGCCAAATCATCTTTATACATATATATTGAATAGATATGATTTGGTTTGGTTGTGTTTTATGGCATATCAACCATTGTAGGTTATTTAATGCCAAATCCTCTTTATACATATATATTAAATAGATATGATTTGGTTTGGTTGGGTTTTATGGCATATAAACCATTGTAGGTTATTTAATGCCAAATCATCTTTATACATATATATTAAATAGATATGATTTGGTTTGGTTGGGTTTTATGGCATATCAACCATTGTAGGTTATTTAATGCCAAATCATCTTTATACATATTTATCAAATATAAATATATGATTTGTAAGTATATTTTGTAGATAACATTCTGAAACGAGCCAGAGTTCTTTTTTTGCACAAAGTTAAATGGTTTCAAGTATTGTTATATAACAGTTACAATTTAACATCCGTCATTTGTTTGCACACATAGTTTGTTCTATTTGACCCATAGATAGGACTCTGTCAGGTGCTACCACTTCAGGTCAAAGTGGACCTGGGAGTGATGGCAATGAAGGGGTACTCGGCATTCCTCAAATCTCCAAGGCTGGAGCCTTGCCATCAGATCGTTTAGTATCATATCTAGGACACTCATTTAGGGTTGGGGGGGGTCTTACCCATCTATAGAGATACAGTCGGTTTTTATTACTGCCCTCTGCTGACTAAGCTTAATATTTCAGTGTTATGATCAACATGAAAATTTAAATAATGGGCTTAAAAAGTATATATATATATATATATATATGTGTGTGTTTGTGTGTGTGAGCATATATACACACATATATATAAACGAGCTGAATTAAAATACCTTCAAAGGTTAATCCATTGCCATATATTACACGACTGTTCCAAACATGAAAACAAGGGAGACAATCTCAAAACTCAGGGGAAATAACTCTACACAAGAAAACCTGGAATTGATTAATTATAATACAAATAACATAGCCTGAAAACTAGACCCTCACAAATGGCTGAACATTTTTGTTGTGGCAACACAACAAGAAAAATCTGAATTAGCTTTTCTGGTTTTATAAGAAATAGTGGTACGTAGCCACAACAAAAGTGTTCAGCGCTGGCTATTTTTTTTTAGGGTAGGGCTTAGAACATTTTCAAGGAACCTCATATACATAGTCTAGCTTGGTTTCTTTGTTCAATGGCATATCAACCTTTGTGGGTTATTTAATGCCAAAGCCATCCTTGTAGAAGAACAGTAGTGGTACTTCCAAAAGTGATTAACCTCCCAAGCAGTTTTATTAAAATGGAGTCAAACTAGTAATAAAATAATGATGGCGTGGCTTGATTTGGTGTCTTTGTTTAATGCCATATCAACCTTCATGGGTTATTTAATACCAAAGCCATCCTTGTAGAAGAATGATAGTGATACTATTCAACCAAAACCTGGGAGGAAAAAGGGGTTCATACTCTTACCAAGGGTTTCACTTGACCGATCATCATTTCGTCTGAAATGTATTTTACAAGTAACACTTTTCAGAAAATGCAGACAATACACATTGATCCAAAATATAAGTTCCAGGTATTGTCGCTGATTTTAAAGTACACAGATATTACACTCTGATCATAAGTGAGGGGATAGATCTGTAGCCTACATTCAAAGACATCAGTCTTCAGATATCCCCAGAGGAATTAATCACAATGGGGACAGATCTGTAGCCTACGTTTAAAGTCTCCATCCTTCAAGTATTCCCTGGGGAAGTAATAATAAGTGGAAAGATCAACAGCCTATGTTTAAAGACTTCAGACTTCAGGTATCCCCAGAGGAAGCAATTACAACTGAATAGATCTGCAGCCTTATACATGGTGCATTCAATAAGTTACCAGACTTTTTTTGTACAGGCATTTAAAATTGTTGTAGACTCTTGAAAATTCACTATGTTGTTGCTACACATCTTATGATATGACTGACCAATTTTTATGATTTCAGGTTCAAATCAACAGCTACAGCAGCAATTGGAATACACCCTACTAAAGCCTGATTGTCACAGTTGGTGAATTTCAAAAATGCAATCAGGACGTAAGGGCACTTTAGAAGAACGATATGCAATAAAATTCTTTTTTAAACTTGGAAAAAATGCCACAGAAATGTATGGAATGATTCAGACTGCTTTTCAACCATCTTGCATGAATCTAGCATCAGTTTTTGAGTGCCATAAGAGATTCAAGGAAGGCAAAGAGTCTGTGAGGGATTATGAGAGGTGTGGGAGGAGTAAGAAATCAGAACACCAGAGTTGATTGGCCAAAGGGTTAGGATTAGGGTTACTATGTTTAGGCTTTAAGGGAGTTCAGGAAGAGATTCCGTCGGAAGAAGCCAGCACTCTTCAAATCGGGTCAGTGCCATTTCCACCAGGACAATGCACCAGTCAACAACTCCATCCTTGTCACAGGCTATTTGACCAAAATGGGCATCAAGACAGTTCCTCACCCTCCCTAGAGTCCAGACCTTGCTCCCTGTGACTTTTGGTTTTCCCTAAGCTCTGAGTCTGTTGTTTTGAGACAACTGAGGAGATGAAAGAGGCTGTGACGAAGGTCATTGACACACTCACACAAGAGGACTTCCATGGGGTCTTCCAGAAGTTGTTGGAACTGTACAACAAGTGCATTGCAGCTGGAGGAGATTACTTCAAAGGGGACTCGAGTTTCATGTGCGTACTATCAATAAAAGTGCCCATACGAAAAAAATCTGAAAACTTATTTAATGATCCACGTATTTAAAGTCTTGAGCTTTCAGGTATCCTTGTCAAAAAGTACCAAATAATAAGTTATCATTGTAGCAAACGGACATGGTGATCCGAGTTCAAATCAGGACAAGGCTGTTTGCATTTCACATAATGCTAATACTCTTGAGAAAGGTATGCATCCAATAATTCTCTCTCCTGTGGTGGGTAAATAGTAGGGCAGACTCAGCTCTTTAACCTTGGTATGGTAATGGGTCTCGAAGGAAAACTGAAATTGAACCTGTTAAAGTACGCTTAAAAATTAACCTTGCATGGAGGGGTTGGGTAAATGCATACCATAAATTCATTTTTGTTCTCCATGGCCTTGTGCCAGGAGCTAAATTTTGTAAATAGCCATCAGAATCTTTGAAGAGAGATAGACACCTACCTGGAGAAAAAGAACATCGTCTTCATCTGCCTCCACAGATACATCCTCAGCTCCAACCTCAATGGCCAGCTCCAAAGCCAATTCCAAATCTGGTTTTTCCGTTGTCGACACATGAATGATTCCTTTCTTTTCAAAGATGCCCTGGCTACAACCATTTTCAATTTTACCACTGTGAAGACAAAATCCACATACAAAGAAGCGATTAAAGAATAGTTGATTATTTTTACGGCATGTCAACCACTGCAGGGTCATGTTGAGCTGAGACATTTTTCGTAATGATATGATTTCAACAAACAATTCCTATCTAATCCCAATCATCATATTTGCACAGTTATATGGTTTCAAGTATTCCTATCTAATACTAATAATTTTCAAATGGATCTATTTGAGCCACAGAGGGTACCTAAGAGTAATAGCAATGAAGACTGGTTGATTGTAATGGCATCCGAACCTACTTGGGGTTATTTTATGCTTAGAGGTAAGGGAATCATGTACATTTTATGGTTTTTGGGGTAGGTGTTTCTTAAAAGTTGTATGGTTTCAAGTATTCCTATCTAATACAAATTGTATGGTTTCGAATATTCCTACATTAATACAAGTTGTATGGTTTCAAGTATTCCTATATTAATACAAATTGTATGGTTTCAAGTATTCCTATCCAATGCAAATAATTTAGACACAATCATATGTTTTCAAGTAAATATTTCTGTTTAATAATACTCATTCATTGACAGAAAGTTATATGTTTTCTCAAGTACTTATAATGGTTGCCAAATGACAGTAGTGGTACTACTTAACCAATAGCTGGGGGATGAGGGAGTTCATGCCTTTCCTAAGGATATTTTTAAAAAAAGTGAACAAGTAGAGTTTGAACTCTCTTACATTAGCCGCTACAACGCTTCCCTCTAAAAATCCTTCGTAAACAATTATCGCTTCAAACAACTATTCTTAAATAATTATTGTGTTTAGTACATAATCAAAATCGACACTCGGTTGTGAAACAAGTTGAGATAACTTTTTAACTCAACATTGGAGAAGGAGAGTTATTAAAGGCACATTGGGGCATTCCATTGTATGCACATGGTCAAGCCCATTCCCTGGATGGCGATTGGTTGCTAGTCTGTGAGTAGACATATTAGAATATAAAGACCAGCTTCAATGTAGCAGTAGCACAGGATCTGTATTTCTTTTCGACTCGCAGTCCTGGCCCATTGAGCTCGGACACATTTCAGCTGGCAGTGTTGACATATGCAAATCAGGTCAGGTCTGTCTTAGTTCCAGTGGCAGTCAGTCGAGGCTATCTGATGCGGATTCTGCGAAGCTAGCATTCATGTCACGGGTGCTAAAACCAATGTTCCTTGAGCCTCAAGGGACCATCCTCCCAGGCTCTAACCCACTCTGGAGGGGCTAGGTTTATTGTCTGGTGCCTGAGATGCCTCTTTTTAAGGGAATACCAACAGGGTTTAAGGCACTTTTTGAACCACCAGGCACGTCTGGGCTACAATGCTGTGCCTGGTTCCCATGATAAAAAGGCCTTGTGCCATACTCTCAAGTACATTGAGAGCTTAACAAACATAGGGGTCTGTTTTAGTCTTTTTGACATGTAGTCCAGGCATACTGGCCTGGGACACACTTCGGACAGCCATGCTCCCCGGTACACAGATCAGGTCAGGTGTGTCTTAGCTCCAGTGGCAGTTGGTCGAGGCTCCCACACATCAATTCCAAGAAGCCAGTGTTCCTTGAGATTTAGAAGGTTGTCCCCCCAGGCTCTAACCCTCTCCAAAGGGGCTAAGTTTATCACCTGATGCCTGAGGCGCCCTATTTTTAGAGGAATACTGATGAAGCTCCAGGCATTTTTGGAACCATTGGGCATGTTTTACCTACAGACCTGTGCTTGAGTCCCACATTTTTTGAGTCTTTGGTATGACTAAACCTGGGATTGAACCCAGGTCTTCCGGGCCATTGGCGAACACTCTAACCATCATGCCAATGTCCGGTACCTTACCACTATATACAGGACACACCCTTTTCAGGGGATAGGAGAGTCTTACCTCTCTATAGAAGATATAATTAGCATATTCTGAGCCTCACTAATATGGTGAATTTATAACTAGGGTGAGTATTTAGCAATATTTTGCTATGTGCTATTTTGTAGTGTGTATATCATATGATCCAAGCAGTTTAAGCCATGTGAGGCACTTGATGTTGTAGGCAGTATTGTGGTAGTAGGTGCGCTGACACATTGTGCATTGCTTCACTCTGTGTGGGATTTAAAAGCTGCACAGATAAATGTGCAATGTAAGTCTAATTCAGGAAGTTCAAACAGGGCCATAACTTTGCCACGGAAGCAGCAAAAAATATTTGTCATATGAACAGTGAAGGGATAATTAATCACAGTTCCGTAACTAGATGGTACAAAAATTTTCATTCAGATTACGAGGAGCTCAAAATTGGACAAGGTCAGGCAGGGCTAAAACCTTGGATTTCAAGCCAAAGAAACAAATCTAACACCATTTTCATTGGGCCTCGACAGGTGCCAAACATTGAAATCCTGTTCATTGGAGACACAAGAGCTAAAGTGCTAAAAAGGACTGAACACCAAAGCCAGAACATAGTTGCAGCTATGAGCTCACCCCACAGTAGCATCATAAGTCCTACCAGTAGTGACCCCAAAACCAGTGTAATCTGCTAAATTTGGCGAGTACAGGCAAGCTTGCATCTCACAACTGAGGGTGGTTGGTCACTTTCATGACCTTATCAAAAGCATCTAGATAAATATAGCAAAATGTCTGATTCACCTAAGCAGTAGGACAAACTGGGTTTGGCAACCAGTCTAAGAGAAGGAAAACTTTTGAGACACTTTTATTTTTTTAATAGAATTTCTTTCCCATCTTTTTATCACAAAATTCATTAAGTAAAATAGAGTTTTCTTTTGTTTTATGGCACATCAACCATTGTAGGTTATTTAATGCCAAATCTATTTTTGTACATACGAACGGTTCTATTTCAAACAATTCTGTTTAGTATAAGCATACTTTTTGTTTACACACAGTTAAATGTCAAAACAGCTCTATTTCAAACAATTCAGTTTGGCATAATTACACAGGTTCAATGTCAAATATCATTCCACTTCAAACATTTCAATTTAGCATAAGTATACAGTTTCAATGACAAAAATCAGTTGTATTTCAAACAATTCAGTTTAGCATACAAAAATTGTTCTATTTCAAACATCTAACAGATTTCATGATAGAAAATAGATTAGCATGCCTCAATACAAACTACCAAAAAAGGGAGGGCAAACTATGGACATACACGTACACGAACAATACTAAAGCCCAGATAGACTACGTCCTTATAAACAAGAAATGGAAAAATAGTGCAATGAATTGCGAGGCATACTCCTCTTTTGAGGGTGTGTCCACCGATCACCGAATAGTCGCGGCGAAAATACAGTTAAGCCTACGAAAAAACGCCAAACGAACAGCGACCACCAAACACTATGACTGGGGCCTATTGAACAACAGAGATATAAGAGATAAATACGTATTAGAATTAAGAAACAGATTCAAAACACTACAAGAAAAAATGGAAAAAAGTACACCAAACGATGAATATGAAAATTTCATCAATGCGCACCTCGAGGCAGCAGCGAAATGCATTCCAACAAAACTCAAAACTAAATATAGAGTCCCATGGGAAACTTTAGCGGTGAGAGAAAAACGTGCACTAGTGAAAACAGCCTCCAAAAACTATGGAAATAACCCAACAAACACAAATGCCTTAAAACTAAAAACGGCACAATATCAATTAACAGGCATATATATAAAGGAACAGACAGAATACATTCAAAATCAGATAGATAAAATTAGAGACACGGTGGAAGATAGACAATCTAGGATAGCCTTGCAAACAATAAACGAAGTGAGTAGAAGAAAGAACACAGCCAAAGCAAAACTGAAAGCAGCAAACCAACAAGAAAGAATAAAACTGTGGAAACAGCACTTCGAAAACCTACTAGGAAACCCACCAGAAATAACACATGAACCAATCACCAGAATAATTAGCAAACAATTAGACATTAAACTAGGAGCGTTCACACTAGAAGAACTCGACTCGGTTCTCAGAAAAATTAAAAATAGGAAAGCTGCAGGGCTGGACGAAATTCCCCCAGAAGTATGGAAGACCAGACAATTCGACGACATACTGCTCCGACACTGCAACGCAGTATACAATCAAAATCCAATAGATAGATGGATGAAGGGATGCATACTCCCCTTCCTTAAAAAGGGGGACCTCGGATTAGCCAAAAACTACCGAGGCATAACACTTACATCCATAGCAGCCAAAATCTACAATGCCCTACTACGAAACCGCATAGAACCCAAAATCGACAACATACTTAGGAAAAACCAAAATGGCTTCCTAAGAAATAGATCCACGAGCTCACAAATATTAACCATCCGTAGAAAAAAAAACCTACAAGCGACATTAATATTACCAAGGCCTTCGATTCCATTCACAGAGGAAAGATGGAACAAATCCTACTAGCGTACGGCATACCTAAAGAAACAGTAGCGGCAATAACGATTCTCTATAGAAACACCAAAGTAAAAGTACGATCACCAGATGGAGACACAGAATACTTCGACATTGTACCAGGAGTACTACAAGGAGACACGCTGGCTCCGTACCTCTTTATCATTTGTCTAGACTACGTACTTAGAACATCGATTGACAAAATCTGAGAAATGGCTTCGAACTGACAAAGAAAAGAAGCAGAAGGTACCCCGCAACAACAATTACCGACGCCGACTACTCCGATGACATAGCGATACTGGCAAATACACCGACCAAGCTGAAACACTACTGCATAGTTTGGAACGAGCAGCCGCAAGCATAGGCCTCTATGTTAATGCACACAAAACGGAATATATGTGCTATAATCAAACGGGGGACATCTCCACTCTAGAAGGAACCCCTCTTAAACTAGTAGACAAATTCACTTACCTAGGAAGCAGCGTCGAATCAACAGAAAAGGACATCGAAACTAGGTTAATGAAAGCATGGACAGCTATCAATAGGCTATCAATTATATGGAAATCAGACCTAACCGATAAAATGAAACGCAGTTTCTTCCAGGCAGTGGTCACATCGATACTGCTACATGGCTGCACTACATGGACGCTAACAAAACGGCTGGAGAAAAAGCTAGACGGCAATTACACAAGAATGCTGCGAGCAATCTTGAACAAGTCCTGGAGGCAACACCCCACAAGACACCAACTGTACGGCCACCTGTCCCCTATCATGAAAACTATTCAAGTTAGACGAACCAGACATGCAGAACACTGCTGGAGAAGCAGGGACGAACTCATAAAAGATGTACTCTTATGGACCCCCACACATGGCCGTGCAAAAGCAGGACGACCAGCACGAACATACATTCAGCAGCTATGTGAGGATACGGGATGTTGTCCTGAAGACCTACCTAGGGCGATGAACGATAGGGAGGAGTGGCGAGAGAGGGTCAGGGATATTCGTGCTACCAGCGTGATGTGATGATGATGATGATAAGTAAACAGTTTCAATGTCAAAAACAGTTCTATTTCAAGCAATTCAGTTTAGCAAAAGTACACATTTTACTTCTATTTGACCCATAGATAGGACCTTATCAAGTGCTACCACTCGGGACCAGAGTGGACCTGGGAGTAATGGCAATGAAGAGGTACTTTGCATTTCTCAAAGCTCCAGCATTACAGGTACCTCGCCATCAGATTGTTTAGTGTCATATCCAGGACACATGTTGAACGGGGGGGGGTCTTACCCCCTCTGAAGAGATGCAGTTGATGTATTCTACAGCCCCAGCCGACAGGGCAATACACTTGTAAAGTATAGGCAAGCTTAGCATCTCATAATTGAGCATGGTTGGTCACTTTTATGACCTTAGCAATAGCATCCAGATCTAATAAATTGACTTCTGACTTGCCCTAGCAGAAGGATAGACAGGGTTTGGCCACCAGTCTAGGAGAAAGAAAACTTTTGACTCGCTTTTATTTTTCTAATAGAATTTCTTTTTCATCTTTTTTACTCAGAATTGATTAAGCAAAATTGAGAGTTGAACCCTCAAAAGATATTGTTTACAATAGAGTAAAAAAGTTGGTGACTGTTGTCGAGGGCGACTCGAAGGCTCCCTTTCCAGTAGCTACTACACCAAGGTGTGGGGGAGTGCTACTCCTTTCCCTGGATTGCTCCACTTTACCCTTGATACGTACCTTATAATACTGAATATTAAGCAAGGAGGTATCAAGTACCACTTTTTAAGTCTTTGGTATGACTCATCCTGGGATTGAACTTCAGTCTCCCGGACCATTTATTGTAGAAATGCATTGCAAATGAAGAAGAAAGGGATTATCAAAGGTTAGAAATTATTGAAAGTGTTACTGACAGAACAGTGCTATTATATGTTGAATAGATAAACATTTACACTAGAAATTCATTGCAAATGAAGAAGAAAAGGGATTGTCAGCGATCCGGAATTAATACAAGTGTTACTGACAGAACAGTGCTATTATATGTTGAATAGATAAACATTTACTATAGAAATGCATTACAAGTGAGAAAGAAAAGGATTGTCAATGGTCAGGAATTATAATAAATAGATATTTATAATAAAAGTTTTATACATAATTATATTTTACAACCTCTTTTTCACAATCCAGTCACTAAAAACAAGTTTAATTTTGTTGTAGACCAGTAAAAGGTCCGAAAGAAAGATACGAACTCGGGATTACGTGAAACAAGTATATTGAACGAAAGTATAAATACAGCATAGGTAAAAGAGTGTTGAATGTCAGTCTGACTGCCAAAGTGTTAGGCTGGAATTAACTTTACACCGAGATGAATATTCTCCCGGTATTCATAGTAATAGGAACTGTTCATTATAGTCCGTAAGGGAGGCAACTTAACAAATTTTATTGACTTTTTTGACTAAAAAAAAACAAAAAACGACTTACCCATTTTTCTTACAGACTGTTTGCATTTCATTCTTAGTAAGTTGGAGTTTGTTTGATAAGATCTCCACCAGAAGAACACAATTCCCGATAAATTTCACCTCTACGAATGAAGAAGCAGCATTTGTTGCGTTCTGAAAAAATAAAAAATGACAAATCTGGAGGTTGCAAGTTCAATCCTCACTACAGGCGAGTAACAATATAGGAATACTTAACACTTGTACCCAGTTATGGCTAACGAATTAGAACAGGCGACTCCCGTGGTTTCAATAAAGGACGTAGTTCAAAGTTCCGTGAAGGTTCCCAAGTTCAACAAACACTTGAAGAAGGCCGGAGGATATATCGGCCGAAACGTTGTGGAAATAACACTAAAGATGAAGACAATAGTCCAAAAACCCTTAATGATAAAAATCAACAAGCTTCGTTTCAGAAATTTAGACAAATAATAAATTTCTATTTCAAAATTTAAAAGGAAGAAATGCTAAATTTTCACACAGTCATTTTTTGTTTTTTGTTTTTGTTTTTGAATAGCATAACAAGTAAAGTAAGTAAGTTACCAGGGCACAGGTCTAATGAGTAGAGTGTCCGCCAATGGTCCGGGAGACCAGAGTTCAATCCCAGGTCCAGTCATACCAAAGACTCAAAAAATGGTACTTGATGCCGCCTTGCTTGACACAGCATTATAAGGTAGGAATCAGGGGTAAAATGGAGAAATCCAGGGAAAGGAGTAGCGCCCTTCCCAACACCTTGGGGTGGTAGCTATTGAAAAGGGAGCCTTCGGGTCCCCCTCGACTGTGGTCGCCAAATTTACTTAACTTCTATAACTAGTAAAACTTACATACAGCCGCATGAAATGACATGGGTTATTCCCCTTGACTTCAGTTACTTCCCTTGCATCAATTATCACATTGTTTCAGTACTTTGAAAAAGGAAACATCTCGAAAGATCCAGTATGATTTTTTTAATGAGTGGGAGGGGGGTATTTAATGGCATATCAACCTTTGTGGGTGTTTAATGCTAAAATCATCCGAGTAGAAGAACAGTAGTGGTTCTAGCAAAAGCGATTCACTTCCAAATAAGTTTTACTAAAATGTATTCAAACTAGTAATAAAATAATAATGATGTTTTGGGTTCTTTTTTTTGTTGTTGTTTAATGGCATAACAACCATCGTGGGTTATTTAATTCCAAAGCTATTCTCCTAGAAGAACAGTACTGGTACTGTTTAATCCTTAGTTTATAGAATAAGAACTGTTTTTGACATTTAAATAGAATAGGGTCAGGGAGATCTGTGCTGGCAGCGTGACATGATTATATATAAAGAGAGAGATCTAGTGAATTATATGATGAACATCATATATCATTCAGGTAAGCATAAGATTAATTCACTATCGAATATTGAAAGCCCCACATACTTCAAGTTCAGAATGGGTTTTATAGCCTATCAACCACTGTACATTATCTAATGCCAATTCCTGTTTATACAGGGTGTCTCAAAATAAATGCAACCCATTAATATGATAATGATTTATTTCTTAGACAAGTGCAATGGTGTTCATTTAGAACACGTCCCATAAAAAAAAGCATCCTTTGAGCTAGAGACATCAAATCAATTTTTTTTATTTGTTATCATCTCAGCTTCCAGGACATGCAATCCTTTTTTGAGTTTCTTGTCTCAGTAATAAATCATTATAATATTAAGTTGCATCTATTTTGAGACTGCTTTGAAGGATTTTGTCTCAAAATATGTAATGATGCAAAATATTTTTCCTCTTTTGTCCAAGGCATCGTGATCAGGGATTAATAGTTGTTATAGTATACTATAAATATATATACTATATAGTATACTATTTTCAAATCTGAAACAAAAAACAACATTATCAATAGTAAAGTTATTAGCAGTCACATGGGTTCCATGTATATTGAGACACTCTATACCATTAGATATATTTGCGATTTGTAAACATCTTATTGATAACATTCTTAAACAAACTTGAGCTCATTTTTTAAACACACGGTCAAACGGTTTTAACCATTTCTACTGAACACAAATAATTCTATTTACTATAAATCATTTGTTTGTGCAAATTTAAATGTATACACACGTAAAATTTGTAAATGAATAGTTTGTCGGTAATTTCATTTTTAAATAAGTTAGAATCAATTTGTTTGCACACAAGTATTGCTCTTGTTTCTACACAGTTAAATGGGTTCAATTATTGCTATCTAATACTAATAATTCTATTCAATATCAATCATTTGTTTGCACACAGTCATAACAATTATTGCTATTTAACACAAATTATTCGATTCAACACTATTCCCTCATTTGCACACAGTTAAATGGTTTCATGTATTATTATCTATTCCTAACAATTCAACTAGACAGTGTCGCAGTCGTGACAGTCAGGAACTTGAATCAGATAATGAAAACAGTAATGATTTACTTTATCATCACCATAAAAGAGCTCGTCTTTGCTTGGTGTGTGAAGATTTAATGTAAGGAGAAAACAAGTACGCGCTGAAACTGCAAAATTTATGCATATTGCCCATGTGCGACCAGTACATTTTGCTAACTATAAAAGAAGGGCGTAGTGAGGGTTGAGACGGAACTCTTTTGCCACCGAAGTATAGTGGGTAATATCAAAGCCAGTGTTTTCGATGCAATAAAATTGGGCACATTTCATAAGAGTGCCAGGGAAATGGCAAAATAGCTTGAAGAATGAAGAGAGAAAGGGGAAAAAAAAAACAAAAAATAAAAACCAACAGAGTAACACGAAAGAGAGTGTCAATCCAGTTACTCGCTGAACCCTTCTCCGGGCGAAACCATATCCATATTTACCAACTCCTCCGCTCAGGCAGGATATGACACAAGGTCAAATTTTAACAGGTTTGAATTCAGAGTTTTCCTTCTAGACTAGTTGCCTCACCAAGGCTGAAGGACCAAGTCTGCCCTACTATTTGCCCATAGCTGGCGGGAGAATAATTTCCCAAGGATATTAGTGCTATGTGAAATGCAATCAGGCGCATCCAGGATTTGAACTCATGTCGCCATGTCCATTTCCCAAGACGATAACCATTACACCACGAGCACCTCCAAAACATATCCAATCATCTTTCTTATTATTCACTGACTACATTTGTTTATACACAGTTAAATGACCAAACAGTTCTATTTCAATCAATTCAATATAAGTCATTTGTTTGCACACAATTTAAATGAGCAAACAGTTCCATTTGACCCATAGATAGGATCCTATCAGATACTATCACTCTGGGAACAATGGCAATGAAGAAGCACTCCATATTCCCCACAGCTCCAAGACTGGAGCATTACTGTCAGATTGTTTAATGTCATATCAAGGACACTTGTTAGGAAAATCCTACCCCTCTGTGGAGACACAGTTAATGTGTTCTACAGTCCCTCACCCCAGCTGACTTAGCTTCTTCCGATACTTACAGCTCCTTTGATGGCATTCTCTATCATAGAGTTGGTCATATTTGCTTTTTTTGCCTCTGTTATAATCCTCTCAAGTTTGGGGTTAAATTTTGGGTCACCACCGGCCTCTGAAATAATCAAGAAATACAAAGATATTAAAGGTTTCTAAACATTACTTGAGTCTAATATTTTCTTTCATCTTAATTTCTACTTCATTTTTTTTCTTTTAGATAGGTTGATTGGGTTTTATGGCATATCAACCTTTATAGGTTATTCAACACCTAATCCATTTTAATGCAAATAATCAGATCTATTTCAAACAATTCAGTTTGACATAAGTACACAGTTTGTCAAAAACGTTTCTATTTCAAGCTACTCAGTTTAGTCAAATAGTTCTAATTCAGTTTAGTATAAGTACAGATTTTGTTTACACACATTTAAATGTCAAAATAGTTATATATTAAACAATTCAGCTTAGCGTAAGTAGAGTTTCAATGTCAAAAACAGTTCCATTTCGAACAAATCAGTTTAACATAAGTACATAGTTTATTTGTCAAAAACATTTTTATTTCAAGCTATTCAGTTTAGTCAAACAGTTCTAATTCAAACAATTCAGTTTAGCATAAGTATGCAGTTAGTTCTATTTAACCCATAGTGCAATCAGGTGCTATCACTCTGCGCCAGAGTGGACCTGGGAGTGATGACAATAAAGGAGTACTCCGCATTGGAGTCTTACCCTTCTACAGAGAAGCAGTCGGTGTATTCTACAGCCCCAGCTGGACAATCTTTTAGATAAGATTTAGATTTTAAGAAGGACTGTTTGATACAATGTAATTGCGTGCTAACAAATGATTACAAATAAAAATGTTAAATTTTGAAAAACATGCAATGAAACATTGAAAATATGGTTATGATTACAATCAAACATTTACAAATGAATCTTATTTCAGCATCAAATAACCCATAAAGAGTTGATATGCCATTAAAAGAATAAACTAAAGCAAGCCTAAATCACCATGAACAGATGTAGAATCAGAATCTCACATAGATTTTATCAGCCACCAGTGTGCTTTTACCAGATGAGAAATCAAGTCTCATTGGGCACCCCATTCATATGGCCTTGTGCCACATCAAAGCAAAAAGCTTAGTAAATTACAATTCTTACACTTGCAAAGCCAAGTATAAATACATGACTGTAGGGAACGAATAAATAAATTTTAAAAAATTTTAATTAAATTTTTAAAAAAAAGAAAAAGAAAACTATTAAATTTGCAGAAACTCCCAGAGGTCCCTAACAGGAAAAGGAGATGACTCATGCGTAAAAGAAAAAAGGCATTCTTCTTGACAAAGGGAACCAAGCATTCTTTCTCTTTCAGGCAGTGCCCGTCGAAACAACAACACCGTTTCGGTGTCTGGTGTTTGGGCACCATGCATACGTATTTGGACGTAGCGTCGGTTAGTCCCTTTCACCCAGTAGCAGCCCCCTCTCGGTCAACATTATGCTGAAATATACAAGACCCACGAGTGAAATATAAACTAACCCTTACCGGACTTTGACAAAACTTCCAAATGAAAACTAACCCTTATGGCAGCCCAAAATACCGGACACATACATACATGAAATGAATTAACGTATTTTTGACACCTTAAACTGGGGGATTCAAACATTTCTATGTATTCAGGAAAAACTCCCTCATCCATAGAATGCTTGTTGAACCCAGTAAATAAAGTAAAATATAAAAGAAACGTCTTTGTCTCTTATTTGTTTCGTCTTTTCTTTCGTATAATTCTTTTTGGAACTTGCATTGCACTGACTAACCAACATGGAGTAAAATAAAATAACCAAAATGTGGAGTCAGATATCTAACAGCAACACAGCTTTGCCCATTTGCCCCTGACCTCAAGCCACAAACCCCACATGACTACTGACAATATCTTCCTTCTTCATTTGCATATATATATATATATATATATATATATATAATATTTTTATTCATTCAATTTTGACCTAGTTTTTTGGTTTATTTTTTTGTTAACTTACTTCAGGAATCACATGACGTCTGCTAATGCTCTTTCTTCACCCCACCATCTTTGTTTTTAGTTTCTATTGTTTGTTTGTTTTTGTAAGAACATGGCAATAATAGCCAATGACATCAGAACAATCAAGCAATGAAACACATTCCCCACAAAGTTTGGTTTCTTTGTTTAATAGCACATCAACTTTTGCAGGTTATTTAATACCAAATGACCCAGCTGCAGAATAGGCTGACTGCATCTCTGCAGAGAGGTAAGACTCCCCAAATGAGTGTCCAAGATATGACACTAAACAATCTCATAGAGAGGCTCCAGTAATGCTGGAGCTTTGGGGAATGTGGAGTACCCATTTACTGCCATTGCTCCCAGGTCCAATCTGGCTCAGTGTGATAGCACTTGATAGGGTCCTATCTATGGGTCAAATAGAACTAAACTGTTTGGTTTCTTTGTTTAATGGTATATCAACCTTTGCAGGTTATTTAATGCCGCATCTATTCTCCTAGAAGAACAGTAGTGGTACTATTTAACCCATAGCTGGGAGGATAAGGGGGTTCATACCTTTCCCAAGGGTATTTGCCCGAAAGTGAATGTAACAGCGCAACTGGAGTACAAACTCGCGTACTACGATTCCGCTTTAACCATTACACAGCGAGGATACCCCAAGAACTAAACTGTGTACTTATGCTAAACTGAATTGTTTGAAATAGAACTGTTTTTACATTTAAATGTGTGTATACAAAAAAAATGTATTTATTCTAAATTGAATTGTTTGAAATATAACCAAAGCCAAACAAACCAAATTAATGCCAAAACAATCCTCGTAAAAGAACAGTAGTGGTACTATTTAATCCATTATTGGGAGGGGATAATGGCTTTCATGCCTTTCCCAGGGGTATTTATTCGAAAACGATCACAACACCGCGACCAAAGTTCGAAATCGTTTACTACGATGTCGCAGATTATCACATTAACTACATTTTTTTAATTTCTTACAAAGGCACCTGTGGTGTAATGGTTAACAAGCTAGACAAGCAGATCATTGGCAATGAGTTCGATTCTCACTCTAGCTTAGTAAACAACACATTGTGATCATTGCATATGTTCTTGTTCACACTTTCATTTTTTTCGTCCAAAAATATTTTGTTTTCGTCCTCTTACCTTTGACCGCCAGATTTATCCGATGGGCGAATTTCATCGACATATTCGATTTTTCTTTGTCTTTGGCTCCTTTGATGTGTCTGATATTTTGCCATTTGCTGTGACCAGCCATTCCGCGAACTGATGGAATAGAATTGAAAGGAGAAATCGTCTTCTCCTCGTCCGACATTAAAAATCGCCTCCGTTCCACAGCTATCACATTATTATTGACATTATTATTATTAGACTTCCAATATTGAAAGGAGGAGCTAGAGAGAAAACGTTGACAGCAATAAAAACGGTTATAATAACACAGTTTATTCCTAAGAACTGGTAGCATGGTTGTAAGTAACTGACTATGAACACGGGTGTATTGGTATCGTAAAACCGACCAGGACATCTGAGCCAAATTCATCACGAAATGGCTGACAAAAACAAGAATGGAGAAAATTAAATAGTCCAAATGGATTTTAGTCTCCGAATAATGTTATTGAAGAAAGAAGCACTCTAAAAATCAATTAAGAATTAAATAGTTTACATTTTGTTGTTCTAAAAAACAGTGACCTCTACGCGAGATGAAGATTACAGGCGGTGTTGACTTTAACAAAACCGGTGTTGAATTGAAGTTCCTAATAAAAAATTGGACAGTATTAAGTCATTTGCTAAAATTATGTTTTTGTGTTGTTTAATGGCATATCAAACCTATCAAGTAATTCAAAACCAAAACCGTCCTTCTAGAAGGACAGTAGGGGTACTATTTAACCCATAGGTAAAAGGATAAGGGGGTTCATACCTTTCCCAAGGGTATTTGTCCGAAAGTGAACGTAAGAGCTTATTCCTCAGTCCAGCCCTTTAAACATTACACCACCACGACCCGTGAGTAATGGCAAAAAAGGATTACTCCACATTCCCCAAGCTCCAGCATTATTGGAGCCTCACCATGAGATTGTTTAGTGACACTCATTGAGGGAGTCTTACCCCTCTGCAGAGATGCACCCGGTGTATTCTGTAGCCTCAATCGACTGGACAAAAATAGTTCTATTTCAAACAATTCAGTTTGGCATACGTACGCAGTTTAAATGTCAAAACAGTTCCATTTCAAACTATTCTGTTTAGCATAATCGTAACAATTAGACAAACAAAATAAGCATAAAAGGTAGTGGCAAGGAAAACAAGACACGACACTTCAGCAAAACGATGTATTCATAACAATACCAAGTACAAGCGTGTAGAGAAGGGAAAAATTTCGTATTTTGGTTCGGCACGCAATTTAATTCGACACTTAATTTCACCCAATCAGGATGACTTATCCTATTCAACCCGGACCTTCATTTCCGGCCACCAAATCTTGTAAGCTACCAAACACAGTCTCTTCAATAGCGATGCTTTTTAGCTGGACAACGCCGCCCAGTGCAGACATCTCACTGCGGCTCTAAAATAGCAGCAGCAACATAGATACACGAGGGAACCCATCTAATTTATGGATTCCTTACGAGGAATCCCAGTTGAATATAAATTAGATGCATTCAACATGCCTCGCACAAGCACAACTTTATGTCATCCCAAAATTGGCTAGGTCGATCTGAACGTAATCCCGCTCACGACACGCTAGCTCTCAATTCACCTCTTGTCCACCTTAATGGAGATAACGCATACTCTCCCCAAATACCAGACACACAAAACTACACGGTGACATCCAAAGTTCAATTCCTACAACTGCAACAATGTCTTTCGTCAAAATCCAACGAACACAATCCCTCACACGTCCGACGACACACGCTGCCATCTCAACTTCTCATAACTCAATTTCGTCTCAGTACTAACAAGCTTAAACTCCACGAGTCTTGCAGCACCAAAAGCAAAGCCAATATTCCATGCTACAAATAAAAACCTATTCACAAAAACCCATTTCAACTCTCGCCATCTTACTTCTTCATCATCCTCCTTTTATTTCTCACAAACTTAGCGAGGGCCTTACAACACTCAGCGAGGAAACAACACAACGTAAACACACATACGTTATACCATCTTCCTCGCTAAACAAAAACCTTCCCTCGCTACTAACAAACCAACTTCTCCAGCTAAAATCATTCTACAAAAACTCAGGCTAAAAGCGTAATATAAAGAGTAATGTGTAAAATGTAATTAAAAGTGAGAGTTGTTAAGGAATTGTTAAGTGAATTCAATAGGTTGCAAAATAATATGTGTTATATCAGCGTATAGTTGCAAGGAAAGAACAAAAACACAGTTGGAAAAACAAAGAACTCGAAGGCACGTAAAAAGTTTAACAATTGTATTGAAAACAAATAAGTAAAAAATTAAAATAGTTGGGTTTGTATAAACGTGTTGATATGGAATTAAAAAATCAAAAATTGTCCTATGCTTAATAGTGGTAGGATTGTTAGACGTGCACGCGGTCAATCAGATGTTACGAGTGCGGAGAAGAGAGGGGTGTTTGGTGATTTACGGCTTAGTCGCTTCCTTCAACGTGGAGAAGAGGAAGGTCAATGTGGGTGACGCATGGTTTCGAGTTTCCTCTCTCTCTCTCTCTCTCTCTCTCTCTCTCTCTCTCTCTCTCTATCTATCTCTCTCTCTCTCTCTCTCTCTCTCTCTCTCTCTATCTATCTCCGAGTTGGAGTTTCTTGTCTGTGGGTGTCGTCTGCCTTCTTTTGATCTAGCTCCGCTGTCGAGAAATTTGTCTTTTATAGCGTTTTTCTCTTCTGATCGGATCAATTGGGTTTTCTTTGTTTTTTACCGCGAAGGTTACTGATTGACCGATTGGTTGGTTGGTTGGTTGGTTGGGTTTTATGGCATATCAACATTTGTAGGTTATTTAACGCCAAATCCATTTTTATGTAAATAATCACTTCTATTTAAAACAATTCAGTTTAGCATGAGTACACAGTTCAATTGTCAAAAACATTTCTATTTCAAGCTATTCAATTTAATCAAACAGTAATATATAACAATTCAGTTTTGTGTAAGTACAGTTTCAATGTCAAAAATAGTTCTATTTGAAACAATTCAGTTTAGCATAAGCACACAGTTTAAATGTAAGTACAGTTTAATTGTGAAAAACATTTCTATTTCTAGTTATTCAGTTTAATCAAGCAGTTCTAATTCGGCTAATTCAGTTTAGTATAAGTACAGATTTGGTTTATACACAATTAAATATCAAAACAGTTCTACGTTAAACAATTCAGTTTAGTGTAAATTCAGTTTCGATGTAAAAAAAAAACAGTTCTATTTCAAATAATTCAGTTTAGCATAAGTACGCAGTGTAAATGTAAGTACGGTTTAATTATCAAAAACAACTCTATTTCAAGCTATTCGTTTAAGTCAAACAATTCAATTTAGGATTAGTACGCCGTTAGTTCGATTTAACCTATAGATATGGCCCTATCAGGTGCTACCACACCGGGCCAGAGTGAACCTGGGAGCAATGGCAATGAAGGGGTGCTCCGTATTCCCAAAAGTCCCAGCATTACTGGGACCTTACCATCAGACAGTTTAGCGTCATATTTTCCAGGACACTCGTTGGGCGGGGGGGTGTCTTACCCCTCTGCAGAGCTGCAGCCGGTGTAGTTTACTGCCCCAGCCGACTTGGAAACTGATTGGCCGAAAAATTACTTTTAATTATTTTTATTTTTTGATAAATTTCATCGACATTTCTCTATGCGCTGGCCCTATGCGCTGAAATCACTTTTTCCATTTTGAAGAAAGTCTCACCACCGATAACATCTGGTGAATGTTCTCATGGACGCTAGTTGCAATCATTATTTTGTGTGGACGATAAATTGAAAAGAAATCTTTCGGTCATATAACATATGCCTGCGAAATTATCTTGTCACTTGGGTTGTTACGTGTCTCTTGCTTCCCTGTGGTTTGACTTTACGTAGTCGGCGGCCCTTATAAGTTGCGAGCGTGTTCACGTCTTACTTGGACGCTCTGCAGCATGTAGAAAGAGGACGACAGTTCTCTGTGTTTGTATTTGTACACAAAATAAAACCTAATGCGGTATGTCTTGTGAGTTCTGATTGGTGGTCGAAAATGACTCTGGACCAATCACACGAGCTCTTATCAGGCGATGTTTGAGGGGCGGTAAATGTGAGATTTTATGTTATTTCTTTTACTCTCCCACAGAGAAAAGAACATGCAATGATACATTCTGTTTGGTTAGTATAATATGTATAGAGTTGTGTTAGTGGTCTTTTTGGCATTCAAACATTCTAATATATATTTAGGGTGATATGGAAAATTAATTTGGTGATTTGTTTAATTGAACCATGCGCAGGCAGATTTGTCTAATGCTTCTAGCTTTATTCTGGCCTTTCTACGATGTGTGTGCATGTTTTAATTATAGATATATGCAGGATTGGATGTGGATTTCTTTATTCTTTCAGATCGGTGCATGGGGTTTGAAGGCTTTTGAAGGTCAGGAGCTAAGGGCAAGGCTGTGTTGCCGTAAGATATCTGACTCCATATTTTGGTTACACTGTTTCACCCCACTTTGACTGGCCGGTGCTATGCCTTGCCCAAAGAAAGTCCCAAAAGAAATATACAAAAAGAAAAGATAGAAAAAAAGATAAGAGGCGAAAACATTTCTTCTATACTTTTCTTTATTTATTGGATGAAGGGACTAACCAATAAATACGTCTTGTGACGAACCGTGGTGCCCAAAACACCAGACAGCAAAATTGGTGTTGTCGGTTCGACGGACACTGCCTGAAAGAGAAAGATAATATCGTCTCCTTTTTCAAGAGGAAAAAGTCCTTTTTTCTTTTTACGCATGCATCATCTCCTTTTCCGTTAGAGACCTCTGAGAGTTTCTTTAAATTTAATAGTTTTCTTTTTATCAATTTTTTTTTAATTTATTTTTTTTATTTATTTATTCGTTCCCTCCAGGTGTAGTGAAACTGAAAGACAGAACCTGCAGACCGCTGTCTCCGACGAGCCAACTGGGATTCATCGTTCAAAGAGACCACGAGTGACGTGCTGTCGTTTACGTGAATTCAGCAATCGTACACAGCTGGATAAAATAAAACAGGTGGTGAATCGAGTGAATGAGAGATGAAATGTGACAACGAAGCTGTGTGAATTGAATTCCTTTCATAGCAACACCGAAAGAAAGAAACAAGAATTGACGAGCAAAATGGCCGACCTTGAAATTCAAAAATGGCGCGAATGTATCTTGTGTGTAGAGTACCGGAAGTACAGAAAAAACGGAAGCGTGAGCGTCGTTAGGAATGCAATTTGTAGGCCCCGCGTCTCGTCTCATATGCAAATTCCGGTCAGCCAAGAACTGGTATAAAAGAAGCCTTGTGGGGAGGGGCATTTGGTTGGTTACTTCGCTACAGAATCGCGCAAACCAGTTATAACATGATTGGTTTCTTTGTTTTTAATGGCATATTAACTCTTTTTAGGTTATTTAATGCCAAAGCTATTCTCCTAGAAGAACAGTAGTGGTACTATTTAACCCATAGCTGGGAGGATAAGGGGGTTCATACCTTTCCAAAGGATATTTGCCCAAACGTGAACGCAATAGCACGACTGGAGTATGAACTCGCTTACTACGATTTCGCAGTCCATCGCTTTAACCATTACACCACGAGGACACCCCGCGAAATTTCTAGAATGTTCTTATCTATTTTTTTTATGTTGATTTTTTTAAGGCTAAAAAATGTGTATTCTAGAGGTGTGAAAGTTATTTGTTCCACTACCGGGTTTATTTTCAGTTGACGAAGCTTGATCTTCATACAGGAAATGCTTCACGTCTCCGAAGGGAGAGATTCCGCTCGAAGTCAGCCAAGCAGAACCGTTCATGCATCTGATGATTCTGGCTTATTTCATGTATTTGAAAATATCTACTCCTAATATTCCCTGTATTTTTACTAGGTTGCTTTCCTCTTCTTTGCAGAATGCCATTTTGTGGTTAAAATTTGTTAAATTGAAAGTGATAGCACTAAGGTGGTCAAATTCGAATTGGATGTCAAACTCATCGTCCAGAAGAATCGACTTATGAATATAATTCTTTCCTCCCAAACCGACTCTCATTAAAACTTGTTCCAGTGGTTTGGTCGACGTGCCCAAATAAGTTTTCACTTGAAAGTCAACTGGGTTAAAAATTTTGTCATGACACTTTAATTTCCTGAGTATGTCCTTCGAGAAGTAGGGCCGTTGGCTACCCGTGTCTAGTAGACAATTAACCGGGATTTTTCTTTCCGTGGATGAGGGAGTTTTTCCTGAATATATAGAAATGGTTGAATCCCCCAGTTAAAGTGTCAAAATACGTTAATTCGTTTCATGCATGTAGGTGTCCGCATTTGGTATTTCGGGCTTCCATAAGGGTTAGTTTTCTTTTTGGAAGTTTTGTCAAAGCCCGGTAAGAGTTAGTTTATAGTTCAGTAGTTGGTCTTGTATATTTCAGCATAGTGCTGACCGATAGAGAGGGCTGCTACTGGGTGAAGGGACTAACCGACGCTATGTCCAAAGACGTAGGCGTGGTGCCCAAAACACCAGACAGTAAAATGGTGTTGTTGGTTCGACGGACACTGCCTGAAAGAGAAAGAATGACTCGTCCCCCTTGTCAAGAGGAAATGCCTTTTTCTTTTTACGCATGCGTCATCCCCTTTTCCTGTTATGGACCTCTGGGAGTTTTCTGCAAATTTAATAGTTTTCTTTTCATTTATTTATTCATTTTTATTTTTTAATTTAATTTTTAATTTTTTTATTTATTTATTCGTTCCCTACACATACATAAACTTTTGATGTTATCATTTAAAGCTCTGATCTCCTTCTGCATATCTCACACTACAGCAGCTTCTTGGTCGAATGCCTCTTTCACCTTTCTGTTTGGTTGTTCCGTCATTTCTATGATTAAATTGATTTTCCTCCTGATAAGTTATCTCAGGAGTCGAGCAAAGTTTTGACTCCTTTTATTTCTGTAAATTTATCCATTTGTGCTGAAGAAATTTCAGAAGTCTTTAAAGGTTCGGGTATCCTTTTATCAAATGTTTGGAGAATTCTATAATTTTTTTTTTTCCAAATAGCAGACCCCCTTTTTTTTTCGCCCACGTGGAACTGCTTGCAGCACAATTTTTTTCAAAAAGGGTTACAACGGGAATTGTATGAGAAGGGAAGGTTAGGTACTCTCCCCCCACTTTTTTTTCAAAAAGGTGTGTTTAAAAGGCTTAAATGGTTGAACAGTTTTTTTAAGTGAATTCAAAGACGTAAATGCCTTTAAAGGTCTGTTTTTGTGCGTATGGGGGGGTTTGCTTTGTTTTTTGTTGTTGTTTTTTTCAAATAGTGAGCTCAAAAAGGCTTTCTTCTTCTTCTTCTTCTTCTTCTTCTTCTTTGTCAAGTGACAGACTCAGTGTGGTCAAATTTGCGAGTGCTGACAAGGAAATTTGAGTTTTTGTTTTGTTTTGTTTTTTTTTCAAAAGTAGAATTTAAAAATTTTTCTTTTTCAAGGTGAATTCAAAACGTTTTTTCTTTCGGTGTCAAGTGTCAAAACTAATTGTCAGTTTTACAGTCATTTGTGTGTGTGTGTGTGTGTGTGTGTGTGTGTGTGTGTGTGTGTGTGTCGTGCCTCGACCTCAGCCAATTCACAAATTTGTGTTATTATTTTGCAAATTATAACAATTAGGCAGATAAAATAAGCAAAAAAGGTAGTGGCAAAGAAAAACAGGACACGACACTTCAACAAAACGATGTATTCATAACAATACCAAATACACGCGTGTCCTCGTGGTGTAATGGTTAAAGCGATGAACTGCGGAATCGTAGTACGCGAGTTCGTACTCCAGTCGCGCTGGGGTGTCCTCGTGGTGTAATGGTTAAAGCGATGAACTGCGGAATCGTAGTACGCGAGTTCGTACTCCAGTCGCGCTATTATATTCACTTTCGGGCAAATACCCTTGGGAAAGGTATGAACCCCCTTATTCTCCCTCCAGCTATGGGTAAATAGTAGGACGGACTAGGTTCTTCAGCCTTGGTAAGGCAACTAGTCTAGGAGAAGGAAAACTCTGAATTCAAACCTGTTAAACTCCGCTTAAAAATTGACCTTGTGTCATATCCTGCCCGAGCGGAGGGGTTGGGTAAATAGTACCAAATACACGCGTGATACAAAGAGTAATGTGTAAAATGTAATTAAAAGCGAGAGTTGTTAAGAAATTATTGAGTCAACTTAATAGGTTGCAAAATAATATACCTGCGAAATTATCTTATCACTTGGGTTGTTAAGTATCTCTTGCTTCTGTGTGATTTGACTTTACGTTACCGGTGGCCCTTATAAGTCGCTGGCGTTTAAACGTCTTACTTGGACGGTCTGCAGTGTGTAGAAAGAGGGCGATAGTTCTCTGGGTTTGTATTTTTACCCCAAAACAAAACCTAATGTCGTATGTCTTGTGTGGTCCGATTAGTAGCCAACAATGGCTCTGGACTAATCACATGAACTCTTATCAAGCGATGTTTGCGGTGCGGTAAATGTGAGGTTTCATATTTTATTTCTTTTATAAGTACACGGTTTAGTTCTATTAAACCCACAGATAGGACCCAACCACTCTGGACCAGAGTGGACTTAGGATCAATGGCAATAAAGGGAAACTCCGCATTCCCCAAAGCTCCAGCATCACTGGAACCTCACCATCAGATTGTTTAGTGTCATATGCAGGACACTCGTTGGAAGAGTCTTACATCGGTGCAGAGATGCAGCGAGTGTATTTTGTGACAAAAATAATAGAGGGGATAAAATTTTCGTATTGAAAACAAATAAGTCGCTTTGTATTTGTGTGCTTTACGACATTCGACAGTAATAAGTTTATTTGGTCCCGTAGCATAACAAAAGGTCAATTCACGAGCTGTCCGGCTGTTTTGCGTTGACTGTAAAAGTAACATTAAGTTGGCGACCGGATTCAAAGATGACCCGAAGGCTCCCTTTTCGATAGCTACTACACCAAGGTGTAGGAGAGGGCGCTACTCATTTCCCAGGATTGCTCCACTTTACCCTCGATCCTTACCTTATAATGCTGAGTGTTAAGCAAGGTGGCATCAAGTACCATTTTTTCAGTTTTTGGTATGACTCGACCTGGGACTGAACCCAGGTCTCCCGGGCCATTGGCGAACACTTCGAAACTCAACTCACCGAATATTTACGTTTGGCTCATACCCGGGTAGAAAGATTCCCACTTTCTCAACAGCTGCGAAGTGTGCATGAAAATCTCTAAAGAAAACGCCCTGCATTGTACGTCTCAATGATAAGGCAAGGAAAAATCGCTTATCTATAATGACATGTCTTTTTTGCAAGGCAGAGAAATAACCCGTTTCTCAAAAATATCATTTCAAGTAACGGAAAATGCGTCTTTTAGGACAATGTTTAATGCAAAAGGCAGTGGATTGACAAAGACGGATCTCCACCACCTCCTTCAAAGGTGGAGCTTCATGGAAGAAAATTTACGATGTGTGTATGGTGGGATCCCCATGGTATTATTCATTTTGCGTTCTCAAACCTCAATCGGACACTCAATGCAGATTTAAATTCTCAACACCCCGCACTTGTCAATAGGAGAAACATTGTGCTTCTCTATAATAACACAATGTTATATTCAACAAGAACTACGCAAGAAAAAATATTGGATTTACGATTTTTACTCCATCCACCATATCCACCATCACGTGATTTCTACCTTTTTCTTGATCTACAAAATGTTATGAATAGCAAAGATTTTTTTCAAGAAAATCAGGAGAGAAAATATCTAGAGCGTGAAACCAGTAGAATTTTACAAGTCGAATCAATAATTAGTTGTCGAAATTTCTGAGACGAAGCTTGTTGATTTTTATCATTAAGGTTTTTCGGATTATTGTCTTCATCTTTATTGTTATTTCCACAACGTTTCGGCCGATACGTCCTCCGGCCTTCTTCAGGTGTTTGTCGAACTCTGGAATCTTCATGGAACTTCGAACTACGTCCTTTATTGAAACCACGATTGATTCCATTAGCCATAACCAGGTACAAGTGTTAAGTATTCCTGTATTGTTACTCGCCTATAGTGAGGATTGAACCTGCAGATGATTTTTTCCTTAGAAGCTCAGGGAACCAACGCCTATAAGCGTTACGCCATGTGTCCTGCTGGACAGAGTGAATTTTTGGGACTTATAAACTTAATGTTCTTACTTGACTAGAATTACTACAATTATGCATGATTTTTTTACCTGTGCTCATATTCAGATTTTATTTTTATTTATTTATTTTTTTTTTTTAAATCAACAAGATGGCGAGAGGGGATTGAATATCACAGTGAATATACTATTGATTGAAATTAATTCATTGTTAAATTGACTAAACCCCTTCATTGCCATTACTCCCAGATCCACTCTAGCCTTGAATGGTAGCACCAAATAGGGCCCTATCTATGGGTTATTTGTTGTATCGTTTGGTCTCGTTCAGTTTCTTTAAAGGCATATCAACTTCGTGAGTTATTTAGTGCCAAAACCATCCTTTACATAAGAACATCAGTGATGCTATTTAACACGTCGCTGAAGGGTATTAGTCCGGAAGAGAACGTGATAGCGAGAGCTGAGCTCCAACTAGTTTATTTCGAGGTTGCAGCCCAATACTTTACCCACTAATCCAGATGAGTAATTCAAAATTTTTATTTAGATGTTTACCTAATCATCATTTCTTTTCCTTTATAAATTTACAACGATACCAAGTAAGTGATTTTTTTTTCTTTTAGTCTTTCTATAAAAGGATTCTTTAGCTCTGCACATTGAGTGTTGATGAATCATTAATCCCAAATTAATTATACATCAATAGCCGTTAGTATTGAGCACTCAAACTGGATACTCCTACCCCTTGGATTTCCTCCTTGGATCATATAAGAATATATATGTGTGTCTTTGGAAATATATATATATATATATATATATATATATATATATATATATATATATATAATTATAATTATGAATAGAAGAATTGATATATCAAGTTAGAAATTACCATGACAAGAAAATTCGGCACACACCTCCACGTGACATACGGAGCACTGAACAGCTGTTTCGACCTTATTGGGTCTCATCAGTAGTGCACACTGTGATCTCCACCACTGGAGATCGAACCAACAACCACAGTGTGCAGAGGCCAAAACTTTACCACAGGGCTGAATTAACAAGTCATGATAAATTGCGCGACCACTTGACCAAAGTTGTCTTTATAGGTACGTATTCCCTACAGTGGACACGGCCACCTCCGGGGCTACGTCTTCCCAAGTCGGAGTTACGAGTCCTCGTAACGTAAGCCTCATGGGCAGGAAATATAATTATAATTATGAATGGATGAATTGATATATGAAATTAGAAATTACCATGACAAGAAAATCCGGCACACACCTCCACGTGACATACGGAGCACTGAACAGCTGTTTCGACCTTATTAGGTAACATCATCAGTGCACACCGTGATCTCCACCACTGGATATATATATATATATATATATATATATATATATTATATATATATACGATGTGCATACGATAAGTTTCCAGAGTTTTTTCGTATGGGTATTGAAATTGTCATAGACTCTTGAAATTTCAGTATGTTATTGCTATACATCTTATGAGATGACTGACCAATTTTTATGATTTCAGGTTCAAATGAACAGCTACAGCAGGAATTAGAATATGATTCAACTTTCTACAAGTGCATTGCAGCCGGAGGAGATTACTTCGAGTGGGACTAGAGATTCATGTGTGTACTATCAATAAAAGTGCCCATTCGAAGTAATCTCCTCCGGCTGCAATGCACTAGTTGTACCGTTCCAACAACTTCTGCGAGGCCCCATGGAAGTCCTCTTGTGTGAGCGTGTCAATAACCTTCATCACGGCTTCTTTCATTTCCTCAATTGTCTCATAACGGCAGCCTCTGAGCCAAAAATCACAGGGAGCAAGGTCTGTACTATATGGACGGTGAGGAACTGTCTTGATGCCCATCTTGGTCAAATAGTCTGTGACAAGGATGGAGTTGTGGACTGGTGCATTTTCCTGGTGGAAATGCCCCTGACCCGATTTGAAGAGTGCTGGCCTCTTCCGACGGAATCTCTTCCTGAACTTCCTTAAAAGCTCAACATAGTATTCCTTGTTAACTGCCTGTCCAGTGCGAATCCAGTGCATGAAGATCATGCCAGTGCAGTCAAAAAAAGGGATCATCAAAGGTTTGTAGGTGGATTTACTCTGTCTGGCCTTCTTAGGTCTGGGAGAGCCAGCGTGCTTCCACTGGGAACTCTGTCACGTACATACATGTTTTTATATAACTTTATATATATCTGTATATGTATGTGTGTATGTGTGCACGCGCTCGTGGTGTTATGGACCCGGCGATACGAGTTCAGATCCTGTAATTGACTGTTTGCATATCACATAGCGCTAATACCCTAAAAAAAGTATGAATCCAAGTATTCTCCCTCCAGCTATGGGTAAATAGTAGGGCAGACTCAGCTCTTTCACTTTGGTATGGCAACCGGTCTAGGAGAAGGAAAAATCTGAAATCAAACCTGTAAAACTCCGCTTAAAAATTGATCTTGATTCACATTTAGGGTTTGTCTACATCCAGTGGCCTAGTGGGTAGTGTTCACCAATTGGCTCGGGACACCAGGGTTTGGTCCCAGGTCGAGACATACCAAAGACTCAAAAAATGGTACTCGATATCAGCTTGCAATTGCCAAGTCGGCTGGGGATGTAGAATACACCGACTGCACCTCTGCATAGGAGTAAGACCAAGAACCCCTCCCAACGAATGTCCTTGATATGACACTAAACAATCTGATGGTGAGGTTCCAATGATGCTGGAGCTTTGGGGAATGCGGAGCACCCCTTCATTGCCATCACTCCCAGATCCACTCTAGCCTTGAATGGTAGCACCAGATAGGGCCCTATCTATGGATTAAATAGAACTAACTGCATACTTATGCTAAGCTGAACTGTTTGAATTAGAACTGTTTGACCAAAGTGAATAGCTTGAAATAGAAATGTTTTTGACGATTAAACTGTACTTACATTTAAACTGCATGCTTACGCTAAACTGAAATGTTTGAAATGGAGCAGTTTTTGACATTGAAACTAGACTAACACTAAACTGATTTGTTTAATATAGAACTGTTTTGACATTTAACTGTATGTAAACAAAACCTCTACTAATACTAAACTGAATTATCTGAATTAAAACTGTTTGAATAAACTGAATAGCTTGAAACAGAAATGTTTTTGACAATTAAACTGTGTACTCATGCTAGACTGAGTTGTTTGAAATAGAACTATTTGTATAAAAATAGATTTGGCGTTAAATAACCTACAAAGGTTGATATGCCATAAAACCAAACCAACCAACCAGCCAATCACCTTGCAAAACACTCAGTACGGTAAAGTACGTATCAAGGGTAAAGTGTATCAATCCAGGGAAAGGACTAGCGCCTCTCCTATACATCGGTGTGGTAGCTATTGAAAAGGTAGCCTTCTGATCACCCTCGACTACGGTCACCAACACACACACACACACACATATATATATATATATATATATATATATATATATATGTGTATATATATATTTTGGGTTGAATCATAAATAATTATAATAATGAAAATCTGTGTCTGTGGGTGTGATTAGCGAAAAAGTAAATATATCGTTGAGTTGATTTAAATAACAATTATTCGCTGAAACATTGCTCGTTTATGTGCATTCTTTATTATAATCAATTAAATTAGATGCAATTAGAATTTGTTCCAACCCAATGATATAATTGTTTTTTCAATATTTTCCAATGTATATATATATATATATATATATATATAATTGGAAAAAACTCGACAGACTGTCATTAGGCTATTATAGATTTATTTCAGCTGGCCAAACCATGCAAGAAACCAACCTATTCAGATAGCCATCATACAATCAAGAAAAAAATAGAATATAAAAATTTTCTTTTAATGGATTCTTACTCGTTAAAAAATAAATAAATAGATAAATACGTGAGAAAAAAGATATGGACAAGAAGTTGTGTCAAAGCCGGATGTAATGTCATCGTTTGGTGTCATGTATCCTCGAACAAGCTAGACAGCAATTACACAAGAATGTTGCGAGCAATAATGAATAAGTCCTGGCGGCAACACCCACAAAGCACGAACTATACGGCCACCTGCCCCCCATCACGAAAACTATCCAAGTTAGACGAACCAGACACGCAGGACACTGCTGGGGAAGCAGAGAAAAGCTCATAAGGGATGTACTTCTATGGACCTCCACATATGGCCGAGCAAGAGCAGGACGACAAGCTAGAACATACATACAGCAGCTCTGTGAGGGTACGGGATGTAGCCCTGAAGACCTGCCAGACGCGATGAACGATAGGGAAAAGTGGCGAGAGAGGGTCAAGGATATCCGTGCTAGCGGCACGACATCATGATGATGATGATCATCATCATCATCATCATTATGCATCTAAAAAAAAAACGTTCAACAAAACTTGTAGAACCTTCAGCCACAAAAATCTTATCAATAAATTTAATGAAGAAATTTATTTATTTATTTATTATTTATTAAGGGAAACGTAGCAATAAATACAATTACTAATATCAAACTTATCTTTAGTTAAGAAAATTTTAAGGGTTTTATTTGATTTTCTATTTCAGATTGAAATTTAGTCTTTATTTGATTTCTTAATATATTTATATATATGTTTGTTTTGTTTTGTTTCTTTTGATATTTTTCTCCTCAACTTTTTCATGTGGCCGAAGAGATAAAAGTGCTAATGTTATATATTGACCCTTGACCGAGCCGTCAATCAGAGATGCGCTAGTGTAAATAATCGGAAGAAGAAGCGGAAGCAAGTGGACGTTATAAAAGAATATAGATAGATGCCGGCGACCGTTGAGTCAGTTGGTACAGGAAGGCCAGAGTGAGAATCAGCTTGCAGACTGAGAACGCCCTCAGCGACCCCCGGTTGAACAACCCCAGCCAAGATGCGAAAGAAGAGCTAAGTGGGTTATTGAAGATAACACAGCGTGCTATGGTCAAGAGAAGAGGTTGAGTCAGTATAGCAGTCTGTTCCTGTCTCCACCCATCTCACACACACCACAGAAACATCAACCCTTTCGAGAATAAAGTGTGAGAGAGATATCTTTGATAAAGTGCCCGTGGTGTAATGGTTATTGTCGTAGGAAATGAACACGGCGTCACGAGTTCAAATCCTGGACGAGACTGATTGCATTTCACATAGCACTAATACCCTTGGGAAAGGTATGAATCCATTTATTCTCCCTCCAGCTATGGGTAAATAGTAGGGCAGACTCAGTTTTTCAGCCTTGGTTAGGCAACTAGTCTAGGAGAAGGAAAACTCTGAATTCAAACCTGTTAAACACCGCATAAAAATTGACCTTGTGTCATATCCTGCCTGAGCGGAGGGGTTGGGTAAATATGATATATCTTTGATAAATCTTTGGTGCCCGTGGTGTAATGGTTATCGTCGCAGGATATGGACACGGCGTCACGAGTTCAAATCCTGGACGAGACTGATTGCATTTCACATAGCACTAATACCCTTGGGAAAGGTATGAATCCAATTATTCTCCCTCCAGCTATGGGTAAATAGTAGGGCAGACTAGGTTCCTCAGCCTTGGCGAGGCAACTAGTCTAGGAGAAGGAAAACTCTGAATTCAAACCTGTTAAGCTCCGCTTAAAAAATTGACCTCATGTCATATCCTGCCAGAGCGGAGGGGTTGGGTAAATATGAGAAAGAAGTGTGTTTGTTCGTTCATTGAAGTTCGTAAATGATTCGGGCTATACAACACTAAATCTTGTCAATCGATAATAATCGCCTTATTCGGGTGGACAACTTTACCACATTTTCCATACTCACCAGATTCACTGCCATCAGTCTATCATCCCTTTGGCTCCATGAAAGATTTAAGAGGCAAATATTCTGCCAGGGACGGTGAACTGAAAACTGCAGTGATGAAATGGCCCAAGGAACAGTTAACAGAATTTTACGAGGCAGTGATACATACTCTCAATCAAAGATGGAACATTGCTATTGAGAGAGATGATGACTATGTTAATAAGAAGGGATGTGATCCACAGAGGACCAGATTCATTTTGATGTATGATACATGTTCCTGTGTCGGTAATTATTCCTATACTAAAGAAAAAGGTATTACTTTTTTACTCACCCTTGTATATATATATATATATATATGTAGTCATCCACAGACAGACTGTTTCGTTGTATCACAATTCTTCAATGTGGCTAGACACGTAGGACGCTTGAAGCAGGGATCGAAACCCACCCAACTTTACTTTAGACTTAGTATCAGAACGCTCGGCCAACAAGCGTACCACGTCCGTTAGGGAATTATAAGGTATTAAGTAGCACAGCAGCAACAGCGTTCGTTTGTTACATTTTATACCTTACCGGATACCAGAGTGCTCAATTCGTTCGAAGAGGTTTGCATTATGCGAGCGGCAGCCGTAAATTCCTTCGCCAGAGTACTGAACCCCCATGGGGGAGCGCGTTGGTGGTCGAACGAGAGAAAAGTAAATATTGTCATGAAACTTCTCCGACTGGTTTGCTGTCAATGAAGATGACAAGCTTTTAGTCTCGAGCCTTTTACCTACGCCTATCGCCCGGACAACGCCAAGCGTATTGCTGGTATTAGGTCGGACAATATTTTATTTCGTGATGTCATTCAACCACAAGCGAATAGGGAAAACTGTGACAAAGAGATTTTCGAACAAGCCGGAAATGAAGACAACACGAAATGCATAATTTAGAATACAAATTATTTTATTATCAACCCCCAAAAATAAAGGCATGTATGCGAAGTAAAACAGACTGATCGACAAAAATAAAAATGTTTATATTTTAACTATTTGGGGACAATTTAACTAGAATTTTTCTTGTGATAATGAGTGCAAAAAATGTTTTTATGCTTTCTGTGCGGTGGGAACGGGGTAAGTAAAAAGGTGAAACAACATTAAAATGAAAGCTTATCTTACTTCTCTTTCTTCTTTTCTTTTATCTTTTTTATACATATATGTCTCACTCTTTTTTTTTTCTTCTGGTGTCACGTTTCACCAACCGTTAATTTTTCTTTCTTTATTTATTTTTTTTTTTTTGCTGTCGCGTTTCACCGAACGTTAATTTCTCTTTATTTCTTTCGTGGTCAGTCGACGAACAAAATAGTCACGCGGTTCTTAAGCTTTTTCTGGCGGCCTTTTCATGGTCCCATATGAGCTGGCCTGGGGAAGACAATTTACTCCTTGCATCACAGATACGTCTGTCTGTTATGGGATCTCTTAGCCAACTATTTTCCTCTTTGCAGATTCGACCTTCCCGCTGCCTCGTATCACGTGGGTTTCTTGGACAATCGGCATTCAGCCTTCAAATAGGTCGCTTGTTGCTAGAGGCTGCTTGCCTGTTCATACACCCATATCAAAGAAACTTGACAGTCGGTTAGCACGCACCCTTGACCCAAATCGTATTCTTTAGACTTCTTCTACTTCTGTTGGTTTGCGAGGGAAACAAGAGAGAGAGAGAGAGAGAGAGAGAGAGAGAGAGAGAGAGAGAGAGAGAGTCTATATTTATGGACAAAATATGAATTTGATTATCCCAGAGTCCAAATTCGTAACAATATTCAAAAATGAATGGGTCTACAAAAGATTTCAACTTTGGTATACAGATTTATTTATTTATCTATTTATTCATTGTTCCCGCACCATTGGCCTAATGAATATAGTGGCCTAGGAGACCGGAGTTCAATCCCAAGTCAAGTCATACCAAAAACTCAAAAAATAGTACATGATGAGTCGTTAACACTCACCGTTATAAGGTACGGATCAAGAGTAAAGTGGAGGAATCCAGAGAATGGAGTAGCGCCCTCCCCTACACCTCGGTGAAGAAGCTATTGAAAAGGAAGCCTTCAGGTCACCCTCGACTAACGTCGCCAAATTTACTTATTTTTTTAATGATTCCATATAGTTATGCAACCTGTGTTTCAGACATTTCGGTCCTCATCAAGCGTTTGACATTTTGGCTTTGTGTTAAGTTTCTTTTATTGTAAAGGTTGCTTTGATAGGTTGTTTTGATTTGGTTTAATTCCAAGTTATGTGTCTCTAATTGTTCGTGGAAACTTTTGGTTGTTTTGTTAAGCTTTTTTGTTCTGTCCTTTTTTTTTTTGCATGTAGTTTTTTTCTTTTTGTAGGATGATTTTTTTTTAACAATTTTTACTTTAAAATCCAAACATCTTACAAAGTGTACTATAGCCACAATTAACGTCATGTGCGAAATAGACATATAATGTTCATAACGCTAGAACATATAAAGAATAGAGGAATCTCAAAATTCGAAAACACGTAACGACTTCTTGTTCAGGTACGAAACCTTTTTATTAACTTTGAGTTAAAGGTTTCGACATAAGGAGAGAGACACAATCTTTTTATGCTGTCTTATTCATTTGGCCCTCATCTCGAGCGGTCCCCGTAGGGCGCAAGTTCGCCTCCAAAAGTCGATCCTCCTCGTTTGACGTCTAGTTTTTAACTCCCTAACTTTCTTTCAATATTCCACAACACTCTGCGCGCTTCCGGTGCGTGACGTAACTCGCACTCCGTCACCCGTTTCGTCTCGGACTATTGTGACATCTCTGAGTGACACCTTCATCCACCCGCGCGCGCCCGCGTTAACACCTGCATCAATGTTTGCACCTAACTAACCCATGTGCTGAGCTGAAAAGTTCTCAGCCTAACTAAACTCAAAGGCATGAACCGAAATCTCACGGCCATTACGTTACACAAAGATTGAGATGTCCGAAACATAATAATAATAATAATAATAATAAATAAATGAATAAATAAATGAATAGATAAAGTATAAATACCAAATTCGAAATAATTTGTAGACCCATTCATTTTAATGTGTGTGTGTGTGTGTGTGTGTGCGTGTGTGTGGTTTGGTTTTATGGCTTATCAACTATCTCAGGTTATTTAATGCCAAATCTTGCCCCGTCGGCTGGAGTTGTAGAATACACCGACTGCATCCCTGCAGAGGGTAAGAGCCCCACCATCAACGAGTGTCCTAGATATAACGAAAAACAATCTAATGGTGTGTTTACAGTAATACTGGAGCTTTCATTGCCATCACTTCCAGGTCCACTCTGGCTCAGAATGGTAGCACCTGATAGGGCCCTATCTATGGGTCGAATAGAACTAAACTGTGTACTCATTCTAAATGAAATTATTTTGACATTTAAACCGCGTACTTATATTAAACTGAATTGCTCGAAATAAAACCGTTTTGTAATTTAAAATACGTACTTATGCTAAACTAATTGTTTGAAATAGAACTGTTTTTGACGTAGAAGCTGTACTTACGCTAAACTGATTTTTTTAAAATAGAACTGATTTGGCATTTAATTGTGTGCAAACAAAAACTATACTTATACTAAACTGAATTGTCTGAAATAGAACTGTTTCACTAAACTTTGTAGCTTGAAATAGAAATGTTCATGACAATTAAACTATGTACTTACGCTAAACTGAATTATTTGAAATAGAACAGTTAATTTGTATAAAAATGGATGAGGCATTAAATAACCTACATAGGTTGATATGCCATAAAACCCGAACAACAAACAAATAATGCCAAATCCTGTTTATATATATATATATATATATATATATATATATATATATATATATATATCAAATACATGATTTGTAAACTCATTGTATATATACATTTTAGTCGATTCTTATTTCATTCATTTGTACACAGATTAACAGGATGGATAGAGTGTTTGCCAATGGCCCCGGAGACCGGTGTTCAGTCCCAGGTCGAGTCATACCAAAGTCTCAAAAATGGTACTTGATGCCTCCTTGTTTAATACTCAGCAATTTAAGGTAGGGATCAAGGGTAAAGTAAAGCAATCCAGGGAAAGGAGTAACGCCCTTCCCTACACCTTGGTGTAGTTGCTATCGAATAGGTAGCCTTCGGTTCACCCTCGACTAAAGGGAGACAACTTTCTTTATTACTTTAGAAAATGGTTGCAAGTATTTCTATCTAACACAAATAATGCAAATATTTCTCTCCACTATTAATCATTTGTTTGCACAGTTAAATGGTTTCAAGTATTTCTATTTAACACAAATTATTCTATTCAACATAACTCGTTTATTTACACACATTTAAATATTTCTAAATATTATGTATCACTAACAATTCAATTAGACATCAGTTATTTGTAGACACACAGTTAAATTATCAAACAATTCTATTCCTAACAATTTAATTTTTCATAATTCATTTGTTTGCACACAGTTTAAATGTCAAACAGTTCTATTTGACCCATAGATAAGGAGCCAATCAAGTGCTACCACTCCGGGCCAGAGTAGACCTGGGAGTGATGGCAATGAAGGGGTACTCCGCATTTTCCCAAAACTCTAGCATTACTCACCATCGAATAGTTTAGTGTCATAAACAGGATACTCATTGGGCAGTGGGGGTTACCCATGTTCTGAGATGGTGTTGGTGTATTCTACAACCTTAACTGACTGTGCTGCTGTGTGTGTGTGTGCGTGTGTGTGTATGTGTGTGTGTGTGTGTGAGTGCATACATATTTAACAACCCCTCCGCTAGGGCAGGATATGATACAAGGTCAATTTTTTAAGTGGAATTTAGCAGGTTTGAATTCAGACTTTTCCTTCTCCTAGACTAGTTGTCTCAACAACACTGTAGAACCCAGTCTGTCTTACTATTTACCCATAGCTGGGGGGAGAATAATTGGATTCATACCTTTCCCAAGGGTATTAGTGTTGTGTGAAATGCAATCAGTCTCGTCCAGGATTTGAACTCATGTCACCGTGTCCATTTCCTATGACGATAACCATTACACCACGGGAACCTCCAGTGGGTATTTGTTGCTTATCCCACCGAACGGACAAGTGCGACACAAGGCATTTTCTAAAAATACCTACGGTCCCGTCGGCGCCTCAGGCACCAGGCAATAAAGCCAACCCTGGGGATATGGTCCCCTGAGGCCGGAGGAAATCACCACGCCCGGCCAGATCCGCGCCCAGTTCAAATGTAATATAATGGCCGAGGAACTTCGTTTTATGCCTTTGGGTTTAGTTAGGCTGAGAACCTTTCGGCTCAGTGCATGGGTTACTTAGGTGCAATATTAACGCAGGTGTTCACGCGCGATCGGAGCGGACATGTCACTCAGAGATGTCACAATTGCCCAGATGGGAAACGGAGCTAGCATGTGGGAATGACGTCACGTACCGGAAGCGCACGGAGGATTTGGGGAATTTTGAAGAAAGTTAGTTGAGTTGAGACTAGACACCGGACGAGAAGGGTCGACTTTCGGGGCTCGCAGAGGCCAGACGAATTTGCGCGCTACGGGCGCCGCACGAGATGGAGGGGGCGGATAACAAAGCCCGAATAGAAAGAATGTGTATCTCTCTCCTTATGTCGAAGAACCTTTAAACCCAAAGGTAATAAAATGTTTTGTACCTGAACTAAGAAATCGTAAGTGTTTTTCGTGTTTCGAGATTCCTATGTTCTATGTATATATGTTACGAACATTATGAACGTTTTGCGTAAGAATATGTTCATTTCACGTTATCGTGTCTGGCTATGGTACACAAATGCGGCTTACAAGAGCGCGACTTATCGACTGGAGTGACAACCAGAAACCTTCCAGAACCGGAAGTGTGTGAGTGCATGATTAACAGATGAAATATATTCATGATAGAAACTTAATGAAATCAAACGGCGCTCTCAATCCAAAACATATCGAGAAAATATGAAAACATCAAGACACAATCTGAGAATTAATTTTTTTTTAATTTATTGCTGATATTTTGTACTCATCTTGGTAGTTTTTATTTATTTATTTTTTTATTTTTTTTTTTTTTCTTCTTTCACTACGTTTCGGCCAAATTTCACCTCTGGCCTTCTTCAGGTGATTTTACCGCGACCTCGGATAGGAATGCTGAGTCCTGTAACCGTATCCTCAGTAATTACTGCCTTTCATAGTTGTTGTCTATCGCACCATGTTTTTTGACCAGAGGTGAAATTTGGTGAAGGCCGGAGGTGAAATTTGGCCGAAACGTAATGAAAGAAGAAAAAAAAAACTACCAAGATGAGGACAAAAAGTCTGCAATAAATAAAATAAAATGAATTAATTCTCAGATTAAGAAGTCTCATCTCAAAATGATTCCAATTAAAGACAATTACAAAAATTCGGTACGTACCCGACTATGGAAGACCGTGGCGCAGCAGATAGAGGTGTTGAGTCTCTATGGTTACAGGTGAGCATTGTCAGAAGATAGCGGTTTCAAATCCTACCCAAGCCTGCCAGAGGTTTACTTGGTTAAAAACGTGGTGCGATAGACAACAACTATGGAAGGCAGTAATTACTGGGGATACGGTTACAAGACTCAGCATTCCTATCCGAGGTCGCGGTAAAATCACCTGATGAAGGCCAGAGGTGAAATTTGGCCGAAAAGTAGTGAAAGAAGAAACAAAAAAAAACTACCAAGATGAGGACAAAAAGTCTGCAATAAATAAATAAAAAATTAATTCTCAGATCAAAACACAAATATCCAAGTATTAATTGAGTTTCGTGAGTGGCCTATCTTCAGGTACAGTGGAAAGGTATGAAAAATATCAGAAAATAATTATGTGATTGGGTTGGACCATATTTAAATTATATCTAAATTAATTACTAATAATTTAGACACGTGTAATTGCCGCCGTTATATAACATCAAAAAACATTTTTTCGAATTGGTATAATGGTAATATCCTTGGAAGTAGCATCAACGCGGTTTTGTTCAAAACCAACCGCGGATGGCTTCTAACTAGCTTTGGTAAGGCAACAAGGCTCGGAAAATGAAAAACTCTGTAATAAAATCCTGAGAAGCGTTTTTCAGAAAATTGTTGGTCTCCCGGTAAACTTTTGTCGATGGGATTAGAGTATACTGATTGTATCCCCCATCTCCGCCAAAAAAAGGAGAATCCTGGATATGGCACTTATCATCAGATTGCATCTGATGATAAGGCTACAGTTCTGGAGATATGGGGAGTGTATAGTAATTCTTCGTTGCCATTACTCCTAAGTCCACTCTGATCTCTTATATGGATCAAATGTATCTGTTTAAAAAGTATTCGATGAGAAAAAATAAAAGAAAAAAATTAGGCAAAACATGTTAATCTGAATGTACTATGAATGCGATTCCCTAACTTTAAGACATAAAAAAATGTTCTAGACGGATTGAAATGACGTTAAAATCAATCAATCAATCAATCAATCTTCTTTTATCAGTTCATCCAAAAAGTATGGCTGATTCTACACAGGCCTTCACCACTATGAAAAAAAAAATCCACAGAATGGTTGATTTCCAAAAGTTCGTTTTAGTTAATAGCTGTCATAGAATCGATGAACAAACACACCCACCCACCCACACGCACTCACGCACAGACACACACACACGAACATATATATATATATATATATATATATATATATATATATATTATAATAAACAAAGACACCATTGGTAATTACAGTCGGGGAACTAATAAAACAATAAAACAACGAAGGACCTTTTCGTCCGGCTCTTTTCAAGTATTAGACTCCGGAAATTCAATTAAAAACGGGGTATATATATATATATATATAATCAGGATGACTAGATAGAGGGGGATAAAAAAAATTAATATAAATTTAAAAATAAAATAAAATACTAAGTAACCCCTGTATCTAGGAGTTCCCCGAAAATATTAAGAATATGATTGTTTAACTGCCTGCATAGAGAGGAGCGATTTATAGACATATGAATCGCCTGTAGAAATTTGAGGTGGAATTTATCTCTAGCTCTATGCAGGACTGAGAAACAATCATCTTCATAACTGGTTCTGCAACTATTTATAGTAAGCAAATGCTCACCAATAGCCAAATCTATTGCTTGAGAATGTCCGGATGCTCGTCGGCCTGACAAATGAGATCTGGGTATATGCTGTCTAACCCTCACTTCGAGGCATTGACAAGTCATACCTGTATATGTCGAATTGCATCGACAAACAAATTTATAAATTAAATTACTTTGTTTAAAGATTGGCAGCTTGTCGTTATTCGTAGAATTAAAAGGTGGCCTCAAAGTGAATATTCGTCTTAGGTTAACAGAATGATAGCAACGATACACAGATATATATATATATATATATATAAGAAAATTTTTTTAAACAATTTGAATATATTCATCTATATACTATGCACATACATATACACAAACACGCACACACACACAAATGTGTATATATATATATATATATATACATATATATATATACAGTACAATTAAATGGAGACTCAAACTCGGTTAAGCCGTCATAATAAATTTATTTCGGCGGAGAATATTGTTGGTATATTTTCCGTCTCGTCAGATGACTCTTTTACATGCTCTGTATTGTCCCAGAGATGCGAATGAGGAGTTACAGTTCGTATTCAGAAGATAAATAAGGAAAATTAAAGAAATTAAAAAATAAATTAAAAATCAGAAAATAAAGATAAAGATAAAAATAAAAATAAAAATAAAAAACATAAAGTGGAACTCAAATTACAAAGTTACAAATATATATATATATATATATATACACTTCGATGCCACGATTATATTAATGCGAGCCAAAAATTGACTCGATGTTTTCCTGGGTAAGTTGAGCAAATAACATTTACCAACATGATAACGCACATCCTCATAAAGAAAAATTGACAATAATTGCTTTCTGAAAAAAGAAAACCAAAAAAATAAGCATTACAACCCCCAACTCATATTTATGTGAAACTTCTAGTGCTGAGATAGTTACGTGTGTGTGTGTGTGTGTAGATTAGAATATTTAAATTGTTTTAAAACGTTTCTTAAATCAAAAAAGTGCTCAAATATTGGTCGCCCGTACTGGATAAAACTCTTTCAACTATGGGGAAGGGTTTATTTGCGGTATACTGTGAATTGTTAGTATTATTGGAAGGTCCTGGGGTTCGTATCTGACTTGCTTTCTTCTTATTACTCCATTCATTTTGTTGTCTTCTTTTGTCAGTCAGAGTTGTAAGAAAATTAAAAATGGAAGTAAAAAAGACAAGGATACCTTTTGACTCAAACTTTATTTTAGACTTTACAACTGTTCTGTGGTGTGGAATGTTTTCCTGGATCAGTAGAAATAGTTACGTTTCTCAGAAAAGGCGTAGAAGAACATAAGGGAATTATCTTCGGCAATTACAAGTTCGAGGTTTCGTCGCGAGTTCAGTTGGTATATTTAGCAACGGCAGCTACTAATAGGAAAGGTGCATCGTACCTGGACGCATCGTTCTGGACGCAGAAAGTATGTGCGATTCTCGCCAACAGCAGAGAGAAAACAGTTCCTTTCAGTTGAGTCGATAACAGCTTACTGAGGGAGAATTCCTCTATGGTACCAAGAAGCCTCTTTTTTTAGTCATGCGCCGATTTCGCCTTCTGTCTGGGGTCTCCTGGAAAACTGTTACTTTTTGCATTTATTCATTTTATTTTTTATTTCTTTTTAATCCTCATACAACTACAATAAGACAGTTTCTCAATATATCCTCTTTTAGTAATTTAAGCTGTTTTTTATTCATTAAGTTTCCTCAGGCAATAAAACGTTCTTGTTAATTCGTCGTAAATTGTTCTTGCATTAATCGTTATTGAACCATAATACTAACGTCCGAATTGCTTTCCATCAAAAAAATAATGTTAGCAGTGAATCACAATAATCAAAAAAACATACATACGAAGCCAAAATCAGGCGTTCAAAACAACGAACTTCTGATACACTGTCTTTGAAATTCTTTTTTTATTACAAATTCCATTTTTGAGCCTTTATTTCAAATTCTAGTTTACTTGACCCTTTATTAAAATTTCCACTTTTTGAGCCTTTATAACAAATTCCATATTCTGAGCTTTTATTTCAAGTTCCATATTCTGAGCCTTTATTTCAAATCCCATATTCTGAGCGATTATCACAAATTCCATTTTCTGAGCCTTTATAACAAATTTCATTTTCTGAGCCTTTATTTCAAGTTCCATTTTCTGAGCCTTTATTTCAAATCCCATATTCTGAGCCTTTATTTCAAATTCCATCTTCTGATCTTTTATTTCAAATTCCATATTATAAGTCTTCTTGTGACATTTCTTCGAGATATAATCGTCCCATTACTAATTTTAGCCAATTTTTTCAGGGTTCTATTTCTGTCTTCGTGAGCAATGAATTTTATTCATTGATTATCTTTTTTCGTTGGAGCTTTTAGATGACCAGAACCCCTTTTTTTTCTTGTAATATTACCAGGTTTTACTAAATATAGACTTATTCTCTTTATATTGTTCGAGAATGTCAGCAGGTTTTCGCTATTTAAGATATCAAAAATCTAATTATATTGCATCACATTCTGTCTCGTTCCAACAACTGCGTTTTGTTTGTTTATTTGTTTGTTGTTTTTTGACGGATGGCGTAAGGGTTGGGGGGGTGTTTCTTTTTTTTTTTTCTTTTTTTTTTTTGCTTTCATGAAGTGTAAGACATTTCTTCTTTGGTGACATTTTCAATTTAAATCGTTGGGACCTTATTAGTATTAGGTTCTGATAAAAGAAAAAAAATATACAAAAAATCTCAAATGTACTAAAGTGACATTTTAAAAAATGTACTGAAGTGACCTTTTTAAAAGGTAACAAAAATAAACTAAATTTATTTTGTTTTCCTTTTATTATTTTATTCTTGTTTTTATTTTATCCATAAATTTATTTTTTATTTTATTTTTGTCCACTGAAAACCTGGACCATTGGCCTAATGAGTAGAGAGTTCGACAATGGTCCAGGAGACCGGGGTTCAATTCAATATTAAAGCATTCTTAGGTAAGGATCAAGGGTAAAGTGGAGCAATCCAATGAAAAGAGTAGCGCCCTCCTCTGCACCTCGGTGTAGTAGCTATTGAAAAGGGAGCCCTCGGATTACCCTCGACTATGGTCGCCAACTTTACTTACTTCTGTCCACTAGTATATTTTCATATTTACCAACCCCTCTGCTCGGACAGGATATGACACTAGGTCAATTTTTAAGCGGAGTTTAACAGGTTTGAATTCAGACTTTTCCTTCTCCTAGACTAGTTGCCTCACCAAGGCTGAAGAACCCAGTCTGTCCTACTATTTACCCATAGCTGGAGGGAGAATAATTGGATTCATACCTTTCACAAGGGTATTAGTGCTATGTGAAATGTAATCAGTCTCGTCCAAGGATTTGAAGTCGTGTCGCCGTGTCCATTTCCTACGACGATAACCATTACGCCACGGGCACCTCCATTAGTATATTTTGTTGATTATCTGAATTCGATCCTCTGACTTTTTAAAAAAAGTGGAAAATTTTACTTCCCAATCAAATTAGAGAGAGTGCGCGCGAGAGAGAGTGCGAGAGAGAGAGGGGGAGCGAGAGAGAGGGAGAGAGAGGGGGAGAGAGGGAGAGCGAGAGAGGGAGAGCGAGAGAGAGAGAGAGCAAGAGAGAGAGAGAGAGTTTACAATGAAGTAGTTCCAATTCTCTTTTTGCTATCGTCAGTTGTTGACGGTAATTCGGCAGTTTTCAAATTTCTAGCCTGCTGACAATTGGCATTCTTGGCTGCTGGAAATCACGTGGTTACTCATATCTGCTAGTCTTACTGTAAAGAAAATGCCCCTGGTGTTTGAGTGGGAAAATATTGTAGACGGAAGGCCTTCAGCAAGCGAATGCCGCTTTTTGACAGCTTTTATCTGCCATCCCACTGTGTCAAAATATGGCACAAAGACGTTTTATGGTAGGGGTCGCGCACAAATCGAGACATGTACGCCGACTCTCGACGTTATTTATCCGGCACTCTACAATACTGAAATACGGCACAAGGCCATTTTGATTTGGGGAGCTGAGCACGAGCCGAAGCTCCAGTGCACGGCAGGACCAAGATTACCTTGGCACTGGTGGTATTCCATAAAAATGGGCGACTTGGACTCCAGGCAAGGAAACTAATCCTGAGGTCAAAGAAGTTGTCGGTCTCAGCCACCTGACACGAATGCTAGGTTTCCCCAGCACGCATGTTTGGTGGCCATGACCGACGTGAGCAAGACCCCACGAACCGGTCCGTGCGTCCAACACGGCCGTTCTTAGAATGATTGGATGTTTTCAACTGATGAATAAACTGCTGCTGCCTGTATTAATGCAATCAATGAGAAGAGTAATGGATTCGCCACAATGATGCAAAAGACCGTTTCCGACAGAGCAATACTGTGGTAAAGAAGTGAGCGTGAATTAGATTGGTCGGAAAATGTGTTAAAACGTCACATGACGCACTGGCAACTACGTCGGTACGTTCTATAACGGTTTGACTGTTAAGTGTTTTGGAGTGCGTTTCAAACCGGGTCACACTGAGATTATTTTATTTGTTTACGACACTTCTTTCGCCAAAAAGCCACTCAGTACAACCAGTATCGTTGTTTTTCAAACAAATCTCGAATATAATAGCTCGTTTTCCGCAACTAAGTATATCATCAGCCCAGTCGGCTAGGGCTGTAGAATACACCGACTGTATCTCTGCAGTGGCGTAAGACCCTCCTAACAAGTGTCCTGGATATGAAATTAAACAATCTAATTGTGTGGGGAGTCTCCAGTCTTGGAGATTTGGGGAACTTTATGTACTCCTTCGATACCATTGCTCCCAGGTCCACTTCGGCCAAGAGTGATAGCACTTGTTAGGGTCCTATCTATAAGTCAAATAGAACTGTTTGATTTTTAAACTGTGAGTAAATGAATGACTAATGCTACATTGAATTGTTTGAAATAGAACTGTTTGATCATTGAATAGTGTGTAAACCGGTAATTGATGTTTAATTGAATTGTTAGTGATATATAGCGATACTTGAAACCGTTTGACAGCGTGTAAATGAGTGAAATGTGTTCAATGAAATAATCAGTGTTAAATAGCAATACTTGTAACCACTTCGCTGTCTGTAAACAAATGATTGATATTGAACTAGATTAGAAGTGTTAGTAATAATTAAAACTATTTAACTATTTAAAAAATAGCTATATTGTGTATAAACAAATTAGTTCTAACTCATTTAAAAATGAAATCACCTACAAACAATTCGCGGACAAATCATATCCATTAAAATGTGTGCAAACAAATGACTTATTCTAAATTGTTTCTGTTACATAGCAAAACTTGAAATCATTTAACTCTGTGCAAACAAATGATTAATAATTAATAGAACCATTAGTATTAGATAGAAATACTTGAAACCATTTAACTGTGTGCCAAAAAAGTGAGCTCAGGCTTGTTAAGAAATTTTATAAACAAAATATGTTTACAAATCATATATTTGATATGTGTATAAATAGGAATGAGCATTAAATAACCTACAATAGTTGATATGCCATAAAAATCAACCCAACCAAATCGTATATATTTAATATATATGTGTAAAGGGGATTTGGTATTAAATAACCTACAATGATTGATATGCCATAAAACCCAACCAAACCAAATCATATATATTTAGTATATATGTATAAAGAGGATTTGGCATTAAATAACCTACCATGGCTGATATGCCATAAAACCCAACTCAACCAAATCATATATATTTAATAGATATGTATAAAGAGGATTTGGCATTAAATAACCTACAATGGTTGATATGCCATAAAACCCAACCAAACCAAATCATATATATTTAGTATATATGTATAAAGAGGATTTGGCATTAAATAACCTACCATGGCTGATATGCCATAAAACCCAACTCAACCAAATCATATATATTTAATAGATATGTATAAAGAGGATTTGGCATTAAATAACCTACAATGGCTGATATGCCATAAAACCCAACCAAACCAAATCATATATATTTAATATATATGTATAAAGAGGATTTGGCATTAAATAACCTACCATGGCTGATATGCCATAAAACCCAACTCAACCAAATCATATATATTTAATATATATGTATAAAGAAGATTTGGCATTAAATAACCAACAATGGTTGATATGCCATAAAACCCAACCAAACCAAATCACATATATTTAATATGTATAAAGAGGATTTGGCATTAGATAACCCACAATGGTTGATATGCCCAAAAACCAAACCAAACCAAACCAAATCAAATCCTATGTATTTAATATATATGCATAAGGAGGAATTGGCATTAAATAGCCCACAATGGTTGATATGCCATAAAACCCAACCAAAATATATCATACCTGTTTATTTGCATGGACTTCTGTAAGTACTTTTAAGTCGATGCATACGTATACATATCTGTGTGAGCGTATGTATATACATAGGTGTGTATATACGTGTATACATATGTGTGTGTACATCATAGTGCGTAAATGTATGTATGCAATCGCATCTATGTGTGTGTATGCGTTTGTGTACACGTGTGTCTGCGTGTGAGTATGTGCTTGCGTTTCTGTATATGCACGTGTGTATATGTACATGTGTAAGCGAGCGTATGAGACGTCTGTTTTTGTGTGTACAAGAGTGTGTCTGCACTTATATATGTGTGTGTGCTTATGCGTGTGTGTGTATATATATATATATATATGTATGTACGTGTGTGTGTATACGCATACGCGTATGTGTATATGTGCGTGCATACGTAGGTGTGTATGTGAGTGTTTGTGTATACATAAGTGTGAGGTGTATGTATGTATGCATGTGTATGTAGATGTGTGTGCGTGCGTATGAGGACGTTTGTTTGTGTGTGTACAAGAGTGTGTGTGCTTATGTATATGTGTGTGTTAGTGTGTGTGTGTGTGTGTGTGTGTGTGTGTGCGTGCATATGTCTATGCATATGCGTATGTGTATATGTGCTTGTATACGTAGGTGTGTGTGTGGGGGGGGTGTACGTATGTATGTATGTATGTATAAATGTGTGTGTGTGTATATGGGAGGTGTACGTATGTACGTATGTATGTATGTATAAATGTGTGTGTGTATGTGGGAGTTATACGTATGTACGTATGTATGTATATATGTTTAAATGTGTGTGTGTGTGTGTGTGTGTGTGTGTGTGTGTGTGTGTGTGTGTCAGTTTTCAAATTCCCAAATACGTGTTATTTAAAATTTGGCTACGTCGGATCGGTTAAAAGGTCAAAATAATTTTATGAATGAAATTTCAAGGAAGTTGTAATGTCGAAAAAAAAAAGAAAAAAATGATTAACATGAAAGAAAATATTCACTTAATAAAATATCAAATGAAACAGAACAAGCAGAGTTGGGGAAGTCTTCATGTCGTCGTGGCTAACGTGCTTGACTGGGACATCGTAGTATACGAGTTTCAACTCCAGTCACGCTGTAACATTCACTTTCGGACTGATGCCCCTTGGGAAAGAGTATTATCCTCCCAGCAATGGGTTACATTATATCACGACTGTTCTTCTTCAAGGATGTCTTTGGAATTAAATAACCCACAAAGGTTGATATGCCATTAAACAAATAAGCCAAACCGGAATGAATACGAGCTATCTTGAACAAATCCTGGAAGCATCAGCCCACAAGACAACAACTGTATGGCCACTTACCTCCCATCTTAAAAACCATCTAAGTAAGACGAATAAGACATGTGGAACACTGTTAGTGAAGCAAGGACGAACTCATAAATGATGTTTTTCGATAAACCCCTACACATGGATGTGCCAGTGTTGGTCGACCAACAGGAACTTACCTTCAACAGCTCTGTGCGGACACAAGATGCAGTTTAGAAGACCTGCCGGGGGCGATAGATGATAGGGACGGATGGAAAGAGAGACCCAGGGAATTCCGTGCTGTCAGCGTGAATTGATGATATGTATACGAGGTGCCTTCAATAAGTTTCCAAACTTTTTTGTACAGGCATTTAAATTTGTCGAAGACTCTTGAAAATTCACAATGTTATTGCTAAACATCTTATGAGATGACTGACCAATTTTTATGATTTCAGCTTCAAATGAACAGCTACAGTAGCAAGTGGAATACACCCTACTAAAGCCTGATTCTCACAGCTGGTAAATTTCAAAAATGCAATCTGGACGTGAGGACACTTTAGAAGAACGATATGCAATAAAATTCTGTTTTAAACTTGGAAAAAATGACCTGCGATGAAAGCTGGATCTACTGCTATGACCCAGAGACCAGAAGACAGAGTTCCCAGTGGAAGCACGCTGGCTATCCCAGACCCAAGAAGACCAGACAGAGCAAATCCAACCACAAACTTTTGATATGATCCCTGGCATGATCTACATATACTGGGTTCCTACTGGACAGTCAGTCAACAAGGAATACTATGTTGAGCTTTTAAGGGAGTTCAGGGAGAGATTCCGTCGGAAGAAGCCAGCACTCTTCAAATCGGCTCAGTGGCATTTCCACCAGGACAATGCACCAGTTCACAACTCCATCCTTGTCACAGACTATTTGACCAAGATGGGCATCAAGACAATTCGTCAGCTTCCCTATAGTCCAGACCTTGCTCCCTGTGACTTTAGGTTATTCCCTAAGCTCAAAGAAAACCTTTGAGGCTGTCGTTATGAGACAATTGAGGAGATGAAAGAGACAGTGACGAAGGTCATTGACACGCTCTCACAAGAGGTCTTCCATAGAGCCTTTCAGAAGTTGTTGGAACAGTACAAAAAGTGCATTGCAGCCAGAGATTACTTCGAAGGGGATTAGAGTTTCATGTGTGTACTATCAATGAAAGTGCTTATACGAAAAAAGTCTGGAAACTTATTGAAAGCACCTCGTATATAATTAGAAGTAGAAGTAGAATTTTGTAACGTAATATCAGCATTGAATTATTAGAATTTTATTTTAAAAATGTTTACAAATAGGCTCAACACGCGTTTGCCACGATGAGCTTGAATTGCAGGGGGTGTAGGAAGATGTGTTGTTTTTTGTTTAGTTATTGTAGTATCTGACACTATTTTTCTCTTCTCACCCATTTAACTTGTTGGCGTCTTCTCTGTCTGTAGAAAGCTGCAAAAGAATTGCGGAGGGAAGAAAGGAAAGAGACGAAGATACCTTTCGACTGAAAATTTTATTTCTAGATTTAATACGGCTATTCTGTAGCGAGGAAATTTCTTCATGGACTATTAGAAAACAGTAAATAAATCATTGAAATATATTAATCATTTTCGGTGAGTTTAGAGCCATTGGTCTAATGGGTAGAGTGTTTGCGAATAGTCCAGGGGACCAGGGTTCAATACCAGCTCGAGTCATACCATAGACTTAAAAATGGTATTTGATGTCGCCTTACTTAACGCACAGCATTATAAGGTAAGGATCATGGGTAAAGTGGAGAAATCCAGGGAATGGAGTAGCACCCTCCCCTACACTTCGGTGTAGTAGCTATGGAAAAGGGAGCCTTCTGGTCGCTCTCGACAACGGACGTCAACTTTACTTTTACTGTATATCATATCAAGTATTTCCGTCGGTAACAAATGATTTGCTCTCAGTCGTATGGTTTCAAGTATTCCTATCTAATATTAATAATAATATGGTTTTAAGTAATTATTTTTATTTAATAATACTCACTTATTTGCTCACAGTGGTAACTAATATTGATTTTTAATAAACAATTCTAGCTTCAAGTATGTATTCTTAATACAAATAATTTATACAGCTATTTGGATTATAGGATTTACATTCCTATATTTTAAAATGGCCGTGATGCCACCCGTTCCCGAAACAAAGGTGGCGGACGTCGGTAAACTAATCAGCCTCGGGAACCTATTGGTCAGGAAAGTCACGTGGTTTGTGCTCACAACTACGTCCGTAACTTTGATTTTTGTCCCGCGATTTTGGAGCCGACTACATGACAAGAATTGCCTATATATACTCTCGTCTTTCAAGAACTCATTCCTGTCCATTTCGACTCACAAAGACAACACGTTCTCTTACACGGCGACTCACAGAGACAACTCACTCTTTCCATTTTGACTTCCAGAGAGAACACACTCTCTCTTACATTTGACTTCCAGCACTCAACCCTACGAAAATGTATACATTCCGCAACCTTTTTCTTTCTTGTCCGACCTTTACGGTTTGACTTGTTACAGCCTCGAAAACAACCACAGAAATTTCGTCAAACCACCGAAAAAAACAAACAACCAACATGGGAGAAGACACGTTCCTCCTAACATACATAATTAAAAGTCTATAGAAATACTTAGTCAACAGGCATTTTATAATCTACAGGACGCTTTTATTATTTAGTCTTTTTTTCATAGTATTCGTGTTAGTCACACACACACACACACACACACACACTGAGGAATATTTAACAGACAGTGATAGAACACTCGTAATGTTTTGAAATGTTTCATTTAATGTACTTGTTGATATATAAATTTAATTTTGTTTGTATTGCTTTGTTTTGAATGTTCTTTTCTAAGCGTCGTTTCAAATCGTATACTTTATGTGCCTTTTCAAATATATACCAAAATAAATGGTGAGGGAAGTAAACTACAAATAACAGTACACTACAGGATTCAAGTAACTATTAATGATCATTTGTAATGAACACGGCGACACGAGTTCAAATCCTGGACGAGACTGATTGCATTTCACATAGCACTAATACCCTTGGGAAAGGTATAAATCCAATTATTCTCCCTCCAACTATGGGTAAATAGTAGAACAGACTAGGTTCTTCAACCTTGGTCAGGCAACTAGTCTAGGAGAAGGAAAACTCTGAATTAAAACCTGTTAAACTCCGCTTAAAAATTGACCTTGTGTCATATCCAGCCCGAGCGGAGGGGTTGGTAAATAGGATAATCATTTGTAATCAATCATAGCTTTAAGCATCTATTCTTAATACAAATTTTTTCCACACAGTAATATGGATTTAACTAACTTAATAATAATAATCGATAGTAAACAATTAGAGCTTCAAGTAACTATTCTCAATACAAATAATTGGCACACGGTTATATAGTTTCAAGTAACTAATAATCATAATCTTTAGCGAGAAGTTTAGTTGTTGGTAGCGAGGAAGAGTGTAACGTGTGTGTGCGTTTACGTTGTGTTGTTTCCTCGCTAAGGGTGTAATTCCCTCGCTAAGTTTGGAAGGTCTTTAACTAATTGTTAGTTAGGTATTAAAGGAAGGATGAATGATGAAGTAAGATGGCGATAGCCGAAAGGTGTTTTTAGAAATAGGTTTTATTTGCAGCATGGAATATTGAGTTTGTTTTTGGTGCTGCAAGACTCGTGCAGAGGTTGTGAGTATTGAGACGAAATTGAGTTATGAGATGTTGAGAAGGTTGAGATGGCAGCGTGTGTCGTCGGACGTGTGAGGGATTATGTTCGTTGCAGTTTAACGAAAGTCATGTTGCAGTTGTAGGAATCCAACTTAAGAGTCACCATGGTTTTTGTCCGTCTGGTGAAGAGGCGTGCGTTGTCTCCATTAAAGTGGCCCAGAGGTGAATTGAGAGCTAGGTGTCGAGAGCTTAATTGTGCGTCGGATCGACATAGCCATTTTTTGGGGTGACATGAAGTGGTGCCTGAGGAAGGCATGCTGAATGCATCCAATTCATATTCAACTGGGGTTCCTTGTACAAAATCCATAAATTAGATGGTTCCCTCGTTGACTGTCCATGCTGCCACTGCTGGTGCTGCTATGTTAAAAAGCATCGCTAAGCAGGGACGTCCAGACGAATTTCTGTTCTGGTCGCCGTCTCAAGCCAAAGAGACTGGGTTTGGCCGCTCACCCGTTTTGCTAGCCGGAAATGAAGGTCCGGGCTGAATAGGATAAGTCATCCTGATTGGGTGAAATTAAGTGTCGAATTAAATTGCGCGCCAAACCAAAATACGAGATTTTCCTCTTCTCTACAATGATAATAATAATAATGTTATCCCCATCGCTATAAATGGCGACCTTCCTACTGTCGATCCGAGCGTAACTCCGCTCTCGACACACTAGCTCATATTTCACTTCTAGTCCACATTCATGGAGATAATGCATTCTCTCCCCCAAATACCAGATACAAAACTACACGGTGACTCTAAACACAATCCCTCACACGTCCCGCAACACACGCTGCCATCTCAACATCCCGCTAAGCCATTTCGTCTCCAACACTAACAAGCCTAAACTCCACGAGTCTTGCAGCACCAAAAGCAAACCATATTCAAAGCTGCAAATAAAGAACTTTCGTTGTTGTGTTATTAAAGCAAAGTTTCGTAATTCATTTGTGTTGCCTAAAAAATATAGTGTTAGAGAAATTAACAATTTCCTGAAACGCTATATCATCATTATTGTTGTTGTTATTGGTGGTTTTTTGGTTTAAGTTGGTTTTGCGTTGGTTATGTTGGTATTATGTTGGTTGCGTTGGTATTTCGTCGGTAGCGTTGGTATTTCGTTGGTAGTTATCCCCTCGCTAAACGTTGATAGAAAATAAAGGTGGTGGAGAAGAACGAAGACATCGTTAGGTTTTAAAGGCAGCATGAAGTCAAGGGGTTTACGCTGGTATGCTGCGAGGTTTCGTAGTAAGGAAAGAAGGTAGGAAGTTGTTAGAGTGTATCATCTAATTTGTTTTCAACTAGAATCCCTTGGTCTAGAAGAATAGATCCAAGAGATCCATAAACTAGGTGGCTCTCCTCATAATGGTTGATGCTGCTATTCAGGAACAGACGTCTTAACGTCTGTTCCCGTTGAGGATTTCTGACCGAGAGAAAGATTCGCAGACTTTCTTCAATTTTTAGTGCTGCTAGGAAATATGGTTCGGGCTACATAGGACAGGTCATCGTGACTGGGTGAAAATGTTCGACGACTCTAACGGTCAAATTAAATTACGCGCCAAACAAAAATTCAATTTGCTTTCTGCTACACCTCTCTCTTTCTCGCTGTTATTCTTGACTAAAAGTATTCTTGCTTTGACATACAAACACACACCTCGATACATAGCAAAATTTATGAACATTAATACCTTTGTATTTGTTATTTGTCCAGTTGTGATAAAGTAAAATTGTTTATTTTTTAACATTCTTGTTTTTTGTCAATTTTCTTTCGTCTCCGTTTGTTGGTACAAATTGTGTTGTGTATTGTGGAACTGGCACTTGGATTTACAACTTAGAGAAATATTCATTCCTCCACATTGGTTTTCCCAGTCGGCTGGGGATGTAGAATACACTGACTGCACTTCTGCAGAGGGGTAAGACCCCCCCAACGAGTGTCCTGGTATATGACACTAAACAATCTGATGGTGAGGTTCCAGCAATGCTGGAGCTTTGGGGAATGCGGAGTACCCCATCATTGCCATCGCTCCCAGGTCCACTCTGGCCCAGAGTGGTAGCACCTGATAGGCCCCAATCTATGGGTTAAATAGAACTAACAGCATACTTATGCCAAACTGAATTGTTTGAGTAAACTGAATAGCTTGAAATAGAAGTGGTTTTGACAATTAAACCGTACTTACATTTAAACTATACCGGACATTGGCCTAGGGGTTAGAGTGTTCGCCAATGGCCCGGGAGACCTGGGTTCAATCCCAGGTCGACCAAAGACTCAAAAAATGGTACTTGATGCCTCCTTGCTTAACACTCAGCATTATAAGGTACGGATCAAGGGTAAATTAGAGCAATCCAGGGAAGGAGTAGCGCCCTCCCCTACACATTGGTGTAGTAGCTATCGAAAAGGGAGCCTTCGGGTTACCCTCGACTACGGTCGCCAACTTTACTTTACTTTACATTTAAACTGCGTGCTTATGCTTAACAGAATTATTTGAAATAGAACTGTTTTTCAACATTAAAACTGTATTTACACTTAACTGAATTATTACATATAACTGCTTAAATAGTTTGAAATGGAAATGTTTTTGACAATTAAACTGTGTACTTATGCTAAACTGAATTGTTTTAAGTAGAACAGAATATTTACATAAAAATGGATTTGCCGTTAAATAACTAACAAAGTTTGATATGCCATAAAACCCAACAAACCAACCAACCAACCAACCAACCACATTGATAAACAATTATAGCTTAAAGTAACTATTCTTAATTCAAATGATCTATAAAAATTTATTTTTAAGGAAAAAAAATCAAGCTGACCATCTGCGGCACTTGATTTGGCCTGAGTGGAAAATGAAGTATTAATCCCAGACAGTGCGGCATCAAAAAGTGACTTCCTCCTTTTTGTCAAGAACTACTAATTAAACCCTCAGTACGAATTCGGGGACCGAACTGAGAGCACGAAAGCTAGCAGATTGGTTTTGTCACTCGCTTCTTAAAAATGAATAAAAATCGACAACTGAAGTTCTACAAAGAAAATTCAACTAAAAGAAAATTCAACTGAAAGAAAATTCAACCAAGAATTCTGCGGAAAAGAACCTTAAAGAAGACTCGAAATTTAATGAAGTCTGAAACTTTTCGATAAAACATCAAAAGTAAAGAAAAAGTTTAAGAGGGGTTCCTTCTAGAGTGGAGATGTCCCCCGTTTGGTTATAGCACATAAACTAGTAGACAAATTCACGTACCTAGGAAGCAGCGTCGAATCAACCGAAAAGGACATCGAAACGAGGTTAACGAAAGCATGGACAGCTATCAATAGGCTATCGACTATATGGAAATCAGACCTAACCGATAAAATGAAACGCAGTTTCTTCCAGGCAGCGGTGACATCGATACTGCTATATGGATGCACTACATGGACGCTAACAAAACGGCTGGAGAAGAAACTAGATGGCAATTACACAAGAATGCTGCGTGCAATCCTGAACAAGTCCTGGCAGCAACACCCCACAAGACACCAACTGTACGGCCACCTGCCCCCTATCACGAAAACTATTCAAGTTAGGCGAACCAGACATGCAGGACATTGCTGGAGAAGCAGAGATGAACTCATAAGAGATGTACTCTTATGGATCCCCACACACGGACGCGCAAAAGCAGGACGACCAGCACGAACGTACATTCAGCAGCTATGTGAGGATACAGGTTGTTGTCCTGAAGACCTGCCTAGGGCGATGAACGATAGGGAGGAGTGGCGAGAGAGGGTCAGGGATATCCGTGCTGCCAGCACGATATGATGATGATGATGAAAGAAAAAGACTCAAATTCAAAGAACTTTGTTTACCGGACACTCTCTCTGATAAGTTTCCTGCAAATTGTACAAAAAATTTGCAATCATTTTATCTTTTCTATTCCTTTCTTTCTTGTTTCTTTTGTATAAATTTCCTTTAAAAAAAAAACTTCATTGTCTGTGTTATCTTTTCGAACCAATATCCAAACTTGAAAGCTGCGGAACTTACTGTTTAAACTTACTGTTTGAATTACCGTTTAATATTGCACACTAAAGCCCCCTAAAAACATTACTCAGTTAAATACTAAACTTGGCTTTAGTGTCACTCACTTTATATCAAATTTAACCCCCCTCCTCAAAATCTTTTTAGATTTACAGTTATATCGTTCCAAGTATAGCGGTTTCGGGAAATTAGTTATTTTACCGAACACTATATTTTTTAGGCAACACAAATGAATTACGAAACTTTGCTTTAACAACACAACAACGAAAGTTCTTTATTTGCAGCTTTGAATATGGTTTGCTTTTGGTGCTGCAAGACTCGTGATGTTTAGGCTTGTTAGTGTTGGAGACGAAATGGCTTAGCGGGATGTTGAGATGGCAGCGTGTTGTTGGACGTGTGAGGGATGTGTTTAAAGTCACCGTGTAGTTTTGTATCTGGTTTTTGGAGGAGAGTCTGCGATATCTCCATGTTGTCGAGAGCGGAGTTGCGCTCGGATCGACATAGTCAATTTTTGGGGTGACATGAAGTGGTGCCTGTGGAAGGCATGCTGAATGTTTCTAATTTATGTTCAACTGGGATTCCTCGTATAGAATCCATAAATTAGATGGTTCCCTCGTTGAGTGTCCATGTTGCTGCTGCTAGTGTTAAAGCCACAGTGAGATGTCCACACTGGGTGGCTTGTCTAGCTAAAAAGCATCGCTAAGCGGGGACGACCAGTTCTGGTCGCCGTCTCACGCCGAAGAGACTGGGTTTGGCCGCTCACCCATTTTGCTAGCCGGAAATGAAGGTCCAGGCTGATTAGGATAAGTCATCCTGATTGGGTGAAATTCAGTGTTGAATTAAATTGCGCGCCAAACCAAAATACGAGATTTTCCTCTTCTCTACACAAGTATTCCTATCGAATACGAACAGTTTTTAAATAGATCTGCTTAACCCATTGATAAATTCTAACTCTAACCATTGATAAACTGGTACTACTCCACTGGGTCAGAGTAAACCTGGGAGTAATGGCAGTGAAGGAGTTATCCACACTCCCCAGATCTCTGGAATTAGAGCCTGAACATCAGATGCCAAGAACATCCCATTTTGTGGGTAGGGATCTTACAAGCAGCGTGTTTTAAGCCGAGCTAACAAAGTGAACAAAATTGAAAAGAAGTGAATTTGGTTCCTTTATTTAATGGCATATTAACCTTCTTGGGTTATTATATGCCAAAGCCATCCATTATACAAGAAGAGCAGTGATACTGTTTAACCTCTAGTTGGGGAGAATAAGGGGGTTCATACCTTTGCCAAAAGTATTAGATCAAAATTAAACGTAAGAACGTGACTGGAGTTCGAACTCGGTTACTAGGAGACCGCTGTCAAGCACTTTATCGATTACACCAAAAAAATCGCAAGAGGCCAAAAAAAACATCCAATAAAATTTTCTGGAGATTTTTTTTTTAATTAAAAAAAAAATTCTGCTGCATATTCACGCTGGGGACTTTTGCACACATCTAAGCAACAAAAAAGTGAATAAAAAATAAAAATAAATCTCGATAAAACACACGCTGGGGACTTTTGCACACATCTAAGCAAAAAAAAAAAAAAAAAAATCAAGCAAAATAAAAATAAATCGATAAAACGCAACATGTTCGTGAGGGTAAATAAGATAAGATGTATATGCGTGAAATTTTTTCAACCAAAGCACAAATACTACACTCTGATTCTGAATAAATCTTGTCATATTTTTTGTTCCTTTTTTTTACGGGTAATATGCCAAAAAAAAAAAAAATGAAATACTCCGATGCGTAAAGTCGTGTATGATCGTTAAAGTTCGGTAAACCTCGGTAATTTCCGTACAGACCGGTCATCTTAAATTTACATGCGGTTTTTTTGTTTTTTTTTGTAAGGCGTAGATTCAATAGAAAAGGCGAACGTTCCGGTTGTCATTCAGTTTTGTTCTTTTCCAGTTGACTGTTTAGATTTTTAGTCGGCAAAGATGGTTAACCTTGGCGAAATCTTCCCAAACTTTGATGCCGAAACAACAGAGGGAAATTTCAAGTTTCATGACTACATCAAGGATTCGTAAGTATTTTATATATATATATATATATATATATCGCAAAGTGTCCATCACCGAATTGTTTGAATTAATTTGAAACTTTTCTTACACAGACACACACACATATATATATATATATATTTTCAGTTCGTCGAATGATATATATTTACTGCTAAATGTTTATTTATTATTTACGACCCGACTGATATAACTGACCGCCAAATTAGAAGGGTTGTGCCCTGTGTTTGTATTTTTTTATATGTATATAAAAATACAAATGTTCGCTATATATATATATATATATATATATATATATATATATATATATATATATATATATATAAATCTGTCTTTTTAAAAGTGTGATTCATTTAGTGAAACAAATCTATTTTTTATTGCAAATCGACTTTTTTTTTTTCTTCTTCCATTTAAGTTTTTATCCCCAAAGGTCATCTTCTAGAAGCCCTTAAGTTTTGAAGGAATAAATAAATCCCTTACATAAAACAGGGTTTTTTTTGGGGGGGGGAGAGGGTCCCGCACGAATCTTTAAATATACCCGAAAATATGTATCTACCCCCACCAAAGGGGTTTTCCTAATGATAAATCATTACCAGTTCTTATTAACTAAATTTAAGTGTGTGTGTGTGTATGTGTGTGTGTGTATGTATATATATATATATATATATATATATATATATATATATATATATATCCTATGTGACCGGTTTGTTGTTTTTCTTAATGAAATTATTGCTCTGTAATGTCTGTAACATTGAGCTCTTTACCAGGAAAATTTAGATGTTCACTCTTGAATAGTTTTCTTGTCCTGATGGAATTACTCCCAACTCCGGTTTAACTGGACCAAATAATACCCCTATATATAAATATATATATATTTCAAGTAATACACCCTAAGGTGCCCCTGATCACGTCATCAGTGATGTACTTCCCAAGATCATTACGTGTTTCATGTTTTTCAGTATCTTAAATTATATATATTAAATGGCTCGCATTTTCTCGGCTTTTTAGCCCCCCCCCCAGGTTAAGTTTCCATATACATTTTGAGTTTTACAAAGATAACTAAAATAATACGATGTATATTTATTTAATTTAAATATTTTAATTCTATATTTAAATGTCCGAATATATAAATTTTTAAAATAAATAAATCTATTTTATATTACTTTTTCTTTTCAACTTTATATAATTTATGATTTTTTTCCTTTTGTGGTTGGCCACTCTTGGGTTCACGGACCACAGTTTGAGAATCTCTGCAACATCATTAATTTGGGGTTTTTTTTTCCCTTACCATAAAGGCCAAAATGTGACTCGCTCTAGCGATGAACCTGCTATGTATATGTGGGTAGAGATGCACCAAAAAATTCTGGTTCCCTGGACACTTGCTTCTCTTGTATGATGCGGGGGAGGGTAACGCCTCATCCATCCAGGATTGACGGACCCTAATCCTACCCATGACTGTATTTGGGGCGGGAAAGACACTGATAAAACGGGTACTTTTTCATAAAAAGGCTGATCCATACACATTTTCGAAATAATCTTCTACACCCAATTTAAAAACAGGGGAGTGTGTGTGTGTGTGTGTGTGTGTGTGTGTGTGTGTATATATATATATATATATATATATATATATATATTTATTTATTTATTTATTTTCTTTTTAAATAAACGGTGGTTGGTCTCCAGGGGATGCAGCTAATATTCAATTGTAACATTCTAAGCTTAACTTAAATGTGATTCAAGGCCAAAAGTCTGGGGTCCCCAGTGAGAATCGAACTCACTAACAGTATTCAGCTCTTTATCTGGCTAATCATTACACAACATCAGGTTAAATATGCCGTGAGATTCTCTCGGGCAGACGAAGTTGTATTTTTGTGGGAATAGTTTTGTCTCTTTTCGAGAACTTTTTGCATCTTCTTCCTCATCGCCGAGAAACAAAAAGTTTTATATATATATATATATATATATATATATATATATATATATACACGCCTAATTTATGGGTCGAACTTAGCTCCCGGATTTTTTCTGAAGTCTAAGGAAGAATAAGTGACGTGTCAGTTTGGATTTTCCTTTTGTTGTGATGACCCCTTTTTTGTTTTTGTCTTTGTTTTTAGCCTTTGTTTGCTGAAGTAGTATATCGTAAAAAAATCTCCTTTCCTTTTCGTTAAAGATCTTTACTGTCTGATTTATTTATCTATTTATTTTCTAGACGCTACTTTTTAAAATTTGAAGAGAAAAAATAACAATTAATGACTTTATTTATTAAAAGAAATAATTATTAAAAGAAAAAAAAATACCCGCCCTTTTCTATTTTTTTCTTTTTTTTTTTCAAGGACCGCAGTATTCGAAAAGTACATACAAATCAATTTTCTTTTTCGTTTATTATTTTATTTTATTTTATTTCACCGACTTGTTTTTGCTGTTTGAAGGTTTTTATTTAGTTCACTTTTTTTTTTAAACTAAAAGATGAATAAGTATTTTTCCATTATATCTTGTGGTATAAGTACATCCACCTTCCAAAAATATCAGAATTTATTTTTTTAAATTTATTTCATTTTATCTAATTTTAATTTCTTTTTATTTTACTGGCCATTTACATTTAAAAATAAATTCACTAAAAATTCCTTCTTTCTTTCATCTTCCTCTAACCATAAGATGGTTACTTACGTTTCATTGACAATATAAAAATTTTGGGATTAAAAAACTTTTCCGAACTTTAATCTTGTCTGGATGGTGTATGTAACTTAGCTAATTTACGAAATTTAGCTCAATTGTGGCTCAAGGCCGTCATTATGGAGCACATTTTACCAGCTATCATTTCTTTAGCAGGATTTTCTGGACAAGTATCTTTTATCTCTTTCTCTCTCTATCTTTTTTTTTTCTCTCTTTCTCTCTCTATCTTTTTTTTCTCTCTTTCTCTCTCTATCTTTTTTTCTCTCTTTCTCTCTCTATCTTTTTTTTCTCTTTCTCTCTCTATCTTTTTTTTCTCTTTCTCTCTCTATCTTTTTTTTCTCTCTTTCTCTCTCTATCTTTTTTTCTCTCTTTCTCTCTCTATCTTTTTTTCTCTCTTTCTCTCTCTATCTTTTTTTTCTCTCTTTCTCTCTCTATCTTTTTTTTCTCTCTTTCTCTCTCTATCTTTTTTTTCTCTCTTTCTCTCTCTATCTTTTTTTTTCTCTCTCTATCTTTTTTTTTCTCTCTCTATCTTTTTTTTTCTCTCTCTATCTTTTTTTTTCTCTCTCTATCTTTTTTTTTCTCTCTCTATCTTTTTTTTTCTCTCTCTATCTTTTTTTTTCTCTCTCTATCTTTTTTTTTCTCTCTCTATCTTTTTTTTTCTCTCTCTATCTTTTTTTTTCTCTCTCTATCTCTTTTTTTCTCTCTCTATCTCTTTTTTTCTCTCTCTATCTCTTTTTTTCTCTTTTTTTCTCTCTTTCTCTCTCTATCTCTTTTTTTCTCTCTTTCTCTCTCTATCTCTTTTTTTCTCTCTTTCTCTCTCTATCTCTTTTTTTCTCTCTTTCTCTCTGTCTCCTTATATAATCTGATTTGGTTTAAAGTTTAAATGAAATGTGACTTGATTAAATGTTTTGGAAAATTCATCATTTTTCGAGAACAATGAACTCTGAGCCTATTTTCTTCACCGTTAAACCGGTGCTATAGATAACTAGTTCAAAAGGTTAAGTGAGAATATCTAATGTGGTTTTAAAGTGGGGGTTCAGTTTACAATACACATTAATACATAACTCGACCCTGACTTTGCATCCGGGTATTTCAGTAAATGGGGTTTTCTCTATTTTTTTTTTCTTCTCTCTTTTCGTCCCAAATGACAATTGTTGAATTAACCCAAATTGAAAGAATTTGATTTTTATTTCTTAAATCTTATTTCCCTTCGAGATTTTCCTAATTTAGTCGGTGTGAATAAACTAATCTGATAGTCGTCATTTGACGCGGGGTTTGTTTCCACAGAGAGAGCGTGACCCCCTTAGGGAGGGGCCTAAGGGGTCTCGCTCTCTCTGTGTCATTGGGTAAAACTTGGATTAATCTGTCAAAAAATTAATCTTTATATTTCAGAGAAAGAATAAAGGGGGGGGTGTCTCTGTCTCTCTGTGTATGCTTGTCTTTCAATCGTCTTTCTCTGTGTGCGTGTGTCTTTTTTTTTCTTTCTCTGTATGCGTGTGTCTTTTTTTTCTTTCTCTGTGTGCGTGTGTCTTTTTTTTTTTTCTTCTTCTTTCTCTGTGTGCGTGTCTTTCAGTCTTCTTTCTCTGTGTGCGTGTGCCTTTTTTTCTTCTTCTTTCTCTGTGTGCGTGTGTCTTTTTTTTTTTTTGTGTGTCTATATCTTTCTGTGTGTGTTGTTGTTTTTCTTTCTTTCTCTGTGAGAGTTTGTTTTATTTATCTCTCTCTCTCTCTCTCAACAATGACCCACATAATGAATTTGCGCAATACGGTATTGTGATATCTGCAGGATATGTAATCAATATTCCCAGTGCGGGATTGGCTGGAGATATAGTTTTCTTTGTTTAATGGCCTGTCAACCTCCATGGGTTATTTAATGCCAATTCTATCATTGTAGAAGAATATGGGGCTAAGAAGTTTTGGTTATTTTATTTGTGGGTTGTAGAAACAGTCGTTGATTTAAGGTTGCCCCATTAACTTGTCAACTCTTTTGTCTATGGAAGGCTGAAAGAGACAAAGATATTTTTCCTCCAACTTTATTCTAGGGTTGAACGACTATTTTGTGATAAAGTGTTCTCTTGACCCAGTAGAAATAGTGGCGTTTCCGAGACAAGGTGTTAAAATGTTACTCATTTTCAGCGGGTTTATAAATTTGGAGTCTGGTTATATCCTGTAGTTATTTTCAGTGAGGTTTTTTTTTTTTTTTTTTCGGTGGTAAGAGTTTGCCTTTCATCGTTTTTGTTGAGTGTTATTTTCAGTAAGGTACTTTTAGCTGAGACGGCTGGCTAGCAGCAGACATAGCTGAATATCTGGCACCACCTCTTAGGACCCAAATCAACACATGCTCTCACTACTAGTAGTCGAGAGGAAAAGGCTCCTTTCAGTACGAGCAACATACTAGTACTGAAATATTCTTTGGTGCCAGGAAGTCTATCTTTCAGACATGCGCTGATTTCGCTTCCTGTCAGAGGCTTCTGGGAACTGCTACATTTTTTTTTCTAACCCCCCCCCCCCAAAGTACAGTAATGTTACCCTTTAACCTGTAGTTGGGATGTGATAGAAGTCGTACATTTTCTAAGGGGATTTGTTTGAAAGTAAATGTAATTACACAACTGGAGTTTGAATTCTCTTGCTATGATATCACAGTCTGGTATGTTAACCGCTACACCACAGGATCACCTCTTCCCCTGATCTACAATCTTTTAGATTAAGAAAAACGTAATATAAAAAAAATCTACCACATTAAAACTTGCCCTGTCAGCTGGGGCTTCACAATACACTGACTGCTTCTCTGCAGAGAGGGGTAAGACACCCCTCCCAATGAATGTCCTGGATATGACACTTAACAATCTGATGATGAGGTTCCAGTAATGCTGGAGCCTTGGGGAATGCAGATTACACCCTTCATTGCCATTGCTTCCAGCTCCACTCTAGCCTGGAGCAGTAGCCCCTGATAGGGCCCTATCTATAGGTCAAATAGAACTAAACTGTGTACTTACACTAAACAGAATTGTTTGAAATAGAACTGTTTTGACACTTAACTGTTTGTAAACAAAACCTATACTCATACTAAACTGATTTTTTAAAAATTTAATTCGGCGTTAAATGACCTGAAAAGGGTCGATTCGTTACAAAACAACCAACCAGCCAACTACATTAAAACTCTGTAGAGGAAAGGTTTTTTTTTTTCATTAAATAAAAACTTTATCTGTATAGAACTTTTTTTAACTGAACATTGATATATAAAAAAATTTCTTTACTTCACCCCCTCGATACATATTTCCTAGACCAATCCCTACACAATCTCTAAAATGGCACCTTATGGTCAACTACTGGTATGCATGTATATTTTGGGGACATAAATCTAACTCGATAGTAAAAAAAATGACTAACTTTCTCTTATCTAGATGGTGAATGTGAGTATTATGTTCAGATATAGTTCCTACGAAACATTTTTTTTGGAGGGCATTGTTCCTGCCATTTTGTAGTTTGAAGTCGGCCCTGGCTTGGATTGGAAGTAGATGATTTTTCTTGGCTACGAATGACTGGAGATCTCGCCTACCCGTGTCCTTCTAAAAAGAATCCATCTGAATAGTATTTGTTTAAGGTTTCTGTGCTACTGAGCTATATATACTGAAAGGGGAGAAGTGAAACAAGTTGAACTTACTGTAGAGAAGGATTAGGCTGTTTTGACAAGTGATAAATAACTCTCTCATATTACTGGATAGCAAGTTGATATACTTTTGTTTTTTTTTTGTTTTTTTACCTCCATTTATTTTTTAAATGCCTTGCTAAGAAATAAGTTTTGTATGACTAGTCAATGTTTCAACCAGATATTTTTTTTAATGCTGTCTACTTAAACTCTGGGTCAAATTGAGCAAAATAACATGATTATCTCACCTAAAGAGAAGAAGGGGCACCTTTTTTTTTTTTTTTTTTTTTTTTTTTTTTTAACAAAATTTTGTCCTTTCCTGTTGTGATGTACAATTAGAGCTTAGTTAGCATCATTCATTGATAGTGCTTGCTGGTGTTTTCATATATTGTCTTATATTTATTCTCTCATATATATATATATATATATATATATATATATATATATATATATATATATATAGGAGGTGCATACGATAAGTTTCCAGACTTTCTTCGTATGGGCACTTTAATTGATAGTACACACATGAAACTTTTTTCCCCTTCAAAGTAATCTCCTCCAGCTGCAATGCACTTGTTGTTCCATTCCATCAACTTCTGCAAGACCCCATGGAAGTCCTCTTGTGTGAGTGTGTCAATGACCTTCGTGACAGCCTCTTTTATCTCCTCAATTGTCTCATAACGACAGCCTCTGAGCTTAGGGAATAAGCAAAAGTCACAGGGAGCAAGGTGTGGACTGTAGGTGTTATATTTTGACCTTCGACCCGGCCCAAAAATGCTATTCCAAGGTGATACACCGGAAGGAAGTGACACATTCCAATGGCCAGTAATCGAAAGAGATCACGTGGGCGGATTAAGGCTTATGATATGGGACAAGGTGAAGGTCCCATTGTGCCACTAACAGTGATGCACCAGAAGAAAGTAACCTTTGAACTGCATGACAGTTATTTCCGCTTGATGACGATTTAAACATCCAATTTCAAAGATCCAGTAGGCGATCGTGTGGGCATTGAGTTATTATTTAACTCAGTTGAGTTTGGGGTGCCAAAGCAGTTGCCAGTAGAATTTCAGACACCTAGAGACCAGCTGTGGTAGGGAAAGCCCCACCCAACCGAGGGGGCCCTCGGAAAACCCCCGATGGAGTGGACCCCAACATCAGGAGAACAAGAACGACACAACGTGACGGTCATAACAGTGGGGTCAAAATATGAAGTTTATGTTCGGTCTCCAGCACCCTCTCACATGCAAACCTTGAACAACCCTTTCGAACCCTTGCAATAAATAGAGGTAAATATATTTGAAAAGAAGTCTTCCTGCATCTTTATCCTGCGTTGTTTCTTCCTGTGTCTTCCTCTTGCGTCTTTCTGCGTGCGTCTTTATTATTATTATTGAGTCGTTATGATATGGCAAATGAGTATATAACATAGGGAGGCTGAGGAACTGTCTTGATGCCCATCTTGGTCAAATAGTTTGTGACAAGGATGGAGTTGTGGACTGGTGTATTGTCCTGGTGGAAATGCCACTGACCCGATTTGAAGAGTGCTGGCCTCTTCCGGAGGAATCTCTTCCTGAACTCCCTTAAAACCTCAACATAGTAACCCTAACCGTTTGGCCAATCAACTCCGGTGTATTGACTTCCTTACTCCTTCCACACCTCTTATCCTTCACAGACTCCGTGCCTTCCTTGAATCTCTTATGCCACTCAAAAACTGATGCTGGATTTTTGCAAGATGCTCCAAAAGCAGTCTGAAGCATTCCATACGTTTCTGTGGCATTTTTTTCCAAGTTGAAAACAGAATTTGATTGCATGTCGTTCTTCTAAAGTGTCAGATTGCATTTTTGAAGTTCACCAGCTGTGACAATCAGGCTTTAATAGGGTGTGTTCCAATTGCTGCTGTAGCTGTTCATTTGAAGCTGAAATCATAAAAATTGGTCAGTCATCTCATAAGATGTATAGCAATAACAGTTAATTTTCAAGAGTCTACAATAATTTTAAATGCCTATACGAAAAGAGTCAGGAAACTTTGTGTGTGTGTGTGTATATATATATATATATATATGTGTATATATATGTGTATATATATGACATTAGATAACCTATAAGGATTGATAAGCCATAAAACTCAGGCAACTAAAATTCTCGTTTCTTGACAAAACTGGAAGAAACGGTCCTTTTTAAGTAAAACTGTTGCGTAAATCTCTCTTGCAACTTTCAGCAGGCTGTGGCATTCTGTCCTGGTTCGACATATCATTCAGATCATACTCTAGATTTGACCAGACAATTATACAAAGAAAAACACCCTACCTGTGAACTCAAAATACACTAGCTGTGTTCACTGCTGTGGGCTAAGATCTCCCCAAAAAAGGTGACCTTGGTTGGACTCTAAACTGCTCCCAATTTTGCATATTCATCAGGAATAAGATGCACATGGTCTCTTGCTAAGACTCCACATGTGTTTCTGAGATGAACAACTAGTTCTCTGGTGACCTATGAAAAAGCACTGGTTCCTGCTCTGTCACTGAAGTTAACCAATGATGAATCTACTCAGTACTTAGATGAAGGACCACTTTGTAACACTAAGTACTTAAAGTTACTTAAAAGCCTGAGCATTGAAATAAACAAAGCTTAGTCACCATGGTCCGGTTGGCTGGGGCTGTAGAATACACTAAACAATCTGATGGTGAATGCAGAGTACCCCTTCATTGCCATTATTCCCAGGTCCACTCTGGTCCTGATAGGGTCTTATCTATGGGTCAAATAGTTTGAAATAAAACTGTTTTTGACATTTAAACTGTGTACTTATACTAAACTGAATTGTTTGAATTAGAACTGTT
>OY757924.1:10997688-11005188 GCA_963585895.1 Sepioteuthis lessoniana | reverse complement strand
TTTTTACAAGGAAATCAAGAGTCACGAATCCATTCCTGTCTTTACTAACTGCTATGCCCAAAACTTTTTCCTTACTGGAAAGTCTGTATGTTTCCATCCCATGGACTCTTCTCTTTGTGACTTGGGCTCATAGTGGCTCAATCCATATTTATCCTACTTTTAAAACATCTTTTGGGCTAAAATGGGCTTCTTTCACATCAAAAATTCTGTAAATGTCCACAGGATTTGCACTTCTCAAACAGACACAAATTTGATGAAAGACATCTATTCTGGCCTTGAGCACTGTTTAATTTGCTACCATTTTGAATAGCCTCAAAAAAAATGTATTTACAAGATTAAAACAATTTTGCTTTAAACCAATTTGAAGTTTACATTTACAGGTGATTCTTCATCACTTAAAATGATGCAATCTCATGAGAATATCAATTCTCCTACTTACTGTAGATCCTGATCTACGAGCAGGAAGATTGGTCTCTGCTGAATTCTTTCTAAACACGGCTACTAAACATTTGATCATACTCGAATATTATAATACAAACGAAATACATAACCGACAAATTGTACAAGAGTTAAATGAAGTACATGCCCATGCTGTAGAATACGATGACTATCTCTGCCAAGGGGTACGAACACCCCCACCCAACAAGTGTCCGGAATATGACATTAAACAATCTCATGGTGAGGCTCCAGGCTTAGAGCTTTGGAGGAATATGAAGTACCCCTTCTTTACCATTGCTCCCAGGTCGGCTCTTGCCTGGAGTGGTAATTCTTGTTAGGGTCCTACCTATGGATCAAATAGATGTTTTTTGAATCATTAACGATACTTAGCAATACCTGGAACCGTTTAACTCTGAGCTAACGAATAAATAATGTTGAATAGAATTATTAGTGTTGATTAAGAATACTTGAAACTGTGCTTAAATTGAATTGTTCTGACAATGCCTGAAACCATTTAACTGCATGCAAGGTTGGTTGGTTGTTTTGTTTTACAGTGTCTCAACCCTTTTCTTGTCATTTAACGCCGAATTAAGTCCTTTTGATAAAAATTTCAAACAATTCAATTTAGTATAAGTATAGTTTTTTGTTTCTGCACAGTTAAATGTCAAAACAGTTCTTTCAAACAATTCAGTTTAACACAAGTACCCAATTTAGTTCTATTTGACCTATAGATAGGACCCTATCAGTTTCTACCTCTCCCAACCAGAGTGAACCTGGGAGCGATAACAATGAAGGGGAGCCCATGGTGTAATGGTTATCGTCGTAGGAAATGGACACAGCGACACAAGTTCAAATCCTCGACGAGACTGATTGCATTTCACATAGCACTAATACCCTTGGGAAAGGTATGAATCCAATTATTCTCCCTTCAGCTATGGGTAAATAGTTGGGCAGACTAGGTTCTTCAGCCTTGGTGAGGCAACTAGTCTAATCTCTGAATTCAAACCTGTTAAACTCTGCTTAAAAATTGACCTTGTGTTGGTCAAATATGGATAACAATGAAGGGGTACTCTGCATTCCTCAGAGCTCCAGCATTACTGGAGCCTCACCATGAGATTGTTTAGTGTCATATCTAGGACACTCATTTGGGAAGGCTTACCCCTCTGCAGAGATGGAGTTGGTGTGTTCTACAGCCCTAGCTGACTGGGCTACCATTTAAGCGAGTAAAAATGAATGATTAATTGTAAATAGAACTATTTATGTTAGAATACTTGGAACCATTTAACTGTGTGCAAACAATAATAATACTTGTGTATAAACAAATTATTGATTTAGAATTGTACATATCAGCATTTAACTGTGTGCAAATAAATGAGCTTAGACACATTTAAAAATGTTATCTACAAACTATGCATTTACGAATCATATATAATATGTATTAGGAAGATTTGACATTAAATAATCTACACTGGTTGATGTGCCATGAAAGCCAAGTAACTCACATTATTGAACTGCCTCCTCAGGGGCTGTATTCATCACGGTTTATTGCCCAGTCGGCTGGGGCTGTAGAATACACTGACTGCATCTCTGCAGAGGGGTAAGACACCCCCAACGAGAGTCCTGATATGACCCTAAACAATCTGATGGTGAGGTTCCAGTGATGCTGGAGCTTTGGGGAGCACCTCTTTATTGCCATTGCTCCCAGGTCCATTCTGGCCTGGAATGGAAGCACCTGATAGGGCTCTATCTATGGGTTAAATAGAACTAACTGCATACTTATGCTAAACTGAATTGTTTCAATTAGAACTGTTTGACTAAACTGAATAGCTTGAAATAGAAATGTTCTTGACAATTAAACTTTACTTACATTTAAACTGCGTTCTTATGCTAAACTGAATTGTTTGAAATGGAACTGTTTTTGACATCGAAACTGTACTTACACTAAACTGAATTGTTTACTATAGAACTGTTTTGAGATTTATCTGTGTGTAAACAAAATCTGTACTTCTATTTAGCTGAATTAGAACTGTTTGAATAAACTGAATTCCTTGAAAGAGAACTATTTGCACAAAAATGGATTTGGCATTAAATAACCTATAAAGGTTGATATGCCATAAGACCCAAACAACCAACGAACCAACCAACATGGTTTAACAAGGGCGACTGTCAGGGATAAAAATTGCCTGCTTTCCTCAGCCAGTGTCGTGAAGATGCCAGACACTTCCTGTTTGAAATGAAGAACACAATTTTTCTGTTAGCCACACTTTTTCTGGAAAGCTGATATCTCTGCACAGCTTCACCATTGTAAACAAAATCCTATGTACCAGGTGCTGAAGCAAAATTAGGAATATTCTTGTATAATAATAAACAACTCTATTATAAAACAAGATCAATTCTAATTTTCCAAAATAAACAGCAAAATAAGATAGACACAAAACAGTAAATTTACTCCATTTGTTTTTTTAATTATTGTATAAACACGCCTTCAAAACGATTTGCATGCCTTCAAAATAAATTCTTCAGACACTTTATTCTATTCCTCCTCAATAGCAGTCTTAAGGGAACCAATATTTCAATGGGAAGTTGCATTTGTTTTGTTTTCTAAAATGCCCTATATAGCATAATCAAAAGGGGTTATGGTCTGGGCTTAAATCTTGTTTAAGTGCTGTCCTCACAGTTTTCTTGTGGACTTTCAATTCATTAGCGTTCTTTCTTATTGACGTTGTGGGGTCCTTCTTAATTGCCGTAGCGACAGCAGAGCCTTTTTGTTTTTTGTTCAATCCTCCACTCACCCCTTTTTTTTCTTTAAAAACATTTTTCTTCCCTTTTGTATGCGGTAAACAAAAAAAAAAAACTTTGGTTTGGTTTTAGCGTTAAGCAAATCAGATTCTTTGTCATTTCTTTTCTTTCTCGCTCGTATTGGGCTGAATTTTAATGAAAAAATAAGTGCTTGAATAATAGAGCTAATAATAAAAATTAGATTCATCGCATTTTTTTCAAAAATTGTATTAATCTGACAAAAAAAAAGTTTTAAAGATTATTCCATAGTTTGCCTCCACACCCTGTAGTAAAGGCATGAACCCAGTTCTCCCTATTGCATAGTTTGCTTCCATACCTTCCCTATTCCGTATTTTTCTTCTGCACCTGGTGACTGTACAATCTGCCAAGCTGCATCTTTCACTGGGGCTTAAAATACACAAATTGCATCCGCTAGAGGAGGGGGCACATTTCCCCCCAATTGGCACTAAACTGGATTGATCTGATAGTGAGGTTGCTGTTTTGGAAATCTGCATGCTATAAATTAATCTCTTTGACATTACTCCTCGGTCCACTTTACTTTGAGTCGTATGTGTTAGTGGCCCATCTATGGGTCAAAGAGATCTGTTTAAAAATTATTTGTATTTGATGGGAATATCTGAAACCATCTGTGTCCAAACAAATGATCATCAAATAGAAATTGTCACTGAAACCATAGAACTGTCTGAATTGTTAGTATTTTGTGAAAATACTTGAAACCCTAGAATTGTGGGCAAATTATTTGCATTAAAAATAGTTGCTTGAAATTCTAATCTTTATCATCTTTCTGTTTTCTCGCCCCCCCCCCGCCTGCTTCAGCTCTCTTTCTTTTATCTTTTTTTTCCTTCCATTCTCATACTCTCTCTTGCTCTCTTTTTTTCTTTCTGCTCTCTCTGTTGTCTCTCTCTCTCTGTTGTCTCTCTCTCTCTGTTGTCTCTCTCTCTCTGTTGTCTCTCTCTCTCTGTTGTCTCTCTCTTTCTCTCTCCTTCTGCTCTTTCTCTCTCCTTCTGCTCTTTCTCTCTCCTTCTGCTCTTTCTCTCTCCTTCTGCTCTTTCTCTCTCCTTCTGCTCTTTCTCTCTCCTTCTGCTCTTTCTCTCTCCTTCTGCTCTTTCTCTCTCCTTCTGCTCTTTCTCTCTCCTTCTGCTCTTTCTCTCTCCTTCTGCTCTTTCTCTCTCCTTCTGCTCTTTCTCTCTCCTTCTGCTCTTTCTCTCTCCTTCTGCTCTTTCTCTCTCCTTCTGCTCTTTCTCTCTCTTTCTGCTTTTTCTCTCTCTTTCTCTCCTTCTGCTCTTTCTCTCTCTTTCTCTCCTTCTGCTCTTTCTCTCCTTTTCTCTCTCTCTCTTTCTCTCCTTTTCTCTCTCTCTCTTTCTCTCCTTTTCTCTCTCTCTCTTTCTCTCCTTTTCTCTCTCTCTCTTTCTCTCCTTTTCGCTCTCTCTCTCTTTCTCTCCTTTTCGCTCTCTCTCTCTTTCTCTCCTTTTCGCTCTCTCTCTCTCTTTCTCTCCTTTTCGCTCTCTCTCTCTCTTTCTCTCCTTTTCGCTCTCTCTCTCTCTTTCTCTCCTTTTCGCTCTCTCTCTCTTTCTCTCCTTTTCGCTCTCTCTCTCTTTCTCTCCTTTTCGCTCTCTCTCTCTTTCTCTCCTTTTCGCTCTCACTCTCTTTCTCTCTCACTCTCTTTCTCTCTCACTCTCTTTCTCTCTCACTCTCTTTCTCTCTCACTCTCTTTCTCTCTCACTCTCTTTCTCTCTCACTCTCTTTCTCTCTCACTCTCTTTCTGCTCTGCTCTCTCTGCACTCTTCTTTATTGTTTTTTTTCTTTTTGTTATATATGTTTTTTCCCTGCTATCTGTTTTATTTCATTTACTTTTTTTTTTCTTTCCTTCTGTTGTTTATTTTTCTTATCTTTTCTCTTTATTTTCTTTGTAGCCATTAATCACCATCTTCTTCTCTAACATCTGCAGAAATCATAGGCATTAACGCCATCATCTTACTACTTTTAAACCAAACAAATCTTTTTCATCAAATTTTCCAGCAATTTTTTTTTTTTTTTTTTTTTTTTTTTTTTTCCCCCCCGAGTAGAAGACAACAAATATTCACATGTTTACAGTGTACCAGCAGAAAATTTTCTTTTATTTAAATTTTAGGTATTCTTGGATATTAGTCCCAAAAATACTGCTATATAAATTTCAGCAAAAATAAGGAAAACCTTACACAGCCTCAGCTGGAGACTGTAGAATACACCAACTGCATCTCTACAGAGGAAGTAAGCCTCCCCCCCCCACAACGAATTTCTTAGATATCACACTAAACAATCTGGTGTTAAGGCTTCAGTAATGCTGGAGCTTAGAGAAATGCAGAGTACCCCTTCATGACCATTGCCCCCAGCTCTACTGTGGCCTAGAGTAATAGCACCTGAAGGGGTGTCCTAAGGGTCAAATAGAACTTTGACATTTAAACTATGTGCAAACAAGTAACTTATGTGAAATTGAATTGCTTGAAATAGAGCTGTTTGATCATTTAACTGATGCTTAATTGAATTTTTAGTAATACATAGCAATACTTGGAACCATTTAACTGCGTGCAAATGAAGGAGTAATGTTGAATAGAATTATTAGTGTTAAATAGCAATACATGTAACCACTTTGCTGTCTAAGCAAATTATTAATATTGAATAGAATTATTAGTGTTAGATAGAAATACTTGAAACCATTTAACTGTGGAGAAACAATAGCAATACTTGTGGGTAAACAAGTGCTGACTCATTTAAAAATCAAATTACCTACAAATTATTCACTCATTAATCATGTTTATCTCTTTAAATGTGTGCAAACAAATGATTAATAGTTAATAGAATTATTTGTGTTTGATCAAAATACTTGAAACCCTTTAACTGTGTACCAAAAGAGCTCAGATTCATTCAAAAATGTGATCGATAAAATGTATTTGCAAATCGTATCTATTGAATATATAGGTATAAACAGGATTTGATATTAAATAACCTATAAGGGTTGATATGCCATAAAACTGAGTCTACCAGTGAATCTACCCCCCCCCCCGCACTTTTTTTAAAAGCTGAAATTCCATCAATTATTCATAATTTTGATTAGTCAGTCCAGCAGAGATTAGGAGTATATACTCTAAGGCTCCTTTTGATATTTTTGATTTGAAACACCTAATATTGTTTTTCGTATTACCAATTCTAGTTGCTTTAATCATCATTTCTTTGAACGGTACATATCGGGAGAAAAAAAAACACTAGAATTTGGAAGTTAAAGAATATTAGGTGTTTCAAATCAAAAATTTACAGAAGACCTCAAAGTACATGCTCCCATGTCTGCTGTTCAGTTGAAGTCACTAGTTTTAAAAGTCAGACTAACTCTCTAACCTTTGTGACATTTTTGGGTGTCTGAATTATTATTGGAGGCTCAGATAGGGAAGGACTCGTTGCTCTCCGATCTTCACAAGTGCCACAAACTTCCAAGTTCTTGACCAACTTGAAAATCTGGCTCCTGTTTGGAAATGTTAAAATTGAGCTTCCTTCTGTGTCTTGCTTGAACTGTCTTGGAGGACTTAGTTTCGTAATCTGTCTTCACAAGGAGGTGCCTGTGGTGTAATGGTTATTATTGTAGGAAATGGACACAGTGAAACGAGTTCAAATCCTGGACGAGACTGATTGCATTTCACATAGCACTAATATCCTTGGGAAAGGTATGAATCCAATTATTCTCCCTCCAGCTATGGGTAAATAGTAGAGCAGACTAGGCTCCTCAGCCTTGGTGAGGCAACTAGTCTAGGAGAAGGAAAACTCTGAATTCAAACCTGTTAAACTCCGCTTAAAAATTGACCTTGTGTCATATCCTGCCCGAGCGGAGGGGTTGGTAAATATGGTAATCTGTCTTCACACAAAAAACCTGGGGGTGTCCTCGTGGTGTAATGGTTAAACCGATGGACTGTAGAATCGTAGTAAGCAAGTTCGTACTCCACTCATGCTATAACATTCATTTTCGGATAAGTACCCTTAACAAAGACATGAACCCCTTATCCTCCCAGCTATGGGTTAAATAGTACCTCTACTTTTTTTCTTGGAGAATGGATTTGGCATTAAGTAACCTACAAAGGTTGATATGCCATTAAACAAAAGAAACCAAACCAAACAAAAAATTTTTTGAGTCCTATATTTGGTTGAATATATTAAAATGTTTACTTTTTCCTGGCAATAATCTTGAAAGATAAAGTCTAAGAGGCTGCTGCTTCGTGAAATAACCTATTCTAATAA
>OY757924.1:10915188-10995188 GCA_963585895.1 Sepioteuthis lessoniana | reverse complement strand
GCTAGTGGCAACCATTTACTTCCCTTGCTAGAGAACTCGACCCCACAGGGGTGTGTGTGTGTGTGTGTTAAAAAACAGCCTCTTCAGAGGATGATTTTATTTGTAGAAATGTTTCAGTTTTTAAACGTTCATCAGGGCATGTATGTTATGAAACTAAACAAGAGATGAAAAAAAAAGTTTTAAAAATTCCACTCCTGCTGGTGTCATGCTGTTTCGAGTTTGTGGGACATGACTAGCATGTCAAAATTTTGATTGTTGTGTGTGTGTTTTTTTTTTTTTTTTTTTTTTTTTTTTTTTTTTTTTTTAACCCATATCTATGTATTTTATTTAATTATTCTTATCAAACAAATTTAAATTGGAATTTTTAAAATCTTCTCAGTTCTTTTATTTAGTAACTTCCACACCCTGATAAAGGTCCAAAAAAAAAAAAAAAAAAAATGGCAAATGTTGGCAAATATTTCTACAAATAAAATCATTCTCTGAGAAATTTTTGCTATATTTTTTTTTTTTTTTTTTTTTTTTTTTTTTTTTTTTTTTTTTTTTTCATAAGGTTGGTTTATTTTATATATATATATATATATATATATATATATATATATATGCGCACATGTTTTTGCTACTATTGCCTGAGAAACCCAGAACTAAATGCTTTCAGATTTTTCTCAAGGGAATGTCAAGGAGAGGATATTCATCCCGATACCCTAGGTCATGTTAATTTGTATTGTGTAAAACAGTATATTGCTACAGCTGTTACAAGTCTTGAAGACATTTTTGTGTTTGACTAGAATTTGACTACTGCCCTAAATAGATGCAGTGTGACTAATAGTACATGTTGAGATTTAAAAAAAAAACGTTTTGTTTGTTATACTAAGCTGAGAATATCTTGAATTGTTTAGGTTTGATTAACTTAAAAAGTAGTTAATTTTGTTTGTAATCAGTCATATATTATTTGTGTGTATGTTATAATCGATATCATTATGTATAGTGTGTGTGTGTGGTAAATAACAGTGTAATCCGACAATAAGTGAAGAAAAATGGATAACAAGGTAATCCAAGTCTAACATGAATTTTCAAAGCCGCTGCTATCTCACTCTTTAATTCCCTAAATACTCATCCTGGCTTTTATAATATTTCTCTTTACTTGAGCAAATCCATTTTAAATAGCTACAATGTATTCCATCTTTAGTTAATATATTCCACACATATCATAATTTTATGCTTTCTCTTTTTCTTTTTGTCTTTCTCTTCATTCGAAATCTTTCTCGATAAACAAACAGCGTAAATTCTATACAATATTCCTTATGATAAGTCAAATGATGTAATTTAAACAACAAATGCTGATTCACTAATTAAATGGCCAACTTTTTCTTGTTATACAAATTTTCCCTAGGTTTTTGTATTTTGCACTTTTAAACATTCATCATTGATTTAACATCAGTAATATCATCCCTCACAGTTCTGATGATGGTTCACTAGAACCGAAACGCTATAGTGTCAACTTTGCTTCTCAATAAATCTCTCCTTCTACTTGGATTACCTCGTTATCAATTTTTCATATATATATACTTTAAATTGATTTATTGTATGGACAATTTTCAAAAGAATTATTAGCTGGCAATTCTGAAATATAATTAAACCAAAATGACAGATGCAACTGCAGTGATAAAACTAAATGCCCTTGGGAAGATAATTACTTAATTGACTATGTGATAAATAACAAATGCCTGTTGTCAAAAAGGAAGAAAATAGCAATAATAATCAAGTCATATATCGGGGCCACAGAAAAGAGTTGAGAAAAGAGATGATATAACAATTAACTCGGCTTTAACCAAAGAAAATGTACCAACTGTAAAACATTGTTAAAACATGTGGCTAATTAAAGATGAAATATTTAAATTTCCCATAATAAAATGGTATACTGTTGGGGGAGGGGATCACAAGCTTACAATAGAAGTAACAATAGCTGTTAATTGAGTCTGGAATAAAAATTTCTGCATCCCAGAACCAAACAATACAAATTGATAAACAAAAATGAATTGATGTCAAAGTGTAAACTTATTAATAAATTTCTCATGTGACATTTACCACCTGACAAATTCCGTAATTTATTTGCTTTTGTTTAGATTGCCCTAAATTAATAATTTTGTGTTTGTGAACGTCATATGCACTAACATGTTATCACATGAGTACACCTCACCCTATATAGATGCGTGATAAGCCCTCTTTCTCATATTTTCATTAATGATTGTACACACTACATTAATGAGTAGAGTGTTCGCCAATGGTCCAGGAGACCAGGGTTCAATCCTGGGTTGAGTCGTACGAAAGACTTAAAAAAATTGTACTTGATGCCACCTTGCTTAACACTCAGCATTATAAGGTGAGGATCAAGAGTAAAGTGGAGCAATCCAGGGAGTACTGCCCTCCCCCTACACCTCAGTGCAGTAGCTATTGAAAAGGACTTTTGGGTCACCCTCGACTACAGTCACCAACTTTCCTTATGTGTGTGCACGCACAAGTAATTAAGGAACAGTACCCATTTTTATATTTTATATATATATATATATATATATATATATATATATATACACACACACAGTTCTGAAGCTTACAGGAATGTGGAGTACCCCTTCATTGCCATTACTCCCAGGTCCACTGTGACCCCCATGGTGTAGTAACTGTTAGGATTCTGTCAAACCATTTAACAGTGCAAACAAATGAGCACTTGCTTATTTGAAAATAACCTTTCTTACAAACATTTATAAATCTTATATTTGGTGTATATAAGCAGGATTTGGTCTTTAATTACTGACAAGTCATAAACGAACACACACGCACAAGTGTTTGGCTGTGTGTGTGTGTGTGGTATTTAATAAGCTACAAAGGTTGATAATATGGCATAAAAACCAAACCAACCTAGCCAAGTCTGCTGGGGCTGTAGAATATGCCAACTGCATATCAGCAGAAAGATTAAGATCGCCCTCCCTCCCCAACAAGTGTCCTGGATATGATATTAAATAATTTGATGGTGAAACTGCTGTAATACTGGAGCTTTGGGGAGTGTGGAGTACCCCTTCATTGCCATTACTCCCAACTCTACTCTTGCCTACCATGATAGCACCTGAAAGAGCCTATCTATGAGTTAAATAGAACTGTTTGATATTTACACTGAGGGCAAACAAATGGTAAATTGAATTGTTAAAAATAGAACATTTAGATCATTTAACTGTATGTAGAAAAATGATTAATGTTTATTTGAATTGTTAGAGATGCATGACAATGATATGAACCATCTAACTTAGTTGACTAATATTTACAAATTATATATATTTGATATTTATGTATAAAGAGGATTTGGCATTAAATAACCTACAATGGTTGATATGCCATAAAACCCAACCCAACCGAATCATATATTTAATATATATGTATAAAGATTTAGCATTAAATAACCTACAATGGTTTACATGCAATAAAACGCAACTGAACCAAATCCTATATATTTAATATATATGTATAAAGGGGATTTGGTATTAAATAACCTAGAATGGTTGATATGCCATAAAACCCAACTAAACGAAATCATATATATTTAATATATATGTATCGAGGATTTGGAATTAAATAACCTACAATGGTATATATGCCATAAAACCCAACCAAATCATATCTATATTTAATATATATGTATAAAGAGGATTTGGCATTAAATAACCTACAATAGTTGATATGCCATAAAACTCAACCGAACCAAATCCTATATATTTGATATATATGCATAAAGAGGATTTGGCATTAAATAACCTACAAGGGTTGATATGCCATAAAACCCAACCAAATCATATCTATATTTAATATATATGTATAAAGAGGATTTGGCATTAAATAACCTACAATAGTTGATATGCCATAAAACTCAACCGAACCAAATCCTATATATTTGATATATATGCATAAAGAGGATTTGGCATTAAATAACCTACAAGGGTTGATATGCCATGAAACCTAACCAAACCAACTTTATTCAACTTAATTACCTTACTCATTTAACTAAATTATTTAACTTCCTTACTTGACTAATTTATTCAACTTAACTTATTTATTTAATTACGTTAAATAACTTATTTTACTTATTTGTTTAATTTACTTATTTAGCTTTAATGATTTATTTACTTGCTTAACTTATTTAATTTGGTTATTTAACTAACTTATTTATTTTAGGGGGCACCTCAGGTGATGTAATGGTTAGCAAGCTAGACTAACAAACCTTCACGAGTGAGTTTGATTCTCATTGGGTGCCTCATTCACACTGCCTTGTGCCACATTAAAGCAAAATGCTTGGTAAATTACTACTTGTTTTCTTTACTTGAACTAACTAATTTAACTTGCATTTAACTGACTTATTTACTTTATTTTTTAGTTGGACCATTCTCTTCTCTCATCCTGCCGACTACACTCCTGTCTGTACAACAGAACTGAACAGGGTGTGCGAATTGACGTCAGAATTCAAGAAAAGGGGTGTAAAACTGTGTGCTCTGTCTTGTGATGATGTTGAAAGTCATCATGGCTGGATAAAAGTGAGTAAAACTTTTTAACCTTATCAGCAAGGCTTTGGAATATGCCGTGTTCCCCTTAAAAAGGGCAAGACCCCCACCACCACAAAAAAATAGATATGACATGAAACAGCATCTGATGGTGAGGCTACAGTTCTGGAGATTTGTGGAATGTGTAATACCCTCTGACCCAGAGTGGTAGTACCTGTTATGGTCTCATTCTCGAATATTTAAAAATTTATCATTCTGTTGGACACGGGGAGGGGTCTTTTGAAACTATACAAAAATATACATTTAAACAGACAATGAATGGGATTCCCTAATCTCTAGATATAAAATAAGTCTAGATAGGTTGACATGCCATTAGAATCAACCAGTCTCTTACGTTATGTTGGAGGGTAGATGGTGTTGCTCGGATTAGATAAATTAAATTATTGGTTGGCCCACGTAAACAAAATAATCAATTCCTGATGGTGTAGCAGTCATCTGTTGAAGTTTATGACGAACAGTCTGAAAATTTAGGCGAAGGGTTTTCTTCTGCTCTTTTTTTTTTTGTGTGTGTGTTTAAATTAGAAATAATTTCACCTCGTCCCGTCAACAAGGTATATTAATTGATATAAACATTGTTGAAGATTGACAAAATTTAGGGCAGCCTTGACAGTTTCTGGAATTGCCAATGTGCATGTGGCCCAACACCGACTGCATCCCTGCAGAGGGGTAAGACTCCCCCTATGAATGTCCTGTATATAACACTAAACAATCTGATGTTGAGGCTTCAATAATGCTGGAGCTTTGGGGAATGCAGAGTACCCGTTCATTACCATCACTCCCAGGTCCACTCTGGCCTGGCATGGTAGCACCTGAAAGGGTCCTATCTATGGGTCAAGTGGAACAGTTTGACATTTAAACTGTGTACTTAGTTTAAATGACTAAGTGCAAACAAATGACTTATGCTTAATTCAGTTATTTGAAATAGAACTGTTTAATCATTTAACTGTGTAAACAAATGACTGATCTTTAATTGATTTGGTAGTGATACATAGCATCACTTGGAACCATTTAACTTTGACTTATGCTTAATTCAATTGTTTAGAACTGTTTGATCATTTAACTGATTAAGGGAAGTGTTAGTGTTACTTGAAAATATTTAACTATGTGCAAACAAATGATTAATAATAAACAGGATTATTCATATTGATAAAAATAAGTGGACCTATTTAACTGTTGGGATGGGGGGAATAAGCTCAGGCTCATTTAAAAATCTTATCTACAAAATGTGTTTAGAAAGTATATATATTCTTGGACAAAAATTTAAGACCCCGCCCCCATCAAAAATAAAGGAAAAGATATTGTTTACAATTTTTTAACTTTGAAAATCAGATATATGAAAGATAAGGCATAAAGACAATTAAATTAAAAATATGAAGAAATTTCCATTCATTTTTTATATGTATATTAGCATTTATGCTTAATTTTAAAATTTATTTTTGATATAAATATAAGACCATCAATAAAAACTAAAGAAAACAGACTTCATTTAATTAAAAAAATTTATTGTCTACGTGATATCATGTTGTGCCGCTAGCACAGATATCCCTGACCCTCTCTTGCCACTTTTCCCAATCGTTCATCGCCTCTGGCAGGTCTTCAGGGCCACATCCTGTATCATCACATAGCTTCTGAATGTATGTTTGTGCTGGTCATCCTGCTTTTGCCAGGCCATATGTGGGAGTCCATTGGAGTACATCACTTATGAGCTCATCCCTGCTTCTCCAGCAGTGTCCTGCATGTCTGGTTCGTCTAACTTAGATAGTTTTCATGATGGGAGACAGGTGGCCGTATAGTTAGTGTCTTGTGGGGTGTTGCCGCCAGGACTTGTTCAATATTGCTTGCAGTATTCTTGTGTAATTGCCATTTAGCTTCTTCTCCAGCCATTTTGTTAGTGTCCATGTAGTGCATCCGTACAGCAGTATCAATATGACCGCTGCCTGGAAGAAACTGCATTTCATTTTATCGGTTAGGTCTGATTTCCATATGATCAATAGCTGTCCATGCCTTCATTAGCCACGTGTCAATGTAAAAACATAAATGGCTAAAGGAACTAAATTATCTGAATTTGAAAAAGGCGAGATTACAGCTCTGAGAAGAGTTGGAAAATCTCAGAAATTTCGAAGACCTTAGGATGCAGTAAAACTGTTATCTGAAACTACTTGAAAAGTCCAAATAAGTATGGAACAAAAAACCGATTGGCAGGCCAGAAAAATTCTCACCACAATTCAAAAGAATTGTTCACAAAGTATTGAAGAAAACTTAGTCAACATCAAAAATATTGAAATCTCTAGTGGATGGTCCTTGCAGTGCTAGAACAATTCGAAGGCATTTAAACACGGAAAAAATTAAGCATAAGAAAAGAATTCATCATCCAAGGTTAACTATGAAACACAAAGAGAAATAACTGGAATATGATCGTCAATATCAAATCATGAGTGCTAAAGAATGGCGAAAAGTTGTTTCCTCGGATGAAAAGGAAGTCAATTTAGACAGTCCTGATGGCTTTCACACGTACTGGCATGTAAAACATTTTCCAGCAAAGAATTAATAAAAAAGGCATAGTGTGGGGGGGGGATCTCTTATAATTGGGTGAGGGGGGGGCTTCTCATCTTCATGAAAACTTAAACTACAATATGTCAGTGGTTGACAAAAAGCAGCAGATTATGTGAAGATGCTAAATGATTTATCTCTCGCACAAGAAGGGCGTCGTTTATGTGGAGAAGAATGGATTTTTCAGCAAGATAATGCTGCTATCCACAATGCATCAGTAACAAAGAAGTGCTTGCTTGAACCAAAAATAAGTCTTCTTGTGACCACCTAACATACTCTCCAGACCTCAATCCTATAGGAAATTTGGAGATTGATTGTTGCAAAAGTCTATGAAGGAGGTCAACAGTACTCAGCAATTTCTGAACTCAAAAATGCAATCTTAGATGCATTGGGAAAAAATACCTTCAGTTCAACTTCAGAAACAAGTTGATAGTATGCCTAGCCGAATTTTTGAAGTTATCAAAGCTAACGGCAAATCTATAAAATATGAAATAAAAGATTTGCCTTTATTTTCTATAGTTCTGCTCATTGGTCTTATATTTATGTCCAAACAAAATTTTAAAATCAAGAGTAAATGCAAATATACATAAAAAATGAATTGAAATTTTTTCACATTTTAAATTTAATTGTCTTTATGCCTTATATATATATATATATATATATATATATATATATATATATATAACAGGATTTAGCATTAAATGACCCACAAGGGTTGATATGCCATTAAACAAGTTTGAACTCCACTCTTTCACTTTTAGACTAATGCCTATGAGAAAGGCATGAACCTTATCCATCCAGCTATGGGTTAAATAGTACCATTACTGTTCTTCTACAAGGATGGCTTTGAATAACGCACAAAGTTTGATTACCATTAAAGAAAGAAACCAAACGAAGCCAAGCCATCATTATTATTTTATTACTAGTTTGACTCGATCTTAATAAAACTGCTTTGGAGGTGAATCACTTTTGCTAGTACCACTAATGTTCTTCTACAAGGATGGCTTTGGCATTAAATAACCCATAAGGGTTGATATGCCATTAAATAAAGAAACATAGCATATACATTAAACTGAAGAGTCATAAGATAGCTTGGTTCCCCTGTTGGTTGGCAGTGAGTTCTACCTTCGAGCTCTCTTAAAGGTCTGTTTTATTTGTTTCGTATCAGTAGCCTGGAGATGTTATGCAAGTAAATGGGATTCCCTCCGCCTCCTCCCAATTTTTTTTTTTTTTTAACTTTACCTTTTAATATTCTGGCTGAAATACCGACGCAAATATTCCTACCAACATTGGAAGCAGTGAATTAATCCAACCTACAGACCTCCCGATTATGGGCTTGGAGATCCATGAATCAAGGTTTAGATTATAATTCTTGATTCTTTCATTTGAACACCTCTACATGCCATTGGTCTAATGAATAGGGTGTTCACCAATGGTTTGGGAGACTGGGGTTCAATCCCAGGTCGAGTCATACCAAAAGCTCAAAAAATGGTCTTGATGCCGCCTTGCTTAACACTCAGCATAAGGTAAGAATCAAGGGTAAAATGGAACAATCCAGGGAATGGAGTAGCGCCTTTCTCTACATCTCAGTGTGGTAGCTATTGAAAAAGGAGCCTTCCAGTCCCCCTCGACTAAGGTCGCCAATTTTACTTACACGTCAAACTAGAATGGAATGATGTTAACTTTTTTAATAACTTTTTGTAATTTTTTTCTCCTTTTCTAAAAGCTACTTAAATCATTAAAATAGCCTGGCGCTGTAAGAATACACTGACTGCATCTCTCCAAAGTGGTAAGACTGACCTCCCCCCACGAGTGTCCTGTTTATGACCCTAAATAATTTGATGGTATGGCTCCAGTGATGAATGCGGAGTACACCTTTATTACTACGTCCACGATATGGGTCAGATAGAAGTACCTGACATTTTCAATGAGTGAGTGAAACAAATGACTTGTGCTGAATTGAATTGTTAAAAAAAGAACTGCTTGATCATTTAACTGCGTGCAAATAAATGACTGTTTAATTGAATTGTTAGTGATACAAAGCAGTACTTAGAGACATTTAACTTTGACTTATGCTAAATTGAATTGTTTAAAATAGAACTGTTTGATCATTTAACTGTGTTTATCTACTGGCCCAGTCAGCTGGGGCTACAGAATACACCAACTGCATCTCTGCAGAGGGGTAAGACTTCCCCAACAAGTGTCCTGAATAAACAATCCGATGGTGAGGCTTCAGCAATGCTAGAGCTTTGGAGAATGAGGTGTACCCCTTCATTGCCATCACACCCATGTTCACTCCGACCCGGATTGGTAGAACCTAATAGGATCCTATCTGTGGGTTAAATAGAACTAAACAGTGTACTTATGCTAAACTGAATTGTTTGAAATAGAACTGTTTGTATGTGTATAAATGGATTTGGCTTTAAATAACCTACAATTACAAATAACCTCCACCAAACCAAAAAATGTGTTGAATTATATATTCAATATATATGTAAAAAAAAAACAGGACTTGGCATTAGATAACCAATAATGGTTGATATGCCATAAAACCTTACCTAATCATTTAAACAAGCAAAACCTTCAAACTTTTGCTTCTCCTTGCCTGACATTGTGATGTCTTAGTTGAGGCACTGGTGATATGATGGATATCATCATAGGAAATGGATACAACAGCGCGAGGGGAAAAGTATTGTATATTGTCTTTATAAAGTATATTGTCTTTCAGTTATGGGTTAATTGTTGGTCAGACTGACTCTTTATGGCAACCGATCTAGAAGAAGGAAAACTCTGAATTCAAACCTGTTAAACTCCACATAAGAAAAGCTGACCTTGTGTCACATCCTGCTTAAGCGGAGGGGTTGGGTAAATTCCTATAAAGTGTCTTATCGAAACTATTTTCAAAAGTTTTTTTACTGAAATTACCTTTTTTTAACATTAATGCATATAAAATGATGAAATAGATTTTTTTAAATTACTGACCAAGAATTTTTTTATAAGTTTTTGGCCATATAAGTTCAATGCAACCCACAAGATTATTTTCATAAAGTTCAAGTATGACCCACAAAAGAAAATATTGCTAAATCCTGATGTACAGCATTATCAAACTGCAAACCGGGGGACTACTACTACTACTACTAGTTGTAGTCGTCGTCGTCGTCATCGTCATCATCATCAGCAATTATTTTCTTAAATCACTTGGGTATATTATCGGCTCTTTTCGTTGGAAAGTAATTTATTACAGTTGTCTCCCCTTATCCAAAAAAAATCGTTCTTAGAATCTGGTATGACTATGATCACCGAAATATAGAAGGCCTGTTCGATTGTGACGTGACGTCACAAAAGTAGTCTAGGAGTTTAGTGAAAATGACAGCAATTATAATATAGGGAATTATTGTAAAATAAAAATTTTAAAATGCATTTAAAAAAAGAAACAGGGCTGGATTTTATACAGAACTTTATTTGATATCAATTTAAAAGAAAAAAAACTGATACGAAAAAAATTGTTACAGAATGCTATGTTAACAAGTTACATTTCAATGAATTTTAAAAACTGAAATTCGTTTATTAACTTTATTTGTTACAAATTTGAAAAAAAAAAAATCATTTTTTTAATTTGCATATTTATTTTAATTTCAATAAGTATTCTGTAAGGTTACAATATCATAATTATTAGGTGATTATTATTCTTATACACTATATATTGCCCAGTCGGCTGGCGCTGTAGAATATACTGTTTCTCTGCGGACGGGAGAGACCCCCCCCAACGAGTGTCCTGGATATGACACAAAACAATCTTCATTGTTATCGCCCTCAGGTCCACTCTAACCTGGAGTGGTAACACCTGATAGGGTCAAATAAAACTAAAATGCATACTTATGCTAAACTGAATTACTTGAAATAGAACTGTTTTGACATATAAACCACATTTATGCTGAGCTGAATTGTTTTAGATAGAACGGTTTTACTTAATTAAATAGCTTGAAATAGAAATGTTTTTGACAATTAAACTGTGTACTTACATTTAAACAGGGTATTTATGTTAAACTGAATTGTTTGAAATAGAACTAGTTATTTGCATAAAAATGGATTTGGCATTAAATAACCTACAAAGGTTGATACACCATAAAACCCAACCAAAATATGCATTATACTGCAACAACTGAATTATGAATTAGAGAACTATATATATATATATATTCACCTGAGTGGCTGATTGTATCCCCCACAGAGGAGTAATCGTCCCCCCCCCACATGCCACAAAAACAAGTGTCCTGGGCATGATCCTAAACTGCATCTAATGGTGATAGTTTGGTTTGGTTTTATGGCATATCAACCATTGTTGGTTATTTAATGCCAAATCATTTTTATACATATTAAATATATGATTTCGAAACACATTTTGTAAATCACGTTTTTGAACGAGCCAGTGCGCTTTCTTTTTCACACAGTTAAATGGTTTCAAGTATTTCTAGCAAATACAAATAATTCTATTTACCGTTAATCATTTGTTTGCACAGTTTAATGGTTCCAAGTATTGCTGTGTATCACTCACTAACAATTCAATTAAACACCAGTCATTTGTTTATACACAGTTAAATGTTCAAACAGTTCTTTTTCAAACAATTCATTTTAGCATAATTACAGTTTAAATGTCAAACAGTTTTATTTGACCAAAAGATTGGGCTCTATCAGGTACTACCACTCCAGGCCAGAGTGGGCCTGGGAGTGATGGCAATGAACGGGTACTTTGCATTCCCTAACACTTCAGATCCAGGACACTTGTCGGGGGGAGGGGGTCTAACCCCTCTGCAGAGATGCAGTCCGTGTATTCTACAGACCCATCTGACTGGGCCAATCTGATGGGAAGTTCCCTTTCTAAGGGAGTGTTGAGTTCACTCCTTCATTGCCATTACTCCCAGGTCCACTGTTAAATATTTGAAGTTGTACTAGTTTTTTTGTTTTTTTTGTTTTTGTTTTTTTTTTTAATCTTACCTCATATATATATAGCCTTTTGAGGAAGTGTTCATGATATAATGGTTAGTGTTGTAGGAAATGGAGATAGTGAACTGAATTCAAATCCTCAAGTCTCTCTCCAGCTATGGACAAATAGTAGGGCAGGCACTGAGCTCTTTAACCTTGGTATGCCCACCAGTCCTAGAAGGAAAACTCTAAATTCGGACCATTTTGAATTCTGCTTAAAAATTGACTTTGTATCACTTCCTGCCTGTACAAATACAGGGTGCATTCAATAAGTTACCAGACTTTTTTTTGTACAGGCATTTAATATTGTCGTAGACTCTTGAAAATTCAGCATCTTATTGCTATACATCTTATGAGATGATTGATCAATTTTTATGATTACAAGTTCAAATAAACAGCTACAACAGGAATTGGAATACATCCTACTAAAACCTGATTGTCACAGCTGGTGAATTTCAAAAATGCAATCTGGATGTCAGGACACTTTAGAAGAACAATATGCAATAAAATTCTGTTTTAAACTTGGAAAAAATGCCTCAGAAACGTATGGAATGCTTCAGACTGCTTTTAGAGCATCTTGCATGAATCGAGCATTGGTTTTTGAGTGGCATAAGAGATTCAAGGAAGACAGGGAGTCTGAAGGATGATGAGAGGTGTGGGAGGAGTAAGGAAGTCAATACAACAGAGTTGATTGGCCAAACGGTTAGAGTTACTACTATGTTGAGGTTTTAAGGGAGTTCAGGAAGAGATTCCTAGGGAAGAGGCCAGCACTCTTCAAATCGGGTCAGTGGCATTTCCAGCAGGACAATGCACCAGTCCACAACTTCATCCTTGTCACAGACTATCTCGTATCGCCGGGTCCATAACACCACGAGCGCGTGCACACATACACACATACATATACAGATATATATAAAGTTATATAAAAACATGTATGTACGTGACAGAGTTCCCAGTGGAAGCACGCTGGCTCTCCCAGACCTAAGAAGGCCAGACAGAGTAAATCCACCTACAAACCTTTGATGATCCCTTTTTTTGACTGCACTGGCATGATCTTCATGCACTGGATTCGCACTGGACAGGCAGTTAACAAGGAATACTATGTTGAGCTTTTAAGGAAGTTCAGGAAGAGATTCCGTCGGAAGAGGCCAGCACTCTTCAAATCGGGTCAGGGGCATTTCCAGCAGGACAATGCACCAGTCCACAACTTCATCCTTGTCACAGACTATTTAACCAAGATGGGCATCAAGACAGTTCCTCACCGTCTCTATAGTCCAGACCTTGCTCCCTATGACTCTTGGTTATTTCCTAAGCTCAGAGGCTGTCATTATGAGACAATTGAGATGAAAGAGGCTGTGACAAAGGTCATTGACACGCTCACACAAGAGGACTTCGATGGGGCCTTCCAGAAGTTGTTGGAACGGTAGAACATTGCTACCGGAGGAGATTACTTCGAAGGGGACTAGAGTTTCATGTGTGTACTATCAATAAAAGTGCCCATACGAAAAAATGTCTGGAAACTTATTTAATGATCCTCACACACGTGTGTGTGTTATATATATATATATATATATATATGTGTGTGTGTGTGTTTTGATTTTCACCAAAATTTGTCATTAAAATTCTTTTTTTTTTTTTTTTTTTTTTGTAAACTTCTTACTGGAATTCAAGTAGCCATCTTGTTTTTAGTTGAGCGATACAAAAATACCCCTAAATAACAAGGCTGCATCAAGTCTAGACTTTGTTATTTTGCCATTGTTCATATAAGCCTTAGTCACTTCTGATTGGCTAATCTACTGATGGGATAAGTCTATAAATATTTACTTGCAATTTGTAGACTGGTCCATTTATTGAACAAAAACTAAATTATTTATTTCTGGTGTTACCAAGAAACTGCAGATTGTCAAAAACAGTCGTGAATGAAGAATGCATCCATTGTTACGTAACTAGTAGACTAATGTTAATAAAAATAATACCATTAACATGACTGCTACAAAAATCATCGTGTCATGCCGCTAGCATGGATATCCCTGACCCTCTCCCACCACTTTTCCCTATCGTTCATCGCCTCTAGCAGGTCTTCAGGGCTACGTCCCGTATCCTCACATAGCTGCTGTATGTATGTTCAAGCTGGTCGTCCTGCTTTTGCTTGGCCATATGTAGGAGTACATCACTTATGAGCTCATCTCTGCTTCTCCAGCAGTGTCCTGTGTGTCTAGTTCGTCTAACTTGAATAGTTTTTGTGATGGGAGGCAGGTGGCCGTATAGTTGGTGCCTTGTCAGGTGTTGCCACCAGGACTTAAGATCTATTCTTGGTGTCCCGTGCCATAGTGGCTAATGTGTTAGACTGAGATATTCTTGTAAGCAAGTTCAAACCCCAGTAACATTATGTTCACTTTTGGACAAATACCCTTGGGAAAGGCATGAAACCCCTTATCCCCCTAAGTTATGGGTTAAATTGTACCACTACTGTTCTTCTATAAGGATAGCTTTAGCATTAAATAACCCACAAAGTTTGATATGCCATTAAACTAAGAAACCAAACCAAATAATTTTGCAAGATTCAAATTAAGTTGTGTGAACAGTAATCAGATGACAAGTCAGAATGTTGTTTTGACAGAAACGAACTTTAGTGGCTAATGTTAATAAAGATAACACAAGATGAATTCTACAAAAAGAGACGTTTTACTCTTGGAAAGATCTGAAAACAAAGATAGGAAATTGTTCTCGTGTTAAGTCACTGTGGGTAGCTGTGAATTTTTAGCCATTATATGGAGTTGATTGGCTATCTTCCAAGTTGATGGTCGTAACTTGATACGGCTCATCCAGGGGTCAAGTAAGTAGGGCTGCTATGAGACTCTGAGACACATGTTGTACCTGTCTTTCCTTGGGGACTTTTCTCAGGTGCCTTTGAAAATCTTTTGATTTTATAGTATTTGGAAGGATCAAGCGACAGATAAAGTGACATGTTTTTTGTTTTCTTTGGCGGAGGGGGGAGAACACACTTGATTGGTTGAGTGTTTTTGATTTTTTTTTTTTTTTTTTTCCTAAGTTTGGTTTTTCTACAAATTCATGGATTTTCTTGAACACTTTTTTTTTTTTTTTTTTTTTTCCAAGGACTTTCTTTGATGAGGAAATTGCATAATTTCGTATTCATATCAATAAATGTGTATGTAATAAATCAATTATTGTCTAGATCTGTGTTTTGAATACTGGCAATTATATATATATATATATATATATATATATATATATATATATATATATATATATATATATATATATATATATATATAATATTTATTTTTTTTTTTTTTCCCCTCTCCCAGGATATTGTTGCCTATGGTAAACAGACCAATGAGTTCACATATCCAATCATCTCTGACAAAACTCGGAAGCTGGCTGTGAGTTTGGGCATGGTTGATCCTGATGAAAAAGATGCTGCTGGTATGCCTTTGACCGCTAGAGCGGTAAGAATTGTTTCACATTTCTTTTGCTCAATATGTTTGCACATAACATCAAATATCATCCAAAAGTCTATAAGATTCTAATTCCAGGAAATTTGCTGTACTTTTTTTTCTTTTTTCTTCTCCTTGCATAGTGCCTGTCAGTATGACGATATTTGTTTGATTCATGAACCATGTAATTATAAATCTGTTATACATGGAACAACCAACCAACTCTTTTTCTTGGTTCTCTTATTTTTTTTTTTCCCTGGCTCTCTCTTTTTTTTTTTTTTTTTTTTTTTTTTTTTTTGTTCCTTGGCTCTTTTTTTTCCCCCGGCTCTACTTTTTTGTTCCTTGGCTCTTTTTTTTCCCCGGCTCTACTTTTTTTTTTTTTTTTGTTCCTTGGCTCTTTTTTTTCCCCGGCTCTACTTTTTTTTTTTTTTTTTTTTTTGTTCCTTGGCTCTTTTTTTTCCCCGGCTCTACTTTTTTCTTTTTTTTTTTTTTTTTTTTTTTCCCCGGCTCTACCTTTTTTTTTTTTTTTTTTTTTTTGTTCCTTGGTTTGTTTTTTTTTCCCCGGCTGTACTTTTTTTTTTTTTTTTTTTTTTTTTTTTTTCCCCGGCTCTACCTTTTTTTTTTTGTTTTTTTTTTGTTCCTTGGCTCTTTTTTTTCCCCGGCTCTACTTTTTTTCTTTTTTTTTTTTTTTTTCCCCGGCTCTACCTTTGGCTCTTTTTTTTTCCCCGGCTCTACCTTTTTTTGTTCCTTGGTTTTTTTTTTTCCCCGGCTCTACTTTTTTTTTTTTTTTTTTCCCCGGCTCTACCTTTTTTTTTTTTTTTTTTTTTTTTTTTTTTTTTTTTTTGTTCCTTGGCTCTTTTTTTTTCCCCGGCTATACCTTTTTTTTTTTTTTTTTTTTTTTTGTTCCTTGGTTTTTTTTTTTTTTTCCCCGGCTCTACTTTTTTTTTTTTTTTTTTTTTTTTTTTTCCCCGGCTCTACCTTTTTTTTTTTTTTTTTTTTTTTTTTTTTGTTCCTTGGCTCTTTTTTTTCCCCGGGGCTCTACTTTTTTTCTTCTTTTTTTTTTTTTTTTTTTTTTTTTCCCCCCCGGCTCTACCTTTGGCTCTTTTTTTTTCCCCGGCTCTACCTTTTTTTTTTTTTTTTTTTTTTTTGTTCCTTGGTTTTTTTTTTTCCCCGGCTCTACCTTTTTTTTTTTTTTTTTTTTTTTTTTTGTTCCTTGGCTCTTTTTTTTTCCCCGGCTATACCTTTTTTTTTTTTTTTTTTTTTTTTGTTCCTTGGTTTTTTTTTCCCCCGGCTCTACCTTTTTTTTTTTTTTTTTTTTTTTTTTTTACCTGTTTATTTCTTCAACAAATATCCTTGGCTCACTTTTTTTTTCTTTCCTCTCCTTTTTTTTTCTTTCCTCTCCTTTTTTTTTTTCTTTCCTCTCCTTTTTTTTTTCTTTCCTCTCCTTTTTTTTTTTTCTTTCCTCTCCTTTTTTTTTCTTTCCTCTCCTTTTTTTTTTCTTTCCTCTCCTTTTTTTTTCCTCTCCTCTCCTTTTTTTTTTTTTTTTTTTTTTCTTTCCTCTCCTTTTTTTTTTTCTTTCGTCTCCTTTTTTTTTTTCTTTCCTCTCCTTTTTTTTTCTTTCCTCTCCTTTTTTTTTCTTTCCTCTCCTTTCCTCTCCCTTTTTTTCCTTTCCTCTCCTTTCCTCTCCCTTTTTTTCCTTTCCTCTCCTTTCCTCTCCTTTTTTTTCCTTTCCTCTCCTTTTTTTTTCCTTTCCTCTCCTTTCCTCTCTCCTTTTTTTCCTTTTCTCTCTCCTTTTTTTTCCTTTTCTCTCTCCTTTTCTCTCTCTCCTTTTTTCCTCTTCTCTCTTTCTCTCCTTCTCTCTCTCATATAACCAACCAGCTGTAAATTAGTTTGGTACCCTTGCTTATTGGGATTGAGTTCTACTTTTTGGACCTCTGTATATTTCAAAAATATCAGTTACTTGCAGATGTTAATTTACCAAGGCACCCAATGAGATTTGAACTCATTTGTGTGGGGTTGCTTGTCTAGCTTGCTAGCCATTGTTTTATTCTTTGGACTTGGCAGTTATTATTGTGACTGTTGTACAAACATAGATATTCCTATCAACAATTTACAGATGTTTCTGTTGTACATATGTGACGGCTGTTTCACAACAAAAAACTTGGTTAAGGGATTTTTTTTTTTTTTTTTTTTTTTTTTTTTTTCAGCTGTTTTTCTTTTTCATTCCCTTTTTTTGTCTTTCTTTTTCATTCTCTTTTCATTCTTTTTCCTCTCTCTCTCTCCCTTTTTTCCCCCCTGGAACCTTTTAAAAATAATGTACCCTGCTCCATCCTTCTGAAGACCAGTATATCAAAAAGTTGACATTAATACAAAAGCTTCTGCCACTTATTCAGTTTTAGATTTTTAACCCATCTATATTCAATTTATGTAAATGAAATCATCAATATTAAATGGGTTGTTAAAAATGGAATCGTCTGTGTGGCTCAAATTGCTGGAAATGAGCCAAGCCAGTTGATAAAAAATCTTTTGCATTTGCCATCTTTAATCTGAACTTGTGCAAGAGGGGAGGTGGATCAATGGCAGATTCGAGGCAGTTTCGGCTGGGCCACCTTCTGGTGGACGAGCTGCTTTTTTGACTCCTATGACCCCCTGTTTAGCACTAGACCTCACAATCTAGTTCAAGCTATATTCTGGAATACCCTGGATCTAGATTTAGCAACAAATAATTCCTGCTGGTTCCCATCCTGTTTAAGACTTAGGTGAGCAGCCTCTTAAGCAAAAGTTAGTACTGTTGTCATTTTACTAAGCTTTGCCATGATGTGGCACCCAGTGAGATTCTAACTCACTAGTTATGGTTTGCTAGCACCCAAAAGAAGGTATTTACTGTAAGCAACCTGAGGCCTGTGTGTTATATTTAAGCAAAAAATTTTAATAACAACGCTTGAAACTTAAATAAGTGATTTGTCGTTCATTTAAAAAAAGAATTTTTTTATTTTAGGTTTTCATTATTGGTCCTGACAAGAAATTAAAATTGAGCCTCCTCTACCCTGCAACCACTGGAAGAAATTTCGAGTAAGTGAATTGTTTGATGTGATTATTTATTTTCAAAAAATCTTTTTCTCCACTTTGTGTTTTTCACTGCAAAAAGAAAAAAAATGAAGCAATGACTGAAATATTAAACTTACCTGATGAATGGGTGTGTGTGTGTGTGTGTGTGTGTGTGTGTGTGTGTGTATATGTATATGTATATGTGTATATATATATATATATATATAGTCATCCACAGACAGTTTCGTTATATCAACTCTTCAGTGTGGCTAGAGATATATATATATTTATTTTTTTTTTTTGTGGGATGTTGGTCCTTTTGATTTTAAAGACTCATAAATTGGCTGTCAACAGCAATTGTTTTTATCTATTTATTTATTTATTTATCTATCTTTTTTTTTTTACAGTGAAATTCTGAGGGTGGTCGACTCCCTTCAGTTAACTGCTAACCACAAAGTGGCAACTCCTGTCGACTGGAAGGTAAGTCCTGAAAATTATGCTAGATTCTACTTGTAGTTCTAATTCACTCAGAATATTTCTTAAGTTTAGCTGTGTATGGCAAAAGATCACAGATGTAGGAGGCTCTTCTGAATTTTGAACTCCCATCCAGTCATAAGGGTATACAACTCTAAGTTGTTTTGTTGCTAATATCTGATAGCAAAATTATCTTATTTACAAAGTATGCCACAAGGTCTCAGTTATAGAACAACTTTTTTGTTTTGTTTTTTACATTGACTTATGAGGATCATTAAATAAGTTTCCAGACTTTTTTCGTATGGGCTCTTTAATTGGTAGTACACACATGAAACTATAGTCCCCTTCAAAGTTATCTCCTCCGGCTGCAATGCACTTGTTCTGCCATTCCAACAACTTCTGGAAGTCCTCTTGTGTGAGCATGTCAATGACCTTCGTCACAGTTTCTTTCATCTCCTCAATTGTCTCATAACGACAGCCTCTGAGCTTAGGGAATAACCAAAGGTTACAGGGAGCAACGTTTGGACTACTGGGAGGCTGAGGATCTATCTTGATGCCCATCTTGGTCCAATAGCCTGTGACAAGGATGGAGTTGTGGACTGGTGTATTGTCCTGGTGGAAATGCCACTGACCCGATTTGAAGAGTGCTGGCCTCTTCCCTAGGAATCTCTTCCTGAACTCCCTTAAAACCTCAACATAGTAGTAACCCTAACCGTTAGGCCAATCAACTCTGGTGTATTGACTTCCTTACTCCTCCCACACCTCTCATCATCCCTCACAGACTCCCTAGCTTCCTTAAATCTCTTATGCCACTCAAAAACTGATGCTCGATTCATGCAAGATGCTCCAAAAGCAGTCTGAAGCATTCCATACGTTTCTGAGGCATTTTTTCCAAGTTTAAAACAGAATTTTATTGCATATCATTCTTCTAAACTGTCCTGACATCCAGATTGCATTTTTGAAATTCACCAGCTGTGACAATCAGGTGTATTCCAATTGCTGCTGTAGCTATTCATTTGAACCTGAAGTCAGAAAAATTGGTCAGTCATTTCATAAGGTGTATAACAATAACATAGTGAATTTTCAATTTTAAATGCCCATACCAAAAAGTCTAGAAACTTATTGAATGCACCACGTATGTCTACATCATTGCTATATAATAGATCAGAGAGATCATTTATTGACATGTAGTATAGCATTCAAATTAAGTCCTGAAAAACACAACCAGTCAACAAGCATGATTGACTGCTATTGAACTTGGTAAGTCTGAGATCATGGCTCTGTTTGGATGACTTCCGTCTGGTGACCAAAACGATTCTACAGTTAGAAATGAGTGAGTCAGTTAGTGAGAAACACTCAACAGAATCAATTCCTCAGTGGGTAATAGTGATTGAGAAGTCATCAAAAAGTAAAATGCTCGTGTGAAATTGTAGTCATATTGTCTTCCTCATCCTGGCAGAGAAGAACTTAAAACAACTGGAGATGCTCAAAACGGCTGGAGAAGCTAGACGGCAATTACACAAGAATACTGCGAGCAATCTTGAACAAGTCCTGGCGGCAACACCCCACAAGAAATCAACTGTACAGCCACCTGCCTCCTATCATGAAAACTATTCAAGTTAGACGATCCAGATATGCAGGACACTGCTGGAGAAGCAGGGACGAACTCATAAGAGATGTACTCTTATGGACCCCACTCATGGTCATGCAAAAGCAGGATGACCAACATGAACATGCATTCAGAAGCTATGTGAGGGTACGGGATGTTGTCCTGAAGACCTGCCTAGGGCAATGAACGATAGGGAGGAGTGGCGTGAGAGGGTCGGGGATATCCGTGCTACCAGCACGACATGATGATGATGACCAATTCCAGAGTATATCGTATATCTCTTTTCAGGGTATATGTTACCTTTTTATGATTGATCTCTGTCTATCATTTTATCTTTATTCTTCTGTTCACCTGCCTGTTGCCTTTTTTGTATCGGGGGGGGGGGGTCCTCATGGTGTCATGGTAAAAGCGATGGACTGCGGGATCTTTAAAGGTGCCCGTGGTGTAATGGTTATCATCGTGGGAAATGGACACGGTGACCCGAGTTCAAATCCTGGACTAGGCTAATTGCATTTCACATAGCACTAATACCCTTCGGAAAGGTATGAATCCAATTATCCTCCCTCCAGCTATGGGTAAATAGTAGGACAGACTGGGTTCTTTAGCTTTGGTGAGGCAACTAGTCTAGGAGAAGGAAAACTCTGAATTCAAACCTGTTGAACTCCGCTTAAAAATTGACCTTGTGTCATATCCTGCCCGAGCGGAGGGATTGGTAAATATAGATGGACTGCAGTATCGTAGTAAGTGAGTTCATACTCCAGTCACACTATCACATTCACTTTCGGGCAAGTACCCTTGGGAAAGGTATGGACCCCCTTTATCGTCCCAGCTATGGGTTCTTTTAGGAGAATGACTTTGGCATTAAATAACCTATAAAGGTTGATATGCCATTAAACAAAGAACCAAACCAAATGACCTTTCATATCACTATCTCCTCTTAATCTTCTTTGCTGAGATGATGAATAATAACTCAACCTCTTTGTCATGTGTACATAATACTTAGCGATTTTTCTCATCCCTATTCACTGATGCCTACATGGAATTAGCAAAATAGATGGAGCATCAACTGCTCGAGTCAGTCATTTTTCACTAATTGACTAGCTTATTTCTAACTTGAACCATTTTGGTCACACTAAAACCATCCAAGAGAAGCCATAGTATAAGATTGATCTAGAGTTCAATAGCTTCCAGTCATACTGATTGACCCTCTGTGTTTTTTCCATGCCTTTAATAGCTCAGGAATTAATTTGAATGCTACACTACATGTCAATAATTGGTCTTCACAATCTAATATGCAAACCCAAAGATTAATTGCTTGCAAGATAGTAGTGCTAGATAGAAATACTTGAAACCATATAAAACTGTGTGCAAGCAAATGATTATATCCTAATAAAAGCACAATTTAAAAAAAAAAAAAAAAAAAAAAAAAAAAAGGGCAATTGGAAATATAGTTATTACAATCAAATATTTACAAATGAATCAAGATATTAGCTCAGCCAGAGCTGGGGCCGTAGAATACACCAACTGCATCTCTGCAGAGGGGTAAATTCCCTCCTCCCCAGTGATGGTGAGGCTAGAGTCTTGGAGCTTTGGGGAATATGTATTACCCCTTCATTGCCATTGCTCCCAGATCCACTCTGACCCTGGAGTGGTAGCACCTGGTAAGGTCCTATCTTTTGATCTAATAGCACTGTTTGACATTTATAGTGAGTGAAAACAAATGACTGATGCTAAATTGAATTGTTAGAAATAGAAGTGTTTGATCATTTAACTGTGTGTAAACAAATGACTGATGTTTAATTGGTGGTGTTACATGGCAATACTTACATAGCAATACTTTAACTGTGTGCAAACAAATAAGTAATGTTGAATAGAATTATTTGTATTGAATTGCAATACTTGAAACTCTGTGTGCCTAAATTGAATTGCTAGTGTTACATATTAATACTTGAAACCACTTAACTGTGTGCAAATAAAATATGCAATCAAATGTTTATAATTCTATTCAATATTAAAAATTTCTTAACACACAGTGAAGAGGTTAATTCAATTGAACATCAGTCATTTGTTTACATACAGTTAAATGATCAGTTTTATTTTTAACAATTAAATTTAGCATAATTCATTTGTTTGCACTCGGTTTGAATGTCAAACAGTTCTATTTGACCCATAGATTGGACCCTATCAGGTGCAACCACTTAGGACCAGAGTGGACTTGGGAGTGATGGCAATGAAGGGGTACTCCATGTTCCACAAAGCTCCAGCATTACTGGGGCCCTTGCCTCAGATTGTTTAGTATCATATCGAGGACAGTCATGGGGTGGCGGAGTTCTTACCCCTTTGCTGAGATTCAGTTGATATGTTATACTATCCCACCCATATGTCTGTGTATAATATATATACTTTAAGGAAAACAACGAAACTGGTCACATAGGATTATGAATTTATTTCCATCCTGTTACGCATTTTTGAAATTTCCAAAAACACAAAAAAAAATTAACAAGACTTTTTCAGATCTTTTAGATAAAAAAACTAGAATAGACACAGAAGAGTGGGAGGGGATAGAAGAGAGGTGAAGAGTTATCTCCTCATTAAGCTCACTTCCATTTTTATATATATATATATATATATATATATATATATATATATATATATATATCTCTTTTAAATACCCTGTCTGGTGGCAAAGGCTACTTGGTAGCGCTAGGAGTGGCGATACCGCCTTGTGCTACCAAAACTGTTATCACCCTGGTAGGCAGCTGATGAGGACAGGGTATCACATATGCTTTCACACATTGTATGATGAAAAAAAAAAAAAAATATATATATATATATATATATATATATATATATATATATATATATATATATATATATATATATATATAAAATATATATATAAAATTTCGACTTTAAATAACTCATAAGGGGTTGATATGCTGTGAACAAATAATTCTTCATTTATTTCTAACATTTTTGCCAGCCAGTCATTGTTAAAATTTAATTTTTTTTTTTTTTTTTTTTTTTTTTTTTTTTTTTTTCTAGGTTGGCGGTAAATGCATGGTTGTGCCTTCTGTTAAAGTTGAAGATGAAAGTAAAATCTTCCCTAAAGGAGTCGAAACAATCAGTGTGCCTTCTGGTAAATCTTACCTCCGAATGACCCCGCAGCCTGAATAGACAAGGATTGTCCAAATAACTCTAAAACTGCTGATTCCTTATTACCAGTTGGAAGGAAATTCGATGCGGCTTTTGTATGAAGGAACTTCAACTGTAACCAATGGTAACAGACAATGATTTTCATGGTAACCAAATCTTTTTCTCTTCATCTGAAGAGATCTGATAAACAGCTGACAGCTAAAAATAAATTCTTGCCTCTATTATATAATTTTTTTTTTTTTTTTTTTTTTCCCCCCATCATCACCAGTGTCTGTAATGAACATGAATTGGATTTCAATAAAGATTTCTTTAAAATATAATTTAGCTATTTTGTTTTCCATCGTAGTTGAAGTACCCGATATTGCTTTGAATAAAAATAATTGCTAACCTACAACCTGGTTCTTGAACTGTCTCTTGTCCTTTCAGTAAAGGCTTAGAATATGTTGACTGCAGGAGGCTAAGACCTCCCACTTACAAAAAAGGGATGTTCTGTAGATGCTAAATTGAATTGTAAATAATGGAACTGTTTGATCATTTAACTGTGTACAAACAAGTCTGATTTGTAATTGAATTGTTAGTGATACATAGCAATACTTGGAACCATCTAACTTTATTGACTTGTCTTAAATCGAATTGTTTGGGAATATAACTGTTTGATCATTTAACGGTGTGTAAACAAGTGATTGATGTTTAATTGAATTGTTAGTGATACATAGCTATACTTGGAATCATTTAACTTTGTTGACAATTGGCCCGAGATTGGCATAATGGTTAGTGTTTGCAAATGGCCCAGCAGACCTGTGTTCAATCCCAGGTCAAGTCATACCGAAGACTCAAAAAATGTTACTTGATGCTACCTTGCTTAACACTCAGCTTAATAGAGTAAGGATCAAGGATAAAGTGAAGCAATCCAGGGAAAGGAGTAGCACCCTCCCCTACACCTTGGTGCAGTAGCTATCAAAAAAGGAGCCTTCGGGTCATCTTCGACTAAAGGGAGATAACTTTACATTTAAACATGTATAAACAGGATTTGGCATTAAATAACCAACAATGGTTGATACGGCATAAAACCCAACCAATCCTAAGATGGATCGACATGCTGTTAAAATCGATCTCTCACCAACTGACTTTCCATGTTTATATCTACCTAACCCCTCCATCATGAGCAGGAGGCAGTATAAGTTTGGTTTTTAAGCAGAGTATAGTCAGTTTGCATGCAGTTTTCCTTCTCTTAAATAGGTTGCCTAGCCAAAGCTAAAGACACTCAGTTCGACCTACTATTCACCAATAGCACTGGAAGTTGATAGAAATTCAAATTAAGTGACATATCTCTTTCTTTCAATATTTTTTATTTTAAAGTTTGGTACAAGGCCAAAAGTGTAGGGCACCTAATGATAAACTCTCTTGCAATGGTCTGCTCACCAAATGAAACATTTATACCATGGTATTTCTGAGCTTTAAGATAACTGCATTCTTACGCCAACTGCATTAACACCATTGGTTTGTCTCTGTTGGTTCCACTGGGTGTGCCAGGTCAGTTGTTATTAAGCTAAGCAATGGTGGTTGGGTAGATCTGTTCAACTACGCAGGACTGGAATCCTACATCTTTCTCTCTCTCTTGCCCAGTCAGCTGGGGCTGTAGAATACACTGACTGCACCTCTACAGAGGGGTAAGACCCCCCCTAATGAGTGTCCTGGATATGACACTAAACAATCTGATGGTAAGGTTCCAGCAGTGCTGGAGCTTTGGGGAATGCGGAGTACTGTTTTTGACATCTGTGTGTAAACAAAAATATACTTATATTAAGCTGAATTGTTTGTATGGCTGCAAGAAACAACAGACGTGAGAAATGGATTTCATTTGTCGATATGTCAGAAGAGAAACAGCCTCTTTTCTTACACCCGATACGGGTCAGGTAGTGAATGGGTGTAAGTCGTTCTTTGGCTGGTTTGTTTGTTTTTTGTGGGGCGCGGTGTTCGAAATGCGGGGCTTGGTTTAGTAGTCAGCGTTCTTTGATCTTGTCTGAAATGTGACGCGTGACGGGTTCTCTCTCTCTCTCTCTCTCTCTCTCAAATTCCCTCCCACCTGTAGAGTCGATTGATTTTTTTTTTTTTTTTTAAAGGTTTAATTGACCGTTTCATGGCCGATGTTTGGGATCTAATCGGCTCTGAAAAACTTTGGCGGTTAAAGTTTATGATTGGGTGAAAAAAAAGACCTTTTTTAATTGTAAATTTATTTTTACATTTCATGGATGTGTGGAGCCTACCTGCGCAGCGACGTGTTTTATTCATTTTGGTCTTAGCCATCGTCCAAACAATATCCGATTAATGTAACCTTTATCTCAACTGAAACGTACGTTCATAATGTTTTTATTGGTTTGTTTATTCATTTTTATTTTGCTGGCGATTTAGTTTGAAATGTATTAATAAATCAGAAAAGATTTCTGTATATAAGACCTCGGAATAGTCACCAAGAACTTGAAAAAGATATATAGGATTTACACTGCTATATTTTTTAAATGGCCGTCGATGACCGCGTGGTACAAAGTATTCTAGAAACTAGGAGCTATGATTTACTTGTTCACGAAACAAAAGGTGGTGGACGTTGGTAAATTAATTAGTTAGGGGAACACACTGGTCTGAGAAATCACGAGCCTTGTGAATCCAACTACGTCCGCGCCTATGATTGTGTCCCGCGTAAGATAAATGGTTTGTTGCCGGCCGCGTGACATGGTTACCTATACATACTCTACACTTTCGATAGCTAATCTTCTCATTCTTCGCTTTGCCAGCTAGCGACACATAGATCAGGACACGTAACATGAGCGCAACCTTTTTTTCTTTCCTGTTATGCCTTTTGGTTGGACTTGTTCCAATCTCATCCACGTGCGTAGCCTCATGTAATATTACGGACGGGTGCTGTCGTCAATCAGTGAAGGTGTCACGAGACAAGCGCGTGCGGGCAGAATGACCAGCAAAGTTAGACGTGATTTTTTTTAAATGATCACAGATGTAATATCACGTGTTTTACTAGTGACATCGAACATTCGCGGATCTTCGATTTGTTTTCCAAAATCTCTATATAAGAAAACGAGTAATGAGATTTTCGTAGAGTTGAAGGCAATTGTCAAAACGGGTGCGTCAAAGGTTCAAGAGTCCCTGACCCGTCCTACCTCAGTCTGCTACGACCGATCTGCTGTGACGGCGTGTATCAAACAGCCAGCTCTCACCCACACCCCGACACCACCGAGAGGAAGGGAGGAGAAGGACGCAACAAAAACGAACTTTTCGAGTTGCAGCGATCATAGCTGAATAAAAAACGATCGCTATATTTTCTTCCCTTACTTTCGAGTTTGAGTATTTCTTTTTTTTTTTTTTTTTTGCGAACTTCTTTCTTTACAGCACAATACGTTGGTCCTATGGTACACTCAAACATTTCATCAAATCACGAAAGAGACAAATGACCAACATGGGATAAAAAAATGACCTTCAAAAATACATTGCCATTCTCATGTGTATTTGTATTTCGCGTGAAATACTGAGACAACATGCACATATAGTCGAACATGACCCTTTTAATATTTTGTGACGGCAAATTGACTAAAATCCCAAAACGGGACTTTATTTCGCACGTGTGAAGACGGGGCAGGTTGGCATTTGATCCCCTATAGAATAAGTCCTCGTTCAGAGTTTTTCTCTCAGGCATATAAGAACTGGCATACTACATGAGGGATTAATTTAGGGCCAGACTGACCGCCGCTGGCAAGGGGTTCCAAATTTCACACTATCACGCACCCACCAGGTCGCTAAACTTCCCCCCCCCCTAGACAATGGAAGAATATGGACCTATAGGTTTAGTTGTAATAATATTATATTGTAGTAATCATTCCGGTAACGAGCCCCCATTTTAGTGAGGTCGGGAATAAAAGATTAAAATATCCCCGGACGAGACACCATTTTAAGGTCTGTGACGGCAAATTGACTAAAATCCCAAAACGGGACTTTAATTTTCGCACGTGTGAAGACGGGGCAGGTTGGCACTTGATCCCCTATAGAATAAGTCCTCGTTCAGAGTTTTTCTCTCGGGCATATAGACTTTGTTCTATTTTTTTTACACTGGCTTGAAGAACCTGGGGTCTCTCGTGTCTCAGTAATTCTTTCGTCTTCCACCCGGAGTAAAATGGCTATGGTTCGTCTGCCCGCTACGGACCCTGCTCAAAAACTGACTTTCTTATTATTTACTTCCGCTGAGGGGAAAGGGTCCCCACTTCCGTTTTGGGGTCCCAGCCAATCATTTGGCTTCTCTCTTCTTCCACTTGGTGTCCGGCGACCTGAGGTTACTAAGTACCAACACCTGTTGATACCCCTCTGTGACCTACATTCTTCTCTTAACGGTCACTTTTTTTTGACGGCTAGATACTGTTAATTCAACGGGAGGATAGTATTAATCTTACCTCTATCGTCTCCGTGGGCTATCACGTGACAATTTAGTCTTCTCGTCTACACCTAGATAATAACACATAAACGTAAAAAAAGAATTCTGACATTCTTACCCTTCGTTCCTAAACAAAATACGCATGCACATTAATATTTGTGTTGGTTACATATGTAACATAGCCATACATGAGTATGTGAAACGCACATAGAATGTTCGTAACATATATACATAGAACATAGGAATCCCGAAACACGAAAAACACGACTTCTTGGTTCAGATACGAAACTTTTTATTACCTTTGAGTTTAAATGTTTTTCGACATAAGGAGAGAGGCACAATCTTTCTCTACTGGCTTTTTCCATCTGCCCCCCCCCAGCACATGTGGCACCCACCACAAGGCCACTGCAAGCTAGCGAAAGTCACCTTTCTTCTTCGAACCGCAAGACTCAACTCAACTCAACTGACTTTTTTTCAAATCCCCCAAAATCCTCCGCGCACGTTTCCGGTGCATGACGTCATTTACATCCCCTGGTCCTGGGATTTTTTTTTGACATCTGTGAACGACACCTCCTCCCCGCGCGCTTGTTATGACCTGCGCTCAAGTTTGCACCTAACTAACCCATGTGCTGAGCCGAAAGGTTCTCAGCCTAACTAAACCCAAAGGCAAGATATATAAAACGAAATCCCTCGGCCATTATATCACACACATACACACACACATGATTTTTTAACGAATTATATTCGAACATTAATACTGTATTTGTAAGGTTTCCTTTTAATGTACTTGTAGTAGAAAGAATTTCAAATTATTATTTACTGCAGGAGTTGTTTTGGCTGTTGGAGTTTCGAATTTATATATTTCGTCCGATGAGAATGACTGATGCCATTCTGCCCAGGTCACCTCCCCGTGCAATATAAAAGGCCACGCAAACCATTCTCGCTCTCTCTTCGCTTCCTCACTTGCTAGCAGCAGGACAGACCAGTCAACATGAGAGAGCACATTCTCTCTCTTCTCTTCCTCGCATACTTTTCGAGTAGGACAGACCTGTCCTCTCTTTCTCGTTAAAACCAGCAGCAGACCATGAGGAGAGTACATCTGACTTATGGACAGTTAGTTCCTAGGAATTCATTCTATACCAACCCTCGTAAACCAACGGCTTCCAGAAGCATTAAATTGTTTTATTCCGCCTCTGACATCAACATTTCAATTCCTTGTCTGTTTTCAGAAATTCGTCTTTTGTCTTGACAGCAGCGACTCGATTCCTGCTCTAACATTCAGCTAATTTATTCCTTCTCAACTCTACAACTGTTTTCTTCTTCCTGAGACTTACAGCACAAGGGTTCTTTCATTCCGGCTGCCATTAAAGCATTGTTGAAATTTATCAATATTCTCGCCTCCATCATTTTATTTTCTTTCTTTTAAAGAAACTTATTCTGCCCTCCTGTTATATACTTGTTGATATATGAATTTATTTTTGTTTGTATTGCCTGGTGTGAATATTCTTTTGTCTTCGTCGTTTATATTCTCTACATTTGAACCACAGGTCACCACAGATACATGATGAACTGGGGGATTAGAAGAAGTATTGAGACCAAACAGACCACAACACTGCTAAAATCAGCCGGGATACTAAGAAGAGTCCTGGAGATCCGTAGGGAATAAATAAATAAAAAATTAAATTGAATTAAAAAAGAAAATTATTAAAATATGCAGAAACTCCCAGAGGCCTCTGACAGGAAAAAGGAGCGACGCATGCGAAAAGGAAAAGGGACCTCCCGACAAAAGGAGGAAGCTCATCCACTTTCAGCAATGACAACATCTCAATCTCCCGACTGCTCGTGGAAGCCAACGTGGCCGCTCTCAGGCGCCGCGTTTGGCTAACCTTTCACTCGTAGCACCCGTCTCGGTTAACAGTATGTCAAAATACAAAAAGCTACGAAATGGACCAATCGAACAACAAACAAAAACACTGGACTTGGACAAACTCCTAAAAGCGACTAACACGTCGTTAAAGCTTTAAAATACCAAATAAGGACACACACATATACCAAGAAACGATGAACGTATTTTTAAACACCTTGACCGGGGAATTTAACCATTTCAATTGTATTCGGGGAAAATTCCTACACCCATTGAATGGTTGTTGAACCCAGGAAATAAAGGGAAAAAAAAGTGACATAGCTTGCCCTTGACCTCAGCCTGACCCCACAGACCTGTGGAGATTTCTTCTTACTCTTTAGTGAAAAGACACCTGTTAGATCTGGTGAGAAAAAAACTCCAAATAGTAATTCTAATAATTTCGTTTGAATAAATAATATTGGGGTGACGTCAGGCTAGACTGAATTTAAATCTTAATCTACGGTGGTGAGTAATGGTGAAAATACACAGTAGGTTTAAACTTCGCTCATAAGATACAATTTCTGCGTCATTTTCAAGGAAAATGGTGTTAACAAATGCGGTCATTTTAGCTATAGATGATTTGTCAGCGTTTATTTATTTTCGCCTAAAAGTGAAACTGAAATTACGTTCTTTTCCATGAAGAAAAGCGAACACGCCTTCGTTTTCCTTGAAAATTTAATTTCTCACGTAAAAACATATTTTACGAGTGGGAAAATGGGGACGTCAAAAATATCAGCTGGTGTCGTCAAAACTTTGTGTGTAAGAATGTAAGAAACTAAACAGTATTCGATGATGTAACACATTATCAGCAAAATGATGAGGATATTATTATTTACTCATTAGAGTTTATCACATCAGCGTTAGCTGATGGTTTTTCACTGAAGCTGAGTGACAACAAGTCTCCTCAAGTCTCCAGGACTTGTCTCAGGATTCTGGCTGTTCTCAACAATGCTGTCATTTGGATAGTCTCTGTCTGTCCGCCAACTTCCAAGTCCTCCAGGCCTTTTAATAATCCTTTAGTTATTATGCCGAAAGCACCAATCACAATTAGCACAATCGTCACTTTCATGTTCCACAGCTTTTTCAATTCTCTAGCAAGGTCGAGGTACTTATCCTTCTTTTCACATTCCTTTAGATTTATTCTGTGGTCCGCCGGGACAGCAAAGTCGACAATTTTGCAAATATTATTATTATTATTATTATTATTCCTTGAGAGTTTTTTCACACCAGTATTAGTTAATGGGTTTTCACTGGAGTGTTGAATGACAGCAAGTCTCCTCAAGTTTCCAGGACTCATCTCAGTATTCTAGCCGATCTCATCAATGTTTTGGTTTGGATGGTCTCCACTCATTCACTTATTTCCAAGCACTGGAGTCTTGAGTGGCAGGAAGTCTCCTCAAGTCTCCAGGACTCTTCTCAGTATTCTGGCCGATCTCGACAATGCTGTAGTTTGGATGGTCTCGACTCGCCCTTCGATTTCCATTTCTTCCAGTCCCTTTACAAAGTGTTTGGGGATCGTTCCAAGTGTCCCAACTACAATTGGTATCACCGTCACCCTCATGTTCCATAGATTTTTTTTAGTACTATGGCACGATCCAAGAATTTGTCGATCTTTTCGCTTTCTTTGATTTTTCATTCTACGGTCGACCCGCAAGGCAAAATCCACTGTACGGCAAGTTATTTTTGTTGTTGTTGTTGTTAATAATGATTCGTTCTGGTTTACTGGTCTGGTAGTAGTAGTAGTCATAGTAGTAGTAGTCATAGTAGTAATAGTAGTAGAAGTAGTAGTCATAGTAGTAGTAGTCTTAGTCATAGTAGTAGCTGTCATAGTAGTAGTAGTCATAGTAGTAGTAGAAGTAGTAGTAGTAGTCATAGCAGTAGTCATAGTAGTAGTAGTAGTCATAGTAGTAGTCTTAGTAGTAGCAGTCATAGTAGTAGTTGTTATAGTAGTAGCAATCATAGTAGAAGTACTAGTAGTAGTCATAGTAGTAGCAGTCATAGTAGTAGTCATAGTAGTAGTAGTCATAGTAGTAGTAGCAGTAGTCATAGTAGTAGTAGTAATAGTTGTAGTAGTATCATTATTAATAAATAAACAGATAAATAAATAACCTTCTCCTGCCATTAAAGATTAAGATAAAATCATCCCCCAAAAAAGATATTATCTCACTTCCACCTAAAATAAACAAACAAATAAACATTTAAATAAATAAATAATCACAAAACAACGCCATAAGGACGAACTATGTTAAAGCAAAAATTGATAAGACGCAACAAAATAGCAAATGTCGGCTATGCTTCTCTGCCCAGGGCTAAGACACCCCCAACGAGTGTCCCAGATATGACACTAAACAATCTGTTGGTGAGGCTCCAGTAATGCTGGAACTTTAGGGAATGCGGAGTAACCCTTAACTGCCATCTCGCCCAGGTCCACTGGCCCGGAGGGGTAGCACGTGATAGGGTCCTATCTATAGGTTAAACAGAACTAAACTGTGTATTTATGCTAAACTGAATTGTTAGAAATAGAACAGTTTTTGACATTTAAACTGCGTACTTATAAGTAAAGTTGGTGACCGTAGTTGAGGGTGACCCAAAGGCTCTCTTTTCGATAGCTACAACACCAAGGTGTAGGGGAGGGTGCTACTCCTTTCCTTGAATTGCTCCACTTAAGCAAGGAGGTATCAAGTACCATTTTTTGAGTCTTTGGTATGACTCCATCAGGAATTGAATTCAGGTCTCCCGGGTACAAAACTGAATTGTTTGAAACAGAACTGTCTATATGTATAAAAATGGATTTGGCATTGAATAACCTACAATGGTTGATATGCCATAAAATACAAACGAAACTATCAATTATATTATAAGCGAATGCGACGAACTTTGGTAAGGGACCCAAATCTATAATGTTTTGAAATATATAAATATAGATACATATAAGTTATAATAATAATAATAATAATCTCACACGACAAAACCTGGATATGGCTAAGGAAAGGAAACTTTAAGAGAGAAGCAGAATCTCTCCAAATAGCAGCACAAGACAACGCCGTAAGAACCAATCCCATCAAAGCGAGAATAGATAAGACCCAACAAAATTGCAAATGCAGGCTATGTGGTAACAGAGATGAAACCATCAATCACATTATAAGCGAATGCAGCAAATTAGCGCAGAAGGAATATAAGACTAGACACGACTGGGTGGGCAAGGTGATCCACTGGGAGATGTGCAAGAAATTTAAATTTGACCATACAAACAAATGGTATATGCACAACCCAGCACCTGTCCTAGAAAATGACACACATAAACTCCTCTGGGACTTCGGCATACACACGGATCACCTAATCTCGGCCAGAAGACCAGACTTAATATTAATCAATAAAAAAAAGAGAACTTGCAAAATAGTCGACTTTGCTGTCCCGGCTGACCACAGAATAAAACTGAAAGAATGTGAAAAGAAGGATAAGTACCTCGACCTTGCTAGGGAACTGAAAAAACTGTGGAACATGCAGGTGACAATTATACCAATTGTAATTGGTGCGTTTGGAACAGTAACTAAAGGATTACTAAAGGGACTGGAGGACTTGGAAGTTGGCGGACGGGTGGAGACCATCCAAACGACAGCATTATTGAGATCGGCCAGAATACTGAGAAGAGTCCTGGAGACTTGAGGAGACTTGCTGTCACTCAGACTCCAGTGAAAACCATCGGCTAACGCTGATGTGAAAAGCTCTAATGAGTGAATAATGATAATAATAATAATAAACTCCTATGGAATTTTGACATACAAAAAGATCACCTAATCTCGGCCAGAAGACCAGACCTTGAAATAATCAACAACAAAAGGAGAGAAATTGCGGATTTTGCTGTCCCAGCTGACCACTGAGTAAAATCGAAGGAAAGTGAAAAGAAGGATAAGTACTTGGACCTTGCTAGAGAATTGAAAAAACTATGGAACATGAAGGTGACAATTATACTCATCGAGATTGGTACTTTTGATACAGTTACCAAGGGATTGATACAAGGACTGGAGGACTTGGAAACAAGAGTATGAATGGAGACCATCCAAACTATTGCATTATTGAAAACGGCCAAAATACTGAGAAGAGTCCTGGAGACTTAAGAAGACTTACTTTCACTCAAACTCTGGTGAAAGACTATCAGCTAAAACTGACGTGAAAAACTCTCAAATGGTAAATAATAGTAATCGTCAGTAGCAATAAGAATTGAATGTGAAAAAAGAAACTTGCTGTCACTGGTTCTCTTGAAAAGGACACTAGTTTTTAACAGCATAAAATATGATATCTAATGTGATACTGTGATGGTCATTCGTTGAGTTGGTGTGTGTGTGTGTGTGCCGGTCAGAGAATCTTTTTGTCTGGTTTGGCACGAAACCCACACAAAGAGCTTGAGGGCGAGATCTTCCGCGAGACCGGAAGCGAAGGAAGGAAAGAAGGTCACAGGGAAGACAGAGAGAGTCAGTTGACAAAGGAGGGCAGAACAGTCGGCTTGAGATAGCTGTCCACAGAAGGACACAGTCAGCAGAAGGAGGCAGTGAGAAGATGAAAGCAGGGCAGAGAAGTGAGTCAACAGAAGTCAGAAAGACGACTGCTAAGACCTGTTGACCCACAGAGGCCGGGTTAACCAACGCGAGATGTCAGAATTTCGTTCGAGTACAAGCTCACGTTAGCTCACAGAATGCACAGTGTCACAGACTTCCCCTTTCTTGCTCTTGGAGCTGATCCAATTCCGTGTTTGTTCGTTTGTTCTTTTCCTCCACCCTCTCGGTTGTGTTTTGTGTGTCCGTAAAGAAATGTGTAATACCCCTAGTCGGAGATGAGAAAAAACCACTAGATGAATCACTGGTCATGAGTAGTTTGGTTTAAGGAAGCTGATATAGTGGGGGTCAACTCTTAGAACTAATTGAAGGGCTGTAAGCAATAAATTAATTATCAGACACATTCCGCCACTACTATAAAATGCAAGGCAATTAACAGTCTAGGTATAAACAAAAACTTTTGATCTCGTGGGATATCTATCAGACAAAACACTTAGCTTTTTATTTAAAAAGGACCAGACAAATTGTCTGAAAGAAATCTTGATTTAGGACCCTCTATCATTGGTACTTGTATCTTTGATTTTCTTTGACTTCTGCAAAATCAGTTGTGCACGGATTTCGGATATGTAAACGTAGAAAAAAACAACAAAAGAAAAAAAAAACAAAGTAAAATCCAAAGATCTTTGAATGGAAAATATCCCAGCTTGATTAAAAATATAAACCCACAGGATTATAATCCACTGAAGGACTTTGTAAGGACAAGACAAAAATTTCTAAAACGAACTCATTTAAAAAAAAACTGAAAAAAAACAAACAATTCACCTCTGTCTGTAAACCTTTCATTGTAAAATAACTATTTACAATTCCTTTTTTCACATAAAAATCATATATATATATATAAGTAAGTAAGTAAAGTTGTCTCCCTTTAGTCGAGGGCGACCAGAAGGTTCCCTTTTCAAGAGCTACTACACCGCGGTATAGAGGAGGGCGCTACTCCTTTCCCTGGATGGCTCCACTTTACCCTTGATATGTACCTTATATCGCTGAGCGGTAAGCAAGGTGGTATCAAGTACCATTTTTAAAGTCTTTGGTATGACGTGACCTGGCATTGAACCCAGGTCTCCCGAACCATTGGCGAACACTCTATCCACTTGTCCAATGAGGATTCTTTTATTGACTGTTCATGTGGTTATTTTATTGTTTTGCATATCTGTCAAAGCCCTAATGATTCTAATTTGTTTTTTTTTTTTTTTAAACAAATATTGACTTTAGAGGATTGTTAGCGGCGATGATATTTCTGACTCCGTTTGATATAAAATTATTTCTAGTTTAGAGATGGGGAAATAAAATTCCGATAACCAAACCCATCTGTTACAAATTTAATACAAGACACGACTGGGTGGGAAAGGTGATCCACTGGGAACTGTGCAAGACACTGACATTTGATCATTCTATCAAAGGGGTATATGCACAAGCCAAAATCCATCCCGGAGATTAAGACGCAGAAAATTATCTAGGTTTTTCACATACAAACTGATCACCAAATCCCAAAGCAGAAGACAAGACCTTGTGATAATAAGCAATAAAATAAATGAAAAAAAAAAAAAAAGAAAACTTGCCGAATAGTGGACTTTGCCGACCCGGTAGACCCCTGTGAAAATCAAAGAAAGGGAAAAAGTACTTGAACCATGCTAGAGAACAAAAAAAGTTATGGAACATAAAGGTCACGGTGATACCAATTGTAATTGGCGCACTCGGAACGGTCTCCAAATGACTGGGAGAGTGGGAAATCGGTGGAAGAATGGATATAATCCGAACTACGGCTTTGTTAAGATCGGCCAGAATACTGAGAAGAGTCCTGGAGACTTGCTGTCTCTCGGACTCAAGTGAAAGACTGTTAAATATATCAACTGAAATAGTCTCTAGGATATATGGGGATTTTTTTGGTTTTAAGGTGGGGATTCTGTGAATTTTCCCGTAAAAATGACATAAGAACCAAGTGGAATGTTTCACTGATTTATTTGGTAAGTTACGTTTAAAGATGATAATGAATGAGCCACTGGATGTGCGATGATAAGTCTCCTGTTCAACCACTCCGTGATCTTCGTCCAATGTAACATGGCCAACTTCCTGAACCCAAGGACGATCACTCCCTAGTCAGTCAAAAGGGAAGTAATTATTTTCTTAGGATTGGTCCTAATATCTCCCCGTTTAAGCCTTTAGCTGTAACGAGCGAACTGTTGTCCAGAGCGGGCGTAAAACGCAATAGGAAACTGATTCTCGTATCAATCCAACAGAGACCACTATTGTTGGTTTCAGGGCGTATTGAGTTGAGCGCTCTCTCCCTCTCTCGGTAGCTGTTCCTTCTCTCTCGCTTTCTCCCTAGTTCTCCTTCCTTCCTTCCTTCCTTCCTTTGTTCGTTGAGTTGTAACGCGTTCGTCGGGCAAATGCACTTAGAACACTCCTGCCTTTCAGCCGTTACCGTGCGTATTTGTATGTTCGTAAGCTCTCGCACTAATTTGCATACGTGTACATAACCTCTCGCTGGTTCAAGATCTCCCCTCGTCAAATATGCTCGCGGCAGCCATATCGGTTTCTCTTCGACAAGCCAGACACGTTCGTGCGCGCTTCGAATGCCCAGGTACGTTACCTTCACACGAACTTGGGGTTAACCTGTGAGGTTAGGAAGCCATGTGGGGTTTGTATGTAATTTGGTTATTTAAGTAGATGTGCATCCGTACTTTACGGGTATTGCTCTCTAAATTATTCCCACCACAAATACAACACAAAACTTTACAATCGCGCGAAAGAAATGGAATAGAACACAACGAACATTAAACAACAAACAATTTAATATGCATATAACAGAATATGAAAACAAACAAAATACATGATGTGTAAATGGCCTTTTGGAAAATAAAGTTTGGCAAGAAGAAAATAAATTTGTTTAAAGATGTTTGTATGTTCATGTTAACGGAGTCCGTGAATAAGTCGTTCTTACTTACATCAAGTTCATACCAGGTTTTATGATTGTGGCGACAGCGTGTCGCGTTGATGAAAGAAAGTTTGTCGGGTTTTTCTTTTGAACGTGATTTGCGGCCATCTGAAGCTAGATCATGAACTTTAGTTGAGGAAGGAAAGGAATCTGTCGGACACAGTATCGGCTACTGCTTTACTGGCTTAATGGCTTGTGGTGTTGTCTTAGTCTTCGTGTAAGTTTGTGTCTTAATGAATGGCTCCCTAACTCTGTGTTATTTATATCCTACAGGTGGATCAAAGAATCGTCCTAAAATTTTGGCGCGTAGACATTTATTGACCAATCAGATTTGTATTTTATTATTTTATTTTCGAGCCTAAATATTTTCTGTTAGTTGGCTTCCGATCCTATTTTTCTAGAATGTTCTATTCTATGTTTTTAGCTGATTGGTTGAAAAATATAAAAATGTAACTTAAATGCTAATGCAGTTTTGATCCTAAATTTCTAGAATGTTCTTAAGTATGTTTTTATTGCTTATTTTAAGACTAGAAAAAATGTGTGTCCTATAGCCATGAATGTCTGAGAAATCCGTACACTTTTTGGATCATTGGATCTTGTTGTGTTTCTTGTCACCGGAATCGTCCGGGTACAATCTTTCAGCGTGCGTTGACAATTGTCCTCGACACTGATGGCCGCGATGACAGTATCGTCCTTTGAAACTGACTGTGTTCTGATATGTCGTGATAAGGCATAAGCCTGGCCGAATTCCGTTGTTCTCCGATATTGTATGCTGAAATCATATCCCAGTAGAATGATTGCCCATCGTTGCATTAATAGTTGAATAGTGCACTCCATTTTTTTTTTTTTTTCAATGTTTAATTAATGCAATTGTCCGGTTAACCGAGTTTCCACCTTTTTTTTAACGTTTATGTTCCCACGTGTGTAAAAAAAAAAAAAAAAAAAAAAAAAAAAAAAAAACACTCCTTGAGTCCTGGAGACTTGGACTCGAGTGAAAGACTGTTAAATATATCAACTGAAATAGTCTCTATGATATATGGTGATTTTTGTGGTTTTATGATGGGGGTTCTGTGAATATTCCCGTAAAAATGACACCAGAACCAAGTGAAACGTTTCACTGATTTATTTAATAAGTTACGCTTAGAGATGATAATGAATGAACCACTGGATGTGCGATGATAAGTCTCCCGTTCTACCACAACGTGATCTTCGTCCAATGTGTGATGGCCGACCCCCAGAACCCAAGGGCGATCACTCCCTAGTCAGTCAAAAGGGAAGGAATTATTTTTTTAGGATTGATCCTAATAATGATGCAGTTATGAGCCACAATCGAGGACGAATTTCTTTTGTATCTAAGTACGCAAAGGCGTATCACAAGATCTGTTTGTGGGCGCAATTAAAATTTGGCTCAGACTTTGAACTTCTTTTGTATTTGTTCTTCTCTTTGTACATTCAGTTCCAACAGTAAAGACTTATGGTGAACACGTGTGTATATATTCTCCCATGCCCTCCCTAAAGAGAAGAGTGTTCGCCAATGGTCCGGGAGACCGGGGTTCGATCCCAGATTGAGTCATACCAAAGATTTAAAAAAATAGTACTTGATGCCGCCTTGCTTAACACTCAGCATTATAAGGTATCGATCAAGAGAGCAATCCAAGGAAAGGGATAGCGCCCTCCCCTACACCTCGGTGTAGTAGCTATTGAAAAGGGAGCCTTCAGGTCACCCTTGATCAGGGTCGCCAATTTTATTTATCTATTGCAACCCCTATGAATTGGTATTCCTCTGCGATATTTGCTAAGACCATCAGTTAACGCCGGTGTGAAAAAACGTAATAAATAAATAAACTCTTCCCGTCAACAAAAATAATAATCTGTCAAAAATAATAATCTTCTCTCGCCAAACGTTGAGAGAGAGAGAGAGAGAGAGAGAGAGAGACCGACAACCAGACAGACAGACAAAAAATAGAATAAATTAATAGTAAGACGACTAGTGTATAATGTTTTTCTAAAGCCTGGTGGCATTCGTTGCCAGAAATGATAACGGACTGACGACTTTAAGCGGTTAGAATTTTTTCTTATCTCCACAGAATTTCAGCACCACAAATTCTTGTCTAACTCCTTCAAGACGCCCATCAATGTATGCCTAACCCTAACCCCCCTCTCTCTCTCTCCCTCTCTCTCTCTCTCTCTCTCTCTCTCTCTCTCTCTCTCTCTCTCTTTCTAGAAGAAGAAGAATTTATAACTCGGGAATCAACACCTGTTTTATTTATACCAATACGAAATCCAGAAAAAATATTCTGATAAGACACGATTCTCTCCATAAATATATATATATATATATATATATATATTTATTTGTAATATCCAGTCAGCCTACGAAGACAGTGGGTGTGGATTATTCTTGTATAGAATATAAGAGGAATATCATATAAATCTATGTGAGTGCTCGATGTATGGCTATTGTAACACCACTTATTCCCTTGTAGGTATATAACAAAATTCGCATTTAGAGCGGAAATATATGTGGGGATTTAGGAATTAACAAAAAGCTCCCAACCGGATATTGGCTCGTCGGCTGCCTGATACAAAATGAATAAACGCGTCGCCACGCATAAGGCTCCACGCATCCATCCGGTTAAAATCAGAAAAAAAGAAAAATAATAAAATGTAAAGTAGCCAATGAGAAGCGGTCGCGCCAAAATTAGAAGGATTTTCGAGTAGGGAATTTGGAGCCGGTGAAGAGAGATAAATACTCAGGTTTTCTGTGAACCGACCTCTTTTCGGGTAGTGACGTCGAAACGACAACACCGTTTTTACTATCTGGTGTTTGGGCACCACGCTGTGTCTTGGGACATAGCGTTGGTTAGTCCATTCACCAGGTAAATAAAGGAAAGTCTGAAAGAAACGTTTTCGTCTTTTATCTGTTCCTATCTTCTCTTTTTTTATATTTCTTATGGACCTTCTTTGGGCAAGGCATTGCACCAGCCATTTCGACGTGGGGTAAAGCTAAATAACCAAAATATGGAGTCAGATATCTTACGGCAACACAGTCTTGCCCTTAGCCACTGACCTTCATAAAAACCTTTCAACCCCACATTGGTAACCTCGACGCGAAAAACCTTTAAGAACCACATTGGTAACCTCGACGCAAAAAAAAAAAAACCTTTAAACACCTCGACGCGAAAAACCTTTAAGAACCACACACATATATATATATATATATATATATATATATATATATATATATATTGGGTTTCAAAAGAAAATTCCTTATGAATATTCTTATCAAACCCAGTTCTTATATTGATGCAGTCATCCACAGACTGACTCTTTCGTTGTATCACAACTCTTCAGTGTGACCAGACACGCGAGACTCTCGAAGCTGGGATCGAAACCTGGCTGACTCATACGCCAACATAAGATTCTACCGCACATCTACGAGGAAAATAGGTTAAACGATAGAATTTTTAAAAACTTTTATGTATCACTTTTTGTTTTGTTTACATATATCTGCTTAATGGCTACTGAGAGTTCAATTCTTTCGAAGAGCCCTGCTTTAAGCGAGTAGCAACTTCTACTTCCTTCATAAGAGAGCTATATATATATATATATATATATATATATATATATCATCATCTTGTCGTGCCATCAGCATGGATATCCCTCACCCTCTCTCCCACCCCTCCCTATCGTTCATTGCTTTCGGCAGGTCCTCAGGGCTACACCCGTATCCTCACAGAACTGCTGTATGTAGGTTCGAGCAGGTCACCCTGCTTTTGCTCGGCCATGTGTAGGGGTCCATAGGAGAACATCACTAATGAGCTCGTCCCTACTTCTCCAGCAGTGTTCTGCATGTCTGGTTCGTCTAATTTGGATAGTTTTCGTGATGGGTGGTATGTGGCCATACTGCTGCTGCTTTGTGGGTGCTGCCTCCAGGACCAGTTCAATATTACTCGCAGTATTCTTGTGTAGTTGCCATCAAGTTTTTTTTCTCCAGCCTTTTAGTTAGCGTCCATCTAGTGCATCCATATAGCAGTATCGACACGATCGCTGACTGGAAGAAACTGCGTTTCATATATATATATATATTGCAAAATTGTATTTAATTTGAATATTTATTTTCTCAGAGCATTGCACTGGTGTATATACATAATTGTCTTTGTATTACATCTTGGTTCTGTGGAGGGGATATATATATATATATATATATATATATATATATACATATTTTTATGTAGTCTTTCTTTAAGAGTTTTTACTCGCAGTTATACGATTTATAGGATTTACACTTCTTTATTCTAAAATGGCCGTGATACCACTTGTTTCCGAAACAAAGATGGTGGACGTCGATTGGTCAGGAAAATTACGTGAGTTGTGGTCACAGCTACGTCCGCACCTTTGATTTTATCCCACTGACTGCATGACAAGGATTACCTAGATATACTCTCGTTTTCCAAAAACTCATTCTCTCACATTTTCCACTCCCAGAGACAGCATTCTCTCTCTCTCTCTCTCTCTCTCTCTCTCTCTCTCTCTCTCTCTCTCTCTCTCTACATTTCGACTTCCAGAAACAGCTTGATCTTGCCACTTAATAAGACACAACTCAATACGCGTAACATGGGTGTGTATACATTCTGCGACCTTTTTCTTACCTGTTCTGCCTTTTTGGTTAGACTTGTTCCAGTCTCGAACACAGCCGCAGAAATTTCTTCAAATCCCGAAAGAGACTAACAACCAACATAGGAGAAAACACGTTTCTCCTAGAATACATTGCTATATTTCTGTATATTTCTACCCCGCATGAAATACTTAGTCAACATACATTTTATAGTCTACAGGACACTTTTAATATTTAGTCTTTCACCATTATATTCGTGTTAGTTACACAGAGAGAGAGGACTATTTAACAGACTATATTAGAATATTCGTAATGTTTTGTAATGTTTCCTTTTTATGGATTTGTTGATGTATAAATTTAATTTTGTTTGTATTGCTTTGTTTTGAATGTTCTTTTGTCCGCGTCGTTTTACATCGATGACTTCGTTTGCTTTTCTATAATAAAAAAACACCACCACAGTTTTCAGTTATTCAAATCTAATACAATTTGCACTCGGTTGTATGGCTTCAAATATTCCTATCTAATACAAATAATTTGCAAACAATTGTATCGTTTCAAGTGTTCCTATCTATCACCAATAGTAATTATTTTCATTTAATCATATTTACCAACCCCTCCGCTCGGGCAGGATATGACACAAAGTCAATTTTTAAGCGGAGTTTAACAGGTTTCAATTCAGAGTTTTCTTTCTCCTAGACTAGTTGCCTTATCAAGGCTGAAGAACCCAGTCTGCCCTGCTATTTACCCATAGCTGGAGGGAGAATAATTGGATTCATACCTTTCCCATGTGAAATGCAATCAGTCTCGTCCAGGATTTGAACTCGTGTCGCCGTGTCCATTTCCAACGACGATAACCATTACACTACGGGCGCCTCCATTCATTTGTTTGCACATTGTTATATATTTTCAAGGAACTAATAATAATCCTTAGTAAACAATTATAGCTTCAAGTAACTATTTTTAATACTACTTATCTACAGCTATAGGGTATCAAGTATTCCTATTAAATACAAATGATTTTAAACAGATCTATTGACCCATAAATGAGGGAATTGTTCATGGTTATCTATTTTTAGGGTTTTGGGTTTAGATATCTGACTCCGTGGGTTTACTTCTTACCGCATCTTAATTTCTGATTTCTTCTTGTCTGTAGAAGGCTGCAAAAGAATTCCTGAATGAAGGAAAAAAAGGAGATGAACATAGGAGATACCTTTTTAATTTAAACTTTATTTCTGGGTTCAACAACTATTCTGCGGGAAAATACTTCCTGGATCCAATGGAAATGGTCGTGTCTCCCAGCAATGTGTGACACTATGTGGGTGGTACGCTAGGCAGCTCTCTTTGTTTGTTTTGGCGCGAAACCAAACAAAGGCCTGAGCTCGAGATCTCTGACAAGACCCGAAGTGGGGGAGAAAAGACCAGTTGGCAAAGGAACCCAGAGAGGGGCAGTTGGCGTAGGGAGACGCAGAGAGGCAGTCGAAAACGGACAGTAGAAGGGATCAGTCAAGATGAGTTAGCATTCCAGTGTGGACAACGGTTAGCAGAAGGAGGCAATGAGGAAGACGGTCAAAGATGAGTTGGCATTCCTAGTGGCTTCTATAGGAGTTTCGCGAAAAATACACTCCCAGCGATAGTCTACAAGATGCACGAAAAGCTGTACAAAAAAGTGTCACAAAACTACCCTTCTTGCACTTGGAGCTGACCTAAGTCCATATTGTTCGTTTGTTGTTTTTTTTCTTCCACTTCCTCGGTTGTATTTCTTGTGGCCGTAAAGAAATATGTGATGCCCCTGTCGGAACCCACTGGATGAATCACGGGCCATGAATAGTATTGGTTTTAAGAAGTTGATGTATTCGGGGCGGCCGAGAGGGCATTATCACAAGCGTGTGAAGATATAGTCTCCTGTGGTTGATAAGTCTAAATTGGGCGCCTTTTATAATGCTTGTTTCGGCGGTGTCGGTTCGCTAGCAGCAGACATGGTGTGAGGCTACTAAACCTAATCAGCCACGTGTTCCCTACAAGAGGCCGCGTGAAAGAGGGTCAGTTCAGTTTGAGAAGTACCGCTGAAAAGAGTTCGAATTTCTCTTTTGCACAGGGGCAGTCTTTTATCCGGGCATACGTCGTTCCAACTTCCTGTCAGGGGTCTCTGGGAATTTCTGCACTTCTTGAACTTATTTTTATTTTTTCTATTCAGTAGACTACCACCCTGCGTCAGAGTGGATCTGGGAGTAATATATATATATATATATATGTACCAACCCCTCCTCACAAGTAGGATGCGACTCAAGGTGAATTTTTTTATAGGCTGTCCTATTATTTACCCATTGCTGGAGGGAAAATTGTTGGATGCACACCTTTTTCAAACGCTATGTGAAAGGCAAACAGCCTTGTCTAGGTTTTGAACTCTGGTCACTGTATTTATTTCCTACGACAATAATATTTACATACTGAGTTTCTCCATAAACCATAAAATTAGATAAATATTTTCTTTTAGATCGAGGAATTATATTATAAACAGAATTACCATGACCAGAAAATCCGGCAAGAACTGCGTGCGACATACAGAGCAACTGGACAGCTGTTTCGACCTTATTAGGTATATTAGTATATATTAGTGTATATTGTGATCTTCCCCACTGGAGATCGAACCAACGACCAGAGGATGCAGAACCGAAATTCTACCACTGAGCCACTGGTCCACATCGCACACAAGCGATACCAAATTTTTTTAAATAGGAATACTTGAAACCATACATTGCCCAGTCGGCTGGGGCAAAGGATAAGACCTCCCACCCCAACGAGTGTCCTGAATTTGACACTAAACAATCTCGTGGTGAGGTTCCAGCAATGCTGGAGTTTTGGATAATGCGGAGTACCCCTTCATTGCCATCGCTCCCAGGTTCACTCTGGCCCGGAGTGGTAGCACCTGATAAGGGTCCTATCTATGGGTTAAATAGAACTAACAGCATACTTATGCTAAACTGAATTGTTTGAGTAAACTGAATAACTTGAAGAAGAGATGTTTTTGACACTTAAACCGTACTTACATTTAAACTGCGTGCTTATGCTTAACTGAATTATTTGTAATAGAACTGTTTTTTGACATCAAAACTTAATTTACACTTAACTGAATTGTTACACATAACTGCTTGAATAGTTTGAAATAAAAATGTTTTTGACAGTTGGACTGTGTACTTATGCTAAACTGAATTGTTTTAAATAGAACAGATTATTTACATAAAAATGGATTTGGCGTTAAATAACCTACAAAGGTTGATATGCCATAAATCCAACAACCAACCAACTTGAAACCATACAACTGTGTGGTGGCGTACTTAGTGTAAGCGTTAGGACAGCCTCGGAAATGTAATTGGCTATCCAAGTTCAAATCCTGGACAAGACATTTTGAGTTTCTCTTTGCGCGAATATCCTTGAGATAGGCAGGATTCTATCCGTTCGACCCAATTTCAGCTATGAGTAAATAATTCGGCCAACTATCTTCTTTACTTTTAAAGAAGCAACAACTGTAGGAGAAGGAATTTAAAACCAGCTTTACTCCGCTTAAAAATGATCTTTGATGCATCCTGCGGAGGGGTTAGGTAAATACAAACTATACAATTGAGCAAAAATTATTAGTGATTAATAGGAATACTTGAAACCATTTAACTGTAATGTGGGAGTTTTTGAGAATACGGATTACCTCTTCATTGCCATCTCTCCCAGGTTCACTCGGGCTCTGAGTGGTAGTACCTAATAGTTAGCTGGGGCTGTAGAGTACACTGCCTGCATCTCTGCAGAGGGGTAAGGCTCCCCCAAAGAGTGTCATGGATATGATACTAAACAATCTGATGGTAAGGTTCCAGTAATGCTAGAGCTTTAGGGAATGCCGACTACCCCTTTATCGTCATCGCTGCCAGGTCCACTGTGAAATGAGTAGAGTGTTACTTACGTCTTGTGGGCTCCGTTTCGGGGGATATATTGGCAGACATGAATGTCTATCAGCCTCTGATATTTATGGTCAGAGTTGAGAGTAGGAGGAGTGAGAGTGAGAGGTGAACACAACCTATATATTCAGGTTCAGTCAGCTCTCCTCGTCATTCGAACCTGCGTTACCGAAGAGACCAGACCAGAATTTTTCTACCCCAGAAATTGGGATAGTCCTGTTACCAGACCTAGTTGGGCGGGTCGCTTAAAGAGCAATTCTTTTTTGCAACCCTGATTGCTGCCTGCATTTTAAGTATCGCCCTGCTACAATTTTATTTTCGACACTATATATCAAATAGAACTGTTTGACATTTAAACAAATGACTAAATTGAATTGTTTACAATAGAACTGTTTGATCAGTTAACTGTGTGTAAACAAATGACTGATGTTTTATTGAATTGTTAGTGATACATAGCAATACTTGGAACCATTTAACTGTGTGCGAATGAAGGAGTAATGTTGAATTGAATAATTAGTGTTAAATAGCAATACTTGTAACCACTTCATGAGTGAAAACAAAGGATTAGCATTGACTAGAATAATAAGTATTAGATAGCAGTGATTGAAGCCATTTAACTGTGTGCAGAAAAAAAATGAGCTCAGCCTCGTTCAAAAATGTTATCAACAAAAGGTTTACAAACCATTTAATACATATATATATATATATATATATATATATATATATATATATATATATATATATATATATATATATATCCAGTTAGCGTCCAAAAACAGTGGGTGTGGATTATTTTTTTATAGAATATATGAGGAATATCATATAAATCTATGTGAGAGCTCAATGTATGGCTATTGTTAGTTCCTTATTCATTCACTGGGATATAATAAAATTCATATTCAGAGCGTAAATAGTGTAATCAGATGGAAATTCAAACTTGGTTAAGTTGTGATTATAAATTTATTTCGGCGGAGAATATTACTATACCCTTCGTCTCGTCAGATGACGTTTTACATGCTTTTCTCGAAGTTGCAGAACAGCAAATGTGGAATTACAGTTAGCGGATTTGGCATTAAATAACCCACAATGATTGATATGCCATGAAACCAAACCAAACAAAAAAAAAAAGGAGCAGATGAAAAATACCATGGAACATTTTATTGGTCTCTTTGTTTAACGGCATTTCAACCTTTGTGGGTTATTTTAATACCAAAGCCATCGTTATCAAAGAACAGTAATGATACTATTTAAACCATAGCTAGGAGAGGAGATAAGGGTATTTGTGCAAAAGAGAACGTAAAAGGCGCCACTGGAGCCCGAGCTCGCATACTAGAAGGGTGGAGTCCAATACTTGAGTCATTACACCAAGGGACATCAGTAAAAATTATCATCAAACATTTAGAAATAAATCCGATTTTGGCATTCTTTATCATTATAATCATCACAACGTGCCAACATCTCGCATGGTAAGTCTTCAAGACGACGTCTAGTGTCCGCACAGAGCAAATATATGTAAGCATTTGCTAGTCAGCCAACACTGGTGTGTCCATGGGTGGGAGTCCACAGAAGAACGTTACTTATGAGTTCGTCCTTACTTCAACAACTGTGCACAGCATGTCCTGCTCGTCTCACTTGGAGGATTTGTGTGATAGGAGGTAGGTGGCCGTATAGCTGCTGTTTTGTGGAGTGCTGCTCCTAGGATTTCTTCAAAGTAGTTGTGTAGTTCCCATCTAGCATTTTCTTTAAGTATTTCATTAGAGTACAAGTGGTGCAACTATACAGTAGTACAGATATGGCTCTGCAGTGAAACAAATAAATCAAACCATTTTCCTACTGGCCCTATCGGTTGGGACTGAATAATACACCGACTGCACTTCTGCAGAGAGGTAAGACTCCCTCAAGTTTCCTGGATATGACACTAAACAATCTGATAGTGAGGCTCCTGTAATGCTGAAGCCTTGGGGAATGCAGAGTACTCCTTTATTGCCATCGCTCCAGGGCTACTCTGGCCCAGAGTGGTAGCACCTGATAAAGTCCTATCTATGGCTCAAATAGAACTAAACTTTGTACTTATGCTAATGTGAATTATTTGAAATAGAACAGTTTTTGACAATTAAACTGTGTACTAATGCTAAACTGAATTGCTTGTACTAGAGTTGGTAATATACGTAAAAAAAGATTTGGGTTTAAATAACCTATATGATTTGATATGCCATCAAACCAAACCAAACCAAACCGAGCCATTTTCTTGTGGCAATCTTGTCACATCAGCCCTAGATCCAAAATCAGCAGCTCAAAACCTGGAGGATATTAAACTGACTAAACATACATCTTAAGTATGACAGATTCATCGTAGCCCAGTTGCTATAGAAACTCCAAATGTGATCGACGACTGTTCTACTTTTTTTTATCATAATCATCATCATCATCATCATCATCATCATCACGGTGGCGTAGACAGCATGAAAACCCCCTTCTTCCTCTCTGTCTGTGTGTATATATATATATATATATATATATATCACCAATCATTCCTATCATCCACCTCTCCTGGTAGATCTTCTTGACTTCTTCTTCATCCAGTGTCCACACAGAGCTGTTGTTCATTGCTGGTCAGCCGATACTGGCGCGTCAATGTGTAAGAGTCTATGGTTTTTTCAGAGTTTTTTTCTCAATTAACATGTATATATATATATATACATATATCATCCCGAGTGTTTAACCATTACTCTGTTTTGCTTTGGGGTGGAGGTAATACATCAGACGAGAAGAGAAAAACAAATATTTGAAATGTAGCATATATCCGTAAACGCAAAATCACAGAAAAAAGGATGGCTTTGGCATTAAATTACACAGAAAGGTTGATATGCCATTAAAAAAGAAACCAAATCAAACCAAGCCATCATAATTATTTTGTTACTAGTTTGACTCAATCTTTATAAAACTGCTTTGGAGGTGAATCATTTATCCTAGTACCACAACTGTTCTTCTACAAAGATGACTTTGGCATAAAATAACCCATGAAGGTTGATATGCCTTTAAACAAAAAAATCTAAAACCAAACCAAAATCACAGAAAAAAAACAGAAGAATTCTTATAAACAGTTGTAAATGACATACAACAATTAGCAGATTACCCAATAAATAATTAGCTACGTAAACTTGAGATACACTTCTCAGATTTTTCTAACATTATTTAAACGATGTCACAGGCAACTTTTGCATGAACATCAATCTAAACAAATGAAATTTTTTTTTTTTTCAAAATTTTTTTAAAGCTTAAAAAAAGGAAAAAAGTGTGACTACTGACTGAATGCTTTGGCGACAAAGAATTAAGTAAATTTTCAAGGTCTATTTAGATTTTCTTTGGCATTCTGTTAACGATGGCCTCCTGCCTAATAAATTGTCATTCAATATAGCATTGAAGTTACAAATTACATAATGCTAAAAAAAAAAAGCATTTCGAATAGCCTTGGCGAAATATCGAGGCATTGTTACATACAGAACTATACATACATACATGCGGAAGCAAAATCAACAATAATGACGAACGAACACAGTTCTTTAGAAAAATATACCTCTCACTTTATTCGAAATGGTTGCGAAAGGGTTGCGAAAGGGTTATGTGTGAGAGGTGAGTTGGAGACTGAACAAACTGCAACATATTGACCCCCAGTTCCTTTGTCTTTAGTAGCACTTCTTTCTCGTTCTGCTGGCTGCTTAATCGGGGGTCCTAAGGGCCCATAACCCTCTGCTGGTTGCCGGTTCTCTCTACAGCTTCTTATCTCCAACTTGACTGACTCCAACTAACTAAACTTCCTGTCGTACCGGGTTATATCATTGTTTGACATCCACCTGCTTCTTGTGGGCGTCACATCTGCACCCAATTCAACCCGTCCACAGTCAAGGTTATACCCTGATATCTTCGACCGGATGCACCTGTTCCTTGATCGACAGCTGGGTCGGAGGTCAATATGTTACAGCATGACTTGCAATGAAAACGCTCCTACTAAAGAAAAACAAAAAAGAGTGAGTCATTTTTTCAAAAAGTATGAAATAACATCAACAGAAGTTATTGTCGCCGAAAATGGACTCAGTGGTACAAGTTCAATTTTGCATTTCAACATAGCACTAATACTCTTGGGAAAGGTATGAATTCAACTAATCTCCCTCCATCTTTGGTTAAGTAGTAGGGCAAGATGGCTCTTTAACTTTGGTACAGCAACCAGAATAGGAAAAGGAAAACTCTGAATTCAAACCTGTTAAACACAAGTTAAAGACTGACCTTGAGTCAAATCCTTGGTAACATATATATATATATATATATAATGGAATTAGAAGGAAACTCAAACCTGGTTAAATTGTCATTATAAATTTATTTTGGCGAAGAATATTATTATACTCTCTGTCCCATCAGATGATTCCACACGTTTAATTTGAGGTTGAAAAACAGCAAATATGGATTATAGTCTATATATGTGTATGGGATATATATATATATATATATAGACAACATAAAACAGGCTCTCATCAACAATGGGTTTCCTAACTATATTGTTGATGAACAAATTAAACGTATGATCAAAAATGTTAACCAGCAAAATAAACAGTATACTACTCCATCCAGCCAACAAACATATATCAAACTTTTTTATCGTAACCAAATGCACTACAATTACAAATCCGATGAAAAAATACTGAAAATATTGATTCACAGAAACATACTCCCCACTGATCCTAATAAAAAAATAAAACTTGTTATATATTATAAGTTTAAAACCTCGAATCTAGTCATTAGAAATAATTCCTCACCCTCGATTGGAGTTTTGCAAAAAACCAACGTTATATATAAATTTAAATGTCCTTTAGGAGATTGTATCTCTGATAATAATAATATATATGTTGGTTTAACCTCAACTACCCTGTCGAGGAGACTTACAATGCACCTTTCAGACACAAGTTCAATAGCTCGGCATTTAAAAAAACATTCATGCCCAACAACACAACTACGGAAAATTCTCACCGACAACACAACAATATTAGAACATCAAAATAATAAACAAAAACTTCAGATTCTCGAAGCATTACATATTAGAAATCTGCAGCCGGCACTCAATAGAATTAATTATCAAACCAGTGCTAATGTACTTAAATGTCTTTAGCTACTCGCGCTAAATATAGAATCACATTAAAAAACAAACGCCAAAACCTTCAACGGCAAAGACGCCCTTACACAGTAGTAATATGCTAAAACAAAAGTTACATCACTTTTGTAATAGATCTCTCCCCTGATGATGGCCCAAAAGTCGGGCAGAAAGTACTAGGGATACATAGCAACTATGGACAATACATAAATCAATCTCCCCCCGAATACGATAAAAGTAATACGGGAATTCGAACGGATCCAGAAGAAAATATGTAGACATAAAATGTCTATTATGTTTAATGAAATTTGCTTATATATATATATATACATATATATATATATATATATATAGCTTAATAGATTCAGAAAAAATCTTATTATTTCGTAATCACCAAATCATGATCAAATGATCACAAATTTTAAACATCATGTGCCGAAACAACTCAAACTTTAAGGTTTAATGTTTTATCTTTTTTTTCTTTTATGTTAAACAACTTCATTCGCTGTAAAAGAAATAGGCGTTTAGATATTAAACATTTTTTTTTTGTTGCTTCTCCACGTGCGGTTAAAATTTGGGAGCATTTGAACGAGAATTGGCCAAGTTATTCGTTTAGGACACATCAATTTTTCTGAAACACCCTGTTCATCTCAAATGATATGAAAGTTTTCAAAACACCCAACATACACACACACACATACACACACACACATACACACACGCACACACACAGATATATGTATGTATATATATTTGTACTACACACACACACACACACACACACATATATATATATATATATATATATATATATATTTTGTACCACACACCACTCACTCAAGATCTTATCTCAATATAATTAAACTTGTAATGAAACGATAAAAAAAAAAAAGACGTCATTTAAAAAGCAACAAAAATAAGATGGATTTGGTTTAGTTTGATAAGGTTTTATGACATCAACCATTGTCGGTTATTTAATGCCAAATTCACTTTATATATATATATTACATATATAGAATTTGGTTGGATTGGGTTTATGGCATATCAACCGTTGTAGGTTATTTAATGCCAACTCCTCTTTATACATATATATCAAATATATATGATTTGGTCAAATTTGATTAGGTTTTAGCGATAGGAATGTTTGTTACAATTTTTAGCTAAGAAATGTGTTCTTGCGTGTGTGTGTTATTCCCTTGCTAAGTGTTGTAAAATAAAGGAGAATGAAAAAGAAGAAGATGCCGTTAGCTTTTATATGAAGGTTTGTAATGGCAGCATGAAATAAAGAGTTTACGTTTATGCTGCAAGTCTCGTGGGAAGGAAAGAAGTAAGGAAACGAAATGAAGTTGTTATGGAGTGGAGAAAGCTGCGTGTGTTGTTGGACGTGCGAGGGAGATATGTTCGCCATAGTGTAGCAAAAGTCGTGTTTTTTGTTGGAGGAAAGAAACGTTGAAATCGCCGTGAGTTTGTTGTTCTGGTTGTTTCGGGGAGAAGCGTGAATGTCTCCAGAAAATGTTGCCCAGAGGTGAAGTCGCTAGGTGTCGGAGCGGAATATTGCATCGCAGTCGACATAGCCAATTTTGGGGGTGACGTAAAGTTGTTCCTGTGTGTGGCGTATTAAATTTATCAAATTTATATTCAACTGGGATCCCTTGGTCTAAGAGAAATAGACGCAAGGGGTCCATAAATTAGACTGCTTCCCTCATTGTGTCCATGCTGCTACTGTTATTGAAGAGCAGACAGTGAGACGTCTGCACTGAACGAAGTTGTTCAGCCAAAGAGAGTGTGTTCAACGGCTTCCCCAATTTGTGCTGCCCGGAAAGATGGTCCGGTTGAAACTAAGCATCGACCCTAACGGTCGAATTAAATTACGCGCCAAACAAAAATGCTAAATTCTTTCTGCTACTAGGTTTTATGGCATATCAACCATTGTACGTTATTTAATGCCAAATCCTCTTTATACATATATATTAAATATATATAATTTGGTTTGGTTGGGTTTTATGGCATATCAACCATTGTAGATTATTTAATGCCAAATCCTCTTTATACATATATATTAGATATATAGGATTTGGTTTGGTTGGGTTTTATGGCATATCGACCATTGTAGGTTATTTAATGCCAAATCCTCTTTATACATATATATTAAATATATATGATTCGGTTTGGTTGGGTTTTATGGCATATCAACCATTGTAGGTTATTTAATCCCAAATCCTCTTTATACATATATATTAAATATATACGATTTGGTTTGGTTGGGTTTTATGGCATATCGACCATTGTAGGTTATTTAATGCCAAATCCTCTTTATACATATATATTAAATATATATTTATTTGTAAACGCATTTTGTTAATCATATTTTAAGCGAGCCTGTGCGCATTTTTTTACACGCTGTTAAATAGTTTCAAGTATTTCTATCAAACACGAATAATTCTATTCACTATTTGTAATTTGTTTGCTCACAGTTGAATGGTTTCAAGTATTGCTATGTAACAGTAACAATTTAACATCAGTTATTTGCTTGCCCACATTTAAATGGATATACTTATGTTATTAGTAAGGGAATTGCTTATAGGTAATTTCATTTTTAACCGGACATTGGCATAATGGTTAGAGTGTTCGCCAATGGCCCGGAAGACATGGGTTCAATCCCAGGTCGAGTCATACCGAAGACTCAAAAAAATGGTACTTGATGCTACCTTGCTTAACACTCAGCATTACAAGATAAAGATCAAGGGTAAAGTGGAGCAATCCAGAGAAAGGAGTAGTGCCCTCTCCTACACTAAGGTGTAGGAGAGGGCACTATCGAAAATGGAGCTATCGGGTCACCCTCGACTACGGTCGCCAACTTTTTTTGTTTGCATATGCATATCGCTATTGTTTCTACACAGCTAAATGGTTTCAAGTATTGCCATCTAACTCCACAAATTCCATTCAGTATTAATCATTTATTTGCAGACAGTGAAGTGGTTACTAGTATTGCTATTTAACACAAATTATTCAGTTTTTGACATTGGAACTCTACTTACACTAAACTGAATTATTTAATATAGAACTGTTTTGACATTTAATTGCGTGTAAACTAAATCTGTACTTATACTAAACTGAATTAGCTGAATTAGAACTGTTTGACTAAACTGAATAGTTTAAAATAGAAACGTTTTTGACAATTAAACTGTGTACTCTTGCTAAACTGAATTTTTCGAAATAGAACTATTTTCATAGAAATGGATTTGGCGTTAAATAACCTACAAAGGTTGATATGTCACAAAACCAACCAACTAATTATTCAATTCGATACAATTCATTCATTTGCACAGTCATATTGTTCTAAGTATTGCTATATGATGCAAAAAATATTTTTTTAGGCTCGCTTCCTTTTTGTCACAAGCAGAAATCTCGGACGCACCAGTAGAGTCTGTCTATCTCTTTCACTGGCAAGTCCAATTGGTCATCCAATTAAAAACAAAACAAGCCCGACCGAAAGTCTTTCCTCTTTCAGAAGCTCGATTGGTAATCTTCGTAACAAACACAACTCCGACCGTAAGTCACTCTGTTATATAATAGTCGAGGGATTTCGGTTCACGCCTTTTAGTTTAGTTAGACTGAGAACCTTTCGGCTCAGCACATGGGTTAGTTAGGTGCAACATTGAGGCAGGAGTTAACGTGGGCGCGCGCGAGCGGATGGAGGTGTCACTCAGATGTCATAATAGTCCGAGACGAAACGCGGTGAGAGGGTGCGGGTGACGTCACACACCGGAAGCGCGCGGAGGTTTGTGTGAGATTTGAAGAAAGTGAGAGTTGAGAATTAGACGCCAAACGAGAAGGATCGACTTTTGGGGGGCCGCTCGAGACGGGGGCCAAATGAATAAGACAGCATAGCAAGATTGTGTCTCTCATCCTTATGTCGAAACCTTTAACTCAAAGTTAATAAAAAGGTTTCGTACCTGAACAAGAAGTCGTTACGTGTTTTCGAATTTCGAGATTCCTATGTTCTTTATATGTTCTAGCGTTATGAACATTATATGCCCATTTCACACATAGCGTTAATTGTGAATATGTAACAACTCCTCGCTCTCTTTCCTTCGCAACAAGAGAACTGTCAGCTACGTCGACGCTGCTGTTTTTATCTCTGTCCAGACAGGCCAAAGTTTGCATGAGAGCATCTCTACGTTCTACAAATCGCACCCTCACTCACAGGAATGTTTCCCTACTTCACATGCGAAACACGTTCTCGCCCGTTTTGAATTACGCGGTAAGTCATTCTTTTCGTTACACGATATGACAGTCGATGTCAACCAAAAAAAGACACCGACACGCGGCTAACGAAGGCGTAGACAGCTATCGATAAGCTATCAATCATATGGAAATCAGACCTGACCGATAAAATGAGACGCAGTTTCTTCCAGGCAGCGGTTGTGTCGATACTGCTGTATGGATGCACTACTTGAACGCCAACAAAACGGCTGTACAAGAAGCTAGACGGCAATTACACAAGAATGTTGCAAGCAATATTGAACAAGTCCTGGCAGCAACACCCCACAAGGCACCAACTATACGGCCACCTGCCTCCCATCACGAAAACTATCCAAGTTAGACGGACCAGACACGCAGGACACTGCTGGAGAAGCAGAGACGAGCTCATAAGTGATGTACTCCTATGAACCCCCACATATGGCCGAGCAAAAGCAGGACGACCAGCTAGAACATACACACAGCAGCTATGTGAGAATACGGGATGTAGCCCTGAAGACCTGCCGGAGGCGATGAACGATAGGGAGAAGTGGCGAGAGAGGGTCAATGATATCCGTGGAAGCGGCATGACATGATGATGATGATATAACAGTCACAATTTAACACCAGTCATTTGTTTGCAGACGTTTAAATGGATGTACATTTATGATTTGTAAATGAACAGTTAGTAGGTAATTTCATTTTTTAATGTGTTAATAGTAGACCTCGTGTGCAAGCAAATCAGTTTTGTTTTTACACAATTAAATGGTCTCATTTATCGCTGTCTAACATACTAATTCTATTCAGTATTATTCATTTGTTTGCACACAGTTAAACGTGTAGCAGAAAGAACTTCGTATTTTTGTTTGGAGCGTAAATTAATTTGACCGTTATAGTCGACGCATATTTTTACCCAATGAGGATGACTTATCCTATTCAGCCCGGACCATTTTCCTGGACAACATAAAAATGGGGAAAGCCCAACAAACTCTCTCTCTTCCTCAGGACCTTTCGAACAGGACAGACGCACATTCTGTCCGCTCCCTGTATAGCAGCAGAAGCATAACACCATGAGGAAAGCCATCTAATTTATGGACCTTTTGAGTCTACTCACTTAGACCAAGGGTTCCCAGTTGAACATGAATTAGATGCATGTAATCTGCCACACACAGGAACACCTTTATGTCACCTCTAACTTTTGCTATGTCGACAGCGACGCACAATTTCGCTCAGACATTCAGCTACCTCAAACCGGGACATTGGCCCAGCGGTTAGAGTGTTCGCCAATGGCCCGGGAGACCTGGGTTCAATCCCAGTTCGAGTCATACCAAAGACTTTAAAAATGGAACTTGATACCACCTTGCTTAACACTCAGCATTATAAGGTACGGTTCAAGGGTAAAGTGGAGCAATCCAGGGAATGGAGTAGCGCCCTCCCCAACACCTTGGTGTAGTAGCTATCGAAAAGGGAGCCTTCGGGTCACCCTCGACTATGGTCGCAAACTTTACTTACTTTACTTACATCATTCCTGTCCTTAAACAGCAAACACAACCTTTTGCTACGCCAATGGCGACGCATAATTTCGCTCAGACATTCAACAATGCCTTAACTATAACGATGCACATTCCGCTCAGGCATTTAGCTGCTAAAATTCCTTCTCAACTCCATAACTATTTCATTCCTTCCTTTCTACGAGATTTGTAGCATAGAGGTACCCTTTATTCTCGCTGTCATTAAACTACTAGAGTGAAAACCATCAATATCGACGCCTTCATTATTTTATAAAATACAGCTTGGCTGGCAATATGGGACAAGGTGAAGGTCCTACCGTGCCGCTACAAAGTGATGCACCGGAAGAGAATGACCTGTGAACTGCATGACAGTTATTTCTGCTCGTTGACGATCACACATGCCATTCGAAAGATGGCGGAAGTGACACATCCCGATCGCCAGATATCGGAAGAAATTGCGGGAGCGTGGATGCGTGTCCATATCTCCGCGTGGGAGTTTGAAGGTAATATAAGGCCGACGAATAGAACAGAAGATAGTAAAAAAATTCCGCTGTTCACGAAAGCTGGTCCCGTCGTTACCCTGTGTGCGTTGTCTCGGCCATCGTCTACTTACATCGAAGAGTTCAAGCCTCATAGACGAACGATTCTAATTCCTCTCCTGACCGCTCCAACTTCACACAAGCGTCCGTCGAGAAAATAAATATATATTGTTATATATATTCCGTGTTGTTGTTTGTTAGACCAGAGAGCGGAACGTAACAATTTTATTTTCTTTCTTTTAATATAACAAGAGGCAACAGAACGATACGACGTCAACTGCCATTTATGTTTAGATGGTAATATCATCTGCCCTCAATTTTATAAAAGTATTGTTATTTAACACTAATTATTCAATCCAACACTATTCATTCATTTGCATGGAGTCAAATGGTTCCAACTATCGCTATGTTATACCAATATTTTAATCTAGACATACAGTTAAACAGTTTCAAGCATTGTTATCTAACAATAATAATTCTGTCCAACTTTATTCATTCCTTTGAATACATTTAGATAGTTGCAAGTATTCCTATGTATCACAAACAATTCAATAAAACATCAGCAATTTGTTTGTATACAGTTAAATGATCAAACAGTTCTATTTCAAAAAATTAAATTTAGCCTAAATTATTTGTTTGCACACAGTTTAAATGTCAAATAGTTTTATTTGATCTATAGATCGGACCCTATCAGGTGCTATCACTCCGGGTGTGTTTATGCCCGGAGGGAATCTCGCCCGAAAAACGTAAGAGTGCGAAAGTCTCTTGACGCATGCACAACGAGCCTTCTCGAGGTCCGGTTTTCTTCTTTTTGGGTTCGAAACGTGAAGAGAAAACTCAGAGAGACAACAAGGAAGGGTTCATGGTAATCTCAGGATGTAGTAGCAGCCGAATTGAAAACACAATTTTTTCCCTGCTGCACTGGTTTAAACGTTAGAAGTCTAACACCTCATATTTTTCTTGATTGACCATTCAAGTTTTTAAGGTAGCGGCTGTGTGTTTTGTTATTCTCAAGGTGAAAGAAACGTGCTAAGGTCCCACCCAAGTTTCGAGGTCTGAAGGAAGAACTAAAATTACTTGCTGTATTGTTGCCTACATGTAATATAATGGCCAAGGGATTTCGTTTTATACCCTTGGGTTTAGTTAGGCTGAGAACCTTTCGGCTCAGTGAATGGGTTACTTAGGTGCAACATTAACGCAGGTGTTCGCGCGTGCGTGGAGCAGACGTGTCACTCAGAGATGTCACAAGAGAAACCTGAGATGGGAAACGGGGCTAGCAAGTGCGAATGACGTCATGCACCGGAAGCACGCGGAGGATTTAGGGGATTTTGAAAAAGTCAGTTAGTTGAGTAGAGTCTTGCCGTCCGAAGAAGAAAGGTGACTTTCGCTTGCTCGCCGAGGCCTTGGACGGGTACGCACGTTTTGTGGGGGCAGATGGAAAAGCTAGAATAGAAAGAATGTGTATCTCTCTCCTTATGTCGAAGAACCTTTAAAGTCAAAAGTAATAAAAAGTTTCGTACCTGAACGAAGAAGTCGTAAGTGTTTTTCGTGTTTCGAGATTCCTATGTTCTATGTATATATATATATATATATATGAACATTTTATGGACGTTTCACACATATCGATATCATGGGTGTGTAACATACCTTCGTTTTAATAAATTCGATACACTTCTGTAAATAAGCAATGAAAATATAAATATAAATATAAATTCACTACACCGGGTCAGAGTGGGCCTGGGAGTATTAAGCAATGAAGGGGTAATCCACATTTCCCAAGGCTCCAAGACTGGAGCCTCACCATCAGATTGTTTTGAGTCATATCTCAGATACTCGTTGAGGGCGAGGTCAGAGATGCAATCGGTGTATTCTACAGCCCCAGCCCACTAGGCTATAAAAAGATGGAACAAAAGTAAAAAAAAGTTCGCGACCTAAGTCGAGAGTGACCCGAAGGCTCCTTTTTCAGTAGCTACTACACCGAGGTTTAGGGGAGGGCTTTACTCCATCCTCTGAATTGCTCCACTTTACCTTTGATCCTTAGTTTATAGTGCTGAGTGTTAAGCAAGGTAGCATCAAGTACCTTTTTTTGCATCTTCGGTATGACTCGACCTGGGATTGAACCCCGGTCTCCCGGACCATTGGCGAACATTCTACTCATTAGACCAATGGACCGATGTAAAATAATAATAATCAGAAGACTTTATCCAAAAAAGCAACATTAATAAGATGAAGTAAAACTAGTAATAGTGGGATATAATTTAGTTTCTGTGCATGAGATGCACAAAGTATGACGAAGCAAAACATGATAGGGAGTAAAAGACGTAATATAAGCCTAAACAAATAGAGTTGAGGTTTTATTTTTTTTTTACGCTTCCCAGAAGAATTGGTTCAAGGATGTTTTCGTGCAAAAAGATTTCCCTGTGGTTTAATTCCGTCATTCAGTCTAACTATTGTTTTGTTTTGGTTTTCCAAATAAAGCGTCCACACACTCCTTACACAAAGTTCTCAGTATCAAGATTTCGAGAACTTGCATTACACTTTTTTAGATATACAAACGTATTTCTTTAGGCATTAAACAGGCTTATCATCTGGTTAGGTGAACTATTATTCCCTGGCATATTATCATTATTTTATATATTAGTGTGTATCTAAAAAAGCTAAGACACCTAAACTGAAGCTGAATTTAGCAAGAGAGAAATGAACAATGAATGGAACGTTGATTTTCTTCAAAATACGAGCTGTGTTGAAAAAGTATCGAGACTGAAGCTGTATTTACCAAAAGAGAAATGAACAATGAATGGAACGTTGATTTTCTTCAAAATACGAGCTGTGTTGAAAAAGTATCGAGACTAAAGCTGTATTTACCAAGAGAGAAATGAACAATGAATGAAACGTTGATTTTCTTTAAAATACAAGCTGTGTTAAAAAAAAGTATCGAGACTGAAGCTGTATTTACCAAGAGAGAAATGAACAATGAATGAAATGTTGATTTTCGTCAAAATAGGAGTTTTGTTGAAAAAAGTATCGATTAGTCTTCAAAAGATGTTTGATAATAATAGCTATAATTTGTTTGCACATAGTTATAAGATTTGAAGTGCAGACATAGTTTTAAGCTGGTTTGGTATTTAAAGTTTTCCTATACATCTTATGAGATGACTGACCAATTTTTATGATTTCAGCTTCAAATGAACTGCTACAGCAGGAATTGGAATACACCCTACTAAAGCCTGATTGTCACAGCTGATGAACTTTAAAAATGTAATCTGGACGTGAGGACACTTTAGAAGAACGATATGCAATAAAATTCTGTTTTAAACTTGGAAAAAATGCCACAGAAACGTATGGAATGCTTCAGACTGCTTTTGGAGCATCTTGCATGAATAGAGCATCAGTTTTTGAGTGGCATAAGAGATTTCAGGAAGGCAGGGAGTCTGTGAGGGATAATGAGAGGTGTAGGAGGAGTAAGGAAATCAATAGACCAGAGCTGATTGGCCAAAGGGTTAGGGTTAGGGTTACTATGTTGAGGTTTTAAGGAAGTTCAGGAAGAGATCCCGTTCGAAGAAGCCAGCACTCTTCAAATCGGGTCAATGGCATTTCCACGAGTACAATGCACCAGTCCACAACTCCATCTTTGTCATAGACTATTTGACCAAGATGGGCATCAAGACAGTTCCTCACCATCCCTATAGTCCAGACCTTGCTCCCTGTGACTTTTGCTTATTCCTGTAAGCTCAGAGGCTGTCGTTATGAGACAATTGAGGAGATGAAAGAGGCTGTAACGAAGGTCATTGACACGCTCACACAAGAGGACTTCGATGGGGCCTTCCAGAAGTTATTGGAACGGTACAACAAGTGCATTGCAGCTGGAGGAGATTACTTCGAAGTGGACTAGAGTTTCATGTGTGTACTATCAATAAAAGTGCCCATACGAAAAACGTCTGGAAACCTATTTAATGATCCTCATATCATACATTATATTGTACATATTGGAACTGTCGATAGTGTTGACTTGAAAGGGTGAATTACGTCAGATCTTAAATGTTACTTCTCTTCAGTGGAATGATTCGTTTTTGTTTACTTTGCTTGCGGCCGATAATACAACTAAAACAGTATGCAAGAGTTTATGGAATTCGGTAAAGGTGTCATTTGGTGAGATTGTTGCAAGTGCTTTCTATAAACACAAATAAAACCCACACCTATATATCTTACAGGCCAAACAGCTCTTTTTTCACACCTGCATCAATACAGACAGGCTAACACTGAAAGCATCACTTCACCTTAGAGTGGGTTGCCTATACAAGGGACATAGGGTGGGGCACGAAGAGTGGGGGGGGGCAGGAAAACTTCCTACCTTTTCTCAACTTATGGTGTAATTATGGCGTCTACTTGGCTGAGATGAGAGGGCACCTTGCATGACGTAATAAGTTAAAAAATGGCTAAGCTCACAGACCTTTGCTAGTGGGTTTGATTCTCAATGGGAACTCCCTTACTTCTAGCCTTGTACCAAACGAAACTAAACTTTGTAAATAACTTCCTGGTTGAGTAGAGATAAGTCTTAAATGTAATGGAAACGATATCTATCTTATCAGAATCATTGACTTTCTCTTTTCGATTTCCTTTCAGGAACTCTGGTCAGCAAATATGTGGCACCGATAAAACTATGTAAGACAAATTTTCTTTTTCATATTTACCAACCCCTCCGCTCGGGCAGGATATAACACAAGGTCAATTTTTAAGCGGAGTTTAACAGGTTTAAATTCAGAGTTTTCCTTCTCCGAGACTAGTTGCCTCATCAAGGTTGAAGAACCAGTCTGTCCTACTATTTACCCATAGCTGGAGGGAGAATAATTGGATTCATACCTTTCCCAAGGGTGTTAGTGCAATGTGAAATGTAATTAGCCGAGTCCAGGATTTGAACTCGTGTCGCCGTGTTCAAATTTTCTTTTTGGTTTGTATGTGTTATTTCTTAATTGCTTTGGTCTAATGGCATATCAACTCCTCATGGGTAATTTAGTGCTTGAATGTGATTAATTCATAGTTCTTTATTGACGATGTACTACATGGACGCTAACTAAATGTATGGAGAAAAAGCTTGACAGCAACTACACAAGAGTGCTGCGAGCAATATTAAACAAGTCCTGGAGACAGCACCCCACAAAGCAGCAGCTATACAGCTACTTACCACCTATCCCAAAAACTATTACAGTTAGACGATCAAGACATGCGGGACACTGCTGGAGAAGTAGGGACATCCTCCTGTGGACCCCTTCACATGGACGAGCAAAGACAGGACGACCAGCTAGAACCTTTGTATGGTTTCAAGTATTCCTATCTAATACAAATAATTTGCACACAGTTGTATGGTATCAAGTATTCCTATCTAATACAAATAATTTCCCAACAGTAGTATGGTATCAAGTATTCCTATCTAATACAAATAATTTGCACACAGTTGTATGGTATCAAGTATTCCTATCTAATACAAATAATTTCCCAACAGTTGTATGGTTTCAAGTATTCCTATCTAATACAAATAATTTGCACACAGTTGTATGGTTTCAAGTATTCCTATCTAATACAAATAATTTGCACACAGTTGTATAGTTTCAAGTATTATTACCAAATACTAATAATTTAAAGATAATTACATGTTTTCAATAAAGTTGGTGACTGTAGTCAAGGGGGATCCGAAGGGTCCTTTTTCAATTCGAGGTGTAGGGAGCACTACTCCTTTCCTTGGATTGCCCCACTTTATTCTTGATATGTACCTAATGATGCTGAGGGTTAAGCAAGGAAGTATCACAGAAAAATTACAATCCCCGAAATTACAATCCCGTGGATGTCTGGGTTGAATGTAGTTGGAATATTTATCATGTTCAAAGGGGCCCATTTTTCGTAACAGAAGCCTAACCTTCGAGTCGTCTGTTTGTTCTCGAAAATCCACATTGAAAATATCCTCAAAACTATCAAAGTCATAAGTGATGTACTTTTATACAGATATATATTACTCATCATTTGATCATTTGTTCCCCTAAAGATGGCTCCGAAAGTTCTTGGGAAACATATGACGCCTTCCTGAACCCATTCCATCCCAAATGAAAGAAATCATTTGGTTACTTGAATGGATTGAGGACAGAATATTTTATATATATATATATATATATATATATATATATATATATAATCGTTTATATATATATATATATATATATATATATATATGTATGTAAAAACATATGTGAAAAAGTGAATAAACCCAGACAGTCAACAGATTCAATATTTCGTCTTTACTTACTAAAAGATTTCTTCAGGATGTGTAAATGGGTAAATCATCATCATCATCATGTCGCGCTGGTAGCACAGATATCCCTGACCCTATCTCGCCACTCCTCCCTATCGTTCATCACCCTAGGCAGGTCCTCAGGACAACATCCCGTATTCTCACACAGCTGCTGAATGTATGTTCGTGCTGGTCGTCCTGCTTTTGCACGGCCATGTGTGGGGGTCCATAAGAGTACATCTCTTATGAGTTCGTCCCTGCTTCTCTAGCAGTGTGTTAGACGAACCAGACATGCAGGATACTGCTGGGTAAATAAAGATGGGTAAATAAAGATGAAATATTAATTGAATACGTTGTCAGTGTTCGGTTTTATCCACTTATATATATTTTCACAATTTGTTGTATTTTTCCAATCTGTTATTTTCTCATATATATATTGATGTATACATTGACATTTTTTTCATTTCAATACCAATAAAAATCCAAGAACTTTTTAAAAATTGTTGAAAAATCAGTGACAAAGATATCTGTATCCGTCTTCAATAAAACCACCATTGCATCATTCATAATTTAAAGTATCATATTGTTTCTTTGAAACTGTTGCTGTGCCAGTACTATTATATGTTGGCACCACTTGGGCTCTAAAAATAAATGCCAGTAAGAAAAGCTTAATGGGAATTAGACAAAAAATCTATGTGCTATTTTGAACAAGTTCTGCATGCAGCATACTACAAAACAACAGCTGTACGGCCAACTGCCTCCTATCTCACAAGCCCTCCAATTTTAATCTCATTCAAAATAAAACAACATTCCTTTAAATTTGGTTGGTTGGTTTATTGGGTTTTATGGCATATCAACCTTTGTAGGTTATTTAACGCCAAATCCATTTTTATGTAGATAATCTGTTATTTTTAAAACAATTCAGTTTAGCATAAGTACACAGTTTAATTGTCAAAAACATTTCTATTTCAAACTATTCAAGCAGTTATATGTAACAATTCAGTTAAGTGTAAATAAAGTTTTAATGTCGAAAAACAGTTCTATTTTAAATAATTCAGTTAAGCATAAGCACACAGTTTAAATGTAAGTACGGTTTAAGTGTCAAAAATATTTCTATTTCAAGCTATTTAGTTTAGTCAAACAATTCTGTTCAGTATAAGTATGCTGTTAGTTCTATTTAACCCATAGATAGGGGCCTATCAGGAGGTGCCCGTGGTGTAATGGTTATCGTCGCAGGATAAGAACACAAAGACACGAGTTCAAATCCTGGACAAGACTCATTGCATTTCACATAGCACTAATACCCTTGGGAAAGGTATGAATCCAATTATTCTCCCTCCAGTAAATAGTAGGACAGACTAGGTTCTTCAGCCTTGGTGAGGCAACTAGTCTAGGAAAACTCTGAATTCAAACCTGTTAAACTCCGCTTAAAAAATTGACCTTGTGTCATATCCTGCCCGAGCGGAGGGGTTGGGTAAATAGGATCAGGTGCTACCATTCCGGGCCAGAGTTGACCAGGGAGCGATGGCAATGAAGAAGTACTCTGCATTCCCTAAAGCTCCAGCATTGCTGGAACCTCACCATCAGATTGTTTAGTGTTGGGAGGGGTGTATTACCCCTCTGCAGAGAAACAGTCGGTGTATTCTACAGCCCCAGCCGACTGGGCAAGTTACTTCATGGTGCCATGGTGTTACATAGTGTTACTTCATGCCTAGAGATTAGGGAGCCATCCACATGTTTTCATTTTTTTGCATCGTTGTTTAAGAGGTTTCTTTTTGCACATCCCTTCGAATACAAATACGTTTTAAACAGATCTATTGACCCTTAGATGCGATGCTAACAAGATACTAATGACAGGTCACTTCAAACTCTCCAAACCTCTAGAACAGGAGCCTTACCATCATATGTCATTTAGCAACGTACACAAAACATCCACTTCTTTTTAGAGGGCAGGCTTACCCCTCTGCAGAGTATACATTTAGCCTATTCTAAACCTGGGCCCTCTAGCAGAAGAACAAAAGAGACAAGTGTTTTTAATGCCTTCACAGATCAATCTATTCAATAAAAAATCATTTTTGTTTTCATTTTAACTATATATATATATATATATATATATATACACGAGGTGCATACGATAAGTTTCTAAACTTTTTTTCGGATGGGCACTTTTATTGATAGTACAAACATGAAACTCTAGTCTCCTTCAAGTAATCTCTTCCGGCTGCAATGCACTTGTACCATTCCAATAACTTCTGGAAGGCCCCATGGGAGTCCTCTTGTGTCAGTGAGTCAATGACCTTCGTTACAGCTTCTTTCATGTCTTCAATTGTCTCATAATGACAGCCTCTGACCTTAGGGAATAACCAAAAGTCACAGGGAGCATGGTCTGGACTCTTGGGAGGCTGAGGAACTGTCTTGATGCCCATCTTGGTCAAATAGTCTGTGACAAGGATGGAGTTGTGGACTGGTACATTGTCCTGCTGGAAATGCCACTGACCCAATTTCAAGGGTGCTGGCCTCTTCCAACGGAATCTCTTCCTGAACTCCCTTAAAACCTCAATATAGTAACTCTAACCAAGATCCTTTGGCCAATCAACTCTGTTGTATTGACTTCCTTACTCCTCTCATACCTCTCATCCCTCTCAGACTCCCTGCCTTCCTTGAATCTCTTATGCTACTCAAAAACTGATGCTCGATTCATGCAAGATGGTCAAAAAGCAGTCTGAAGCATTCCATATGTTTCTGTGGCATTTTTTCCACATTTAAAACAAAATTTTATTACATATCGTTCTTCTAAAGTGTCAAATTGCATTTTTGAAATTCAGCAGCTGTGAAAATTAGGATTTAGCAGGGTGTATTCCAATTCCTGTTATAGCTGTTCATTTGAACCTGAAATCATAAAAATTGGTGAGTCATCTCATAAGATGTATAGCAATAACATACTGAATTTTCAAGAGTCTTTGACAATTCTAAATGCCCATACGAAAAAAGTCAGGAAACTTATCGTATGCACCTCGTATATACATATTTACCAACCACTCCGCTTGGGCAGGATATGGCATAAGGTCAATTCTTAAGCAGCTTTTAACAGGTTTCAATTCAGAGTTTTTCTTCTCCTAGACTAGTTGCCTCACCAAGGCTGAAGAACCTAGTCTGCCCTACTATTTACCCATACCTGGAGGGAGAATAATTGGATTCATACCTTTCCCAAGGGTATTAGTGCTATGCGAAATGCAATCAGCCTGGTCCAGGATTTGAACCTGTGTCACTGTGTCTATTTCCTACGATGGTAACCATTGCACCATGGGCACCTCCCAAACAATATATATATATATATATATATATTAAAATGAGGTCAAAATATAACTCCATTATTCCCTCCTCCTTTGATCTTTTCACAACACCAGGTAACCTTGCTGAAATCAAATCGAATAAAAAGTGAACACCAACAATAAAAGATCAAAATTCAAGAAAAACAAAAAAAAAATTTATTTAAAAATCTAGAAAAAAAAAAACAAAAAAAAAAAACACAAAAGGGGAATAAAATATTTTTGTAAGTTTTCATTTTTTTTTTTTGACATTTTTTTCAAAACCTTTCACATTCTAAAATTTTTTTCAAAACCTTTCACATCCCAAAATTTGTAATCGACACAAAAACAAATAAAACAAATAAAAACAAAATAATTTAAAAAAGAAAAATTTTTGTGAAAATTTCCAGTCTCTTCATAAATAAATGTACAACTGGATAAACAACAAACAGATTTTATTCTTTAAAAAAAAAAAAAAAATTATTAAATTTAAAAAACAATCTTCCTGTACTTGTAAAATCTCAGATCAATCTATTTATTAAAAGAATTATTTTGATTTTAATATATATATATTCAGACACAGATTTTGAAGTCGAAATGTTTCAGCACAATAAAATAAAACAAATCATTAAATATACAAACATATTTCTTTCTTCCGTTTTACCTTTTTCTACGTACATTCTGTTGAATTCGATACACTTCTTCTTGCATATATATATATATATATATATATACATTTATATATACTAAGGTGAAAAGTTTTGCAATATTTTGGTACAGGCTTATTTGTGACATGCAGATGACATAACTGAAGCAAGGTATCTGCTGTAGATGATAGTATCACGGTTCAATTCGATACATTTCTTCTTGCATGTATATATATATATATACTAAAGTGAAAAGTTTTGCAATATTGTAACTGAAGCAAAGTATCTGCTGTCGTTGATAGTATCACGGTTGGTGGTGCTTTGGCACGTTGTGCATTGCTTCACTCTGTGTGAGATTTGAAAGCTGCAAAGGCAAATATTCAATGTAGTCAAATTCGGGCACTTATGCTTTATGAGTTAAAAATGGGTCATGACACCGCGGAAGCAACCAAAGACATTTGTGGAGTAAAAGGTGAAGACACCGTAACCAGATGGTTGAAGAACTTCAATGATCAGTCAAGGTCGGGTAGGTCTAAAACTGTAGAATCCAAGGCTGTGCTCCAACCCATAGAGGCAAATCTAGCAAGTAGCACAAGGAGAGTATCAGGCGAGCTTGGCACCTCACAGCCCAGTGCAGTTCATCAACTTCACAACCTTTGTGAAAGCATCCAGAACTGTGGAATTGTGCCTCATTCAACCAAAATATAGCAAAACTTTCGACTTACCAAGGTTATTTATATTTTGTCTTCCTTTTCTCATATATATATATATATATATATATATATATATGTGTGTGTGTGTGTTTGTGTGTAGTTAGGCAATAGTCGTTCATTTAAGCATGTTTCATTAAATAATAAAGATAAATTTTGTCTGTATAATTTATTCAAGAGCCTTTCAAGTTTCCTGATAAATGGCTTAGTTTCAGGTTGGAATTAGTAGATGAAGTGCTTGGGACAATTTTGGGAAATTCATTTAATGAAACATGCTTATATATATATATATTGTGTGTGCCTCGCATGGTGTAATGGTTAGTAAGGTAGCTTAGTAGACCATTGTGCATGAGTTTGATTCTCACTGAGCACCTCATACTTCTGGCCTGGTGGCACAACTAAACAAAGTTTAGTAAATAACACACACACACATTAAAGTTGGCAGATCATAGTTGAGGGTGACCCGAAGGTCCCCTTTTCAATAGCTACTAGACCGAGGTGTAGCGAGAGTCGTTACTCCTTTCCCTGGGTAGCTCCACTTACCCTTGATCTGTACCTTATAATGATGGGTGTTAAGTAGGCATCAAGTACCATTTTTTGAGTCTTTGGCATGACTTGACCTGGGATCGAACTCCGGTCTCCCAGACCATTGGTGAACACTCTAATCATTATGCCAATGGGCCGGTGTGTGTGTGTGTGTGTGTATATATATATATGTATTCTCTTTTAAAAATGTTTGATTAAATGATCTTATATATATATATATATATATATACATACATATATGTAAAAAAAATTTCTTTTTTTTTTGTTGTTGGTCCAAAGAGAGAAAAAATAAATATTTCAAAATAAATAGGTCCATTAAGAGATTTGTATTTTTTTTAGAATTAGAACAAAATAAAATTTTGTTCTTACATATGTGTATGTTTCGAGCTTGTTGCTTTCATCAGAGAACATATGTGGCAGAAGCCCATGTGAAATAATTCTAAAAAAAAATCTTTTTTTAAATATTACAAATCTCTTAGTGAACCAATTTATTTTGATATATATAAGAGGGTTAGCTGAAAATTTCAAAGACTGACCAATATACTCTGATGGAATGTGACCAAATGATTTTTATTTTCCAACATAGTCCTTCTTGTGGTTCATACACATCTACCATTGGTGTTGTAGTGCTTGGATCCCTTTGGTAAAAAAAAGTTATCAATAGCAGATACGATATCAGCCAATGAACTTTTCAGCCTATCCTTATATATATATATGTATGTATGAGAAAAGGTTAACTTGATTTTTTTTTTTTTTTTTTTGTGGAAAGAAGGATTTAACCCTCAGAAGAAGATACAGTCAGCCCTGCTGACATAATTTTTTTATTCTCTAAGAGTATTTTAACTCTATTGCACTAGCAAAAGTCTTGGCACAATGTGCTCTTTTTTACTATGCTGAAGTAATAGGCAAAAATCCTATCATTACAATATACATTTTGACATCAATGTCATCAAACAACAGATTCACCATTTCGTTTTACAATCTCCTAAATATTCATGGTACATATAAAAAGTTCCATCTCTGAGTGCCTGGCGTGGTATAATGGTTAGCAAACTCTCACTTGTGAGATCGAGTCTTATTGGGTGCTCCATACATCTGGCCTTGTGTCACAACTAAGGAAAGTTTGGTAAATAATTAAAAGGTTCCATCTCATTTTTGGGACACTGTCTGGATCTAAAATATAAATATAGCAATTTTTGTAAACGTTTCATACTTCAGTATACACAAGATCAACCAGCCACTTGGTGTAGTGTAATGGTTAACAAGCCAGGCTTTCAGGCTTTTGTTAGGGAGCTTGATTCTAAATGGGAACTTGGATATATTGTGTGGTTTTATCTGTATCAAACTATTAGTAGTGAATGTTATTTACATGGGGTGCCCCAGAGTTCTGGCCTTGAACCAAACAAAGCTAAGCAAATGACAACTTGGGCACCTAGTGTGGTGTTATATGTTGAAGATTAGACTAACAGGCAGTAAGTTTAATTTTCATTAATTGCTCCATACTTCTGGCCTTGTGCCAATCTAACCTAAGCTTAGTAAATGATTGTGTTGTTTTACCACACCTCTTTTAAATTCATTCATCAGGAAATAGATAATCCAAATTTCTATAAATATTTTTTTCTTCTTTCAGAAAATTAATTGAGATTTTACAATCTACAGTAATATCAGGGTGGATATGTATGTTTATGTCATTTTAAATGTTGCTAGGTTTAAGATTGAGGAAGTGTAAATCTAAACATATCTCTTATAATGAGACACTGTTCAAAAAAGGTTGTCATTATATATATATATATATATATATATATATATATATATATATATATATATATGTATGTATGTATGTATATTTTGGTAGCATTTCTTCATTAATACAAATTTCGTTGAACATAACAGACATTTTCTGTCTACATATTTTCTTCTGGATCCGTTCATATTGCCATATTGCTTTTATCGTATTCGGAGGGAAGGAGGGAATTGATTGATGTATTTTCCATAATTGTATATATCCCAAGTACTTTCTGCCCGACTTTGGGCCATCATCAGAGGAGGATCTATTACGAAAGTGATGTAACTTTTGTTTTAGCATTACTTCTACTGACACTATTTATAGAAACCCATTTAAAAGCAAACGCTATACACTCCAACAGTAAAGACGCTCTTACATAGTAGTAATGCAAAAACAAAAGTTACATCACTTTTGTAATAGATCCTCCCCTGATGATGGACCAAAGTCGGGCAGAAAGTACTTGGAATATATACAGTTATGGAAAATACATCAATAAATTCCTGCCGAACACAATAAAAGCAATACGGCAATATGAACGGATCAACAAGAAAATATGTAGACAGAAAATGTCTATTATGCTCAACAAAATTTGTATATATATATATATATATATATATATATATATATATATATATATATATATAGTGAACACAGCATATACATACACACACATGTATGTATATATATATATATATATATATATATATATATATAAAATGAAATAAAAATATATATGTGTGTCTGTGGGATTCAGTATATATATATATATATATATATACTGAATCCCACAGACACACATATATATTTTTATTTCATCATATGTGTGAGAACATGTGTGATACTCTACTCATCATAGTTTTGGTGGCTAAGGTGGCACACCCAGAGCTCATTTGTTTGGGCACAGTTAAATGGTTTCAAACATTGCTATGTAACAGTCACAATTCAATTTAACATTGGCCATTTGTTTACGCACAGTTAAATGAAGATTGAATTTAAGGTACAAACAACAACTTTCACTGTGTCTTCATACCCTGCCTGGTGTCATCAGGAGTATCACTACCACTTTAGACACCAAAACTGTCACATTACCCCTGGTTGGCGGCTGAGGAAGACAGGGTATCACACATGTTTTCACATGCTGTATGATAAAATATAACAAGTGTATGGTTGTCACTATCTCACTTAGTGGGATTGTGGTAGAACAAATGCGGTATAATTAGGAGAGTGCTCAATATCTGTGATAGAGCTATTATCTAATCTAATGATAAATAAATGTATATTAGTTTTTATATGTCTAATAGCATGGATGCTCATCTGCGACCACTGGTTTTATGCTGTCATATTACGACAATCATCAGGCAGAGAAAGAAATATTTTGGAGAAACCAAAAGAAAACAGCCAAAAGAATGTTTATGTTAGAATTGCATATAACTCCTTTTGTGTGTGTGTGTGAGTGTGTGTGTAAATTATATTTGCACATTATTATGTGCAGTCGTATATGTGATTGTTAGTATATGTGCGTATATGTTGGTACATATGCCGCAGGGCAGATTTGAATATATGTGTCGGGATATGTAGCAAAAGGTAGCCAAAGTTGAGAGACAGTTGAGTTTGAGTTTGAGTTTTGTTTAACAGCATATCAACCCCTGTGGGTCATTTAATGCCAAAAAGGTTATTTTGAATTTCAGTCATTAAAGTAGCAGTTCTATAGAGATGTTTGGTTATATCTTGCTGAAAAAGTTGCTTTCTTTTAGAAAATTAAAAATGTTTTCAGGGTTTATATTCTTAAAGATGTCCCTCAGGTTTCTTGCTTGATAGTACTTGGTACGGATATGTTTAAGGTTGTTACAATTTAGAAGGATATGTTTGGTTGTGAGTTGTACTTTGCATGATGGGCACACTGGGGCATCCTCCCCTTTTAACAGGTGTGAATGAGTAATGTGGGCATGCCCAATACCCAATCTGGCAAGTATTACTTCTTGAGAGACAGTTGAGGATTTGGCCAAATAAAAAGTTTTTATTGTGCGTAGTGATGATTTTAACTAAGGGACACATTTATCATCATCATTGCATTATAAAGAAAATGAATTTTTGATTTGACATGTAAGTATAATAGACAAAATTGATGCTAAATTTAAAAGGTAAGAAAAATAGGAGAGGGGTGGAGAGGTGGGAATATCGTGGTGTTATGAGACATGGGATACTGTTATATCCTATAGTGTATTATGCAATACTAGTCTTCATATGTTCTGTGCTAAATTGCAATATGTACGTCATAATAATTTGTATTAGTTGCCTATGTCGTGTTAATTTTATATTATGTATACTGTTGTAGGTGACTCACCTATGACCAGAATTATGGACTTACCCAAAGAGAATATTAAACAAGAACTGAGCTGGTAGAGGAGAGAGCAGCAGCAGCAGTTGTAGTAAGCACCTTGCCGGTCTTCGTGTATGTTGAACCAAGGAGAACCCTCCTCAGAGACTTGGATACATTTGTGTGGCACCTCATATCTCCGTGTTGAGTTATTTATCTATTGACCCTTCATAACGTATACGTTATTGTAATTTATGATGGTATGTAGATAAGAAATGTAGCAAATATACTAAATTAAGAGGTACTTTTAACAATAATGAAGTTATGGTGAACATTACATCAATAGGTGTTGAAGGTGTTTGGAGATGGATATAAAGGTTCAATGGAAGAAAATGGTACTTACAGCGCAGTGGGTGTGTTGTGGGATTTTTCGTGAAGGAGTGTGGAGGTAGTAATGGTATGGCAGATGGTGATGGTGGAGATAAACTATGTGGATGGGTCAAAATTCAAATGTAGACGTTTGTTCTCATGTCGGAATTTGGATAATATTTCAGACTTTTAGTTTAGCAGAGTGTTTTGTGATGGGTGAGTGATAATTGCAAGTTTCTCATGAAGACAAAGAAGGCATTTTTTTATGTCTTGCAATAGGCGGGTGCAAGATTAAGTATTTCCCAGGTAATAGTGGGTGAGACGTTCATGTCTTTAAGATGCCAGATATGTATGGATAAAGAAATATTAGTTGAGTAACTTCTATTGGAGAAGGAAAGTTTGTGGCATATATCTTTTGGTTTGGTTTGGTTTGGTTTGGTTTCTTTGTTTAATGGCATATCAACCTTTGGAGGTTATTTAATGTCAAAGCCATTCTCCTAGAAGAACAGTAGTGGTACTATTTAACCCATAGCTGGGAGGATAAGGGGGTTCATACCTTTCCCAAGGGTATTTGCCCTAAAGTGAACGTAATAGTGCGACTGGAGTACAAACTCGCTTACTACGATTCCGCACTCCATCGCTTTAACCATTACAGCACGAGGACACCCCCCCCATATATCTTTTGTTTTAGGGTTCCCTCTGTTGCTCATATGTACAGCTTGGCTGAATTACAGTGGCCCTGTACACTATGTTTTTTATAAGTAGTTACCTTGTAGGAGGCATGATTCATTATCCCTACCGTTGCATTGTTGCTTGGGATGTGTGTTGCTGTGGAGGGTTTCAGTTTTTGGGTTGTGACCTTTTGCGACATATTGCTACACATATACAGGGTGACCCTCTAAAAAACAGAACCCATAAACTTTTTTATTACTTCTACAAAAATAAAGAAAAATAATTCTAATTTTGTACACTCAAACTTCTGGACATGTTGGTGAATACTATGGTCCTAATTTTTCATGCGCAGAATCTACTTCATATCCTGAAGAAGAATAGGCTAGAATTAAATTTATGAATTTCAGTCATAAATATATGGGTTCTGTTCTTTTTTTTATGGGGTAGGGGGGTCACCCTGTATTCATGTGACAACCTCAAATCTGCCATACAGCACATGTACTATCATACACATATGTACTAACAATCACATATATGACCACACACAACAATATGCAAATGTAATCTACACACATGCAAAAAAAAGTTTTATGCAATTCTAACATAAACATTCTTTTGTCAGTATTTTATCGATTTTTTTCAATTTCGCAAAAAAACTTTCTTTTTCTGCCCAAAGATATATAAAGAGGGCACGAAACCAATGGTCACAGATAAGCTTCCATGCTATTAGATTTATATGAAAACTAACACACACACACACATATATATATATATATATATATATATATATACATGTGTGTGTGTGTGTGTGTGTGTCTGTACGGTTCAATGTATATATATATGTGTGTGTGTGTGTGTATATTTAATGTTCACTATATATATGTGTGTGTGAGGTGTTCTGTATATGTGCATTATATATGTGTGTGTGTGTGATGTTCTATATATACTTACATACATATGTGATGATCAATATATATATAAGTCTACATAAGATGTTCAATATATATAGGTGATATTTGAGATATATACATATATATATATATATATATATGAAGAAATAATCCTGGATAAGGACAGTCAGACTGAGCAACTTAAATCAGGAAGGTTTGGATTAAAAGCCAACTCACACTCAGAATGTGAAAGGGAATAAAAAATTTCAAAAAATAATTGCAAGAAATTTTTCTAAAAGAAACGAAAAATAGACAGTGTTCATCATAAGTTCTGAATGGCCTGGAAAAGTAATTGAATTTGGATTTTCAATAAGCACTATTCAGGGAGCACTTCATTTGATATGGCAAACTGAACCCCCCCCCCTTGTAAGTATGCACCCTCCAAATTTCAGATTCTTCAGTGCTTAATCGATAAAAATCAAAAGATAAAGAGGATGCTTTCACCATGAAATCATGACCAATACCTTGGCCAAAATTATTTTTCCAGGGAATTCTTTTAAATGTAGAAAAATCAATCTTTTGAATTTCGACTAAACCAAAACATCAAATCGAACAAGGGTGGGGGACAGAAATATAAAAATGTTGATTAGATTTTGACTGCAAACTTTTAAAAAAAATTTCTTTCTTTGTTGAATGATTGATTAATTTCAATGGTACATCAACCTGTCTAGGGTTATGTTATGTCTAGAGGTTAAAGAATCTCATTCAGTATATATTCATATTTACATTTTCTATCTCGTTACTTCAATTGATTATTTTTTTGCACACCAGTGATATCCAGTAAAGTTTCTTTTTTTTTTAATGGCATACCAACCTTTGCAGGCTATATCAAGTAAGATTTTTGGTGTAGTTTCTTAAGAGGTCTTTTTTTTCTTTTTTTCTTTTTTTTGTTTTGCGCACAGTTATATGGTATCAAGTATTCCTATCTAATACAAATAATTTGTCAACAGATTTAATTAACTCATAAATCGGATCTTAATAGATACTTCCACTCTGGGTTCAGAATGGACCAGGGAGTAATGGCAATGAAGTCCATAGTCCCATGAAGTCCATAGTTCATAGTAATGGCAATGAAGTCCATAGTCTAATGAAGTCCATAGTCCCCACAGCACCAGAACAAGAGCCTCATCACCAATGTAGTCTAGTGTTGTACCCAGGAGACCAAATTTTAGTGGAGAGGTCTTAATCCTCTGCACGAGAGACAGTCATCCGATTACACTCTTTTACAGGGAGTTAATATAAGAAAACGCAGGGGGTGAGAAATAAATTTCATCTAAAAGCCAGAACTTCTTGTACAGGGTGTGGAAGCAAAAAATGGAATAATTTAAAAAAACTTTTTTTAGAGTGATTAATCCAATTTTTGAAAAAAATGCAATAAATCTAAATTAGCTCAATTATTCAAGCACATATTTTTTTAATCAAAATTCAGCCCAATATGAGTGAGCAAGGAAAGAAACAACAAAGAATCTATGACTTGCTTAACGCCGAAACCAAGCCAAAGTTTACAAAGTATACAAAGCAAAGAAGAGCTTTTTACAGGAAAAAAGGAGAGTGGAGGATTGAACTAAAAACGAAAAGAACGCTTTTTAACTGTTCTCGCTACGGCAATTAAAAAGGACCCCACAACATCAATAAGAAAACATGCTAATGAATTCAGTCAATGAGAAAACTGTGAGGACAGCAATTAAACAAGATTTAAATCCAGACTGTAACCTCCTTGACTGTGTTATATGGGGCATTTTAAAAACAAATGCAACTTTTCATCCAAATATTAGTTTGCTTAAGACTGTTATTGAGGAAGAATGGAATAAGATGTCTGAAGAATTCATTTTGAAGGCTTGCAAATCATTTCAAAGGCGTGTTGATACAATAATTGAACAAAAAAAAATGGTGACTATATCTTCTTATTCGTTTGTTAGTTTTTTTCGAATTAAAATTAATCTTCTTTTATAATAGGGTCATTTATCATGTTACTAGAATATTCCTAATTCTGCTTCTGCATCCTGTATAGATTAAAAATTAAAATCTTTCAAGATATAGCACAGTTAATTCCTGAAAGAGTGGTTGGTATAATGAATGACCCCTAATTTCTTTGAAAAAAAAAAAAAAAAAAAGGTGCTAGCCTACAAATATTTCTTCAAAATCCAATGACACAAAGAGAAAACATTTAAACTTCTGCAATACAATCAAACACAATATAATATGGAAATAAATTAAGTAATCAAGAACTTGATGTAGCCTACCATGTTTGCAGGTATATTTTAAACATACTATAACCACACCACTAAAACACAAGTTGCCCAGTTAGCGTGGGGGGGGGGTTAGAATACACTGACCGCACCTCTGCAGAGGGGTAAGACCACCCCAATGAGAATCCTGAATATGACACTAAACAATCTGATGGTGAGGTTCCAGTGATGCTGGGGCTTTGGGGAATGCAGAGCACCCCTTCATTGCCATTGCTCCCATGTCCACTCTGACCCGGAATGGTATCACCTGATAGGGTCCTATATATGGGTTAAATAGAACTGCATACTAATGCTAAATTGAATTGCTTGAATTGAATAGTTTGAAATAGAAATGTTTTTGACAATTAAACTGTGTACTTACATTTAAACTGCATGCATATGCTGGACTGAATTGTTTGAAATGGAATTGTTTTTGACATTGAGACTGTACTTACACTAAACTGAATTGTTTTATATAGAACTGTTTTGACATTTAACTATGTGTAAATAAAACCTCTACTTATACTAAACTGAATTATCTGAATAAGAACTGTTTGAATAAACTGAATAGCTTGAAATAGAAATGTTTTTGACAATTAAACTGTGTGTTAATGCTAAACTGAATTGTTTGAAATAGAATTGATCATGTGTATAAAAATGGATTTGGCGTTAAATAACCTACAAAGGTTGATATACCATAAAACCCAACCAACCAACGAACTAAAACACAAGAAAATGAAATTTGTATATAACTTAGTAGACTATTTATGATAGTTGTGTTGTATAGTCATATGCAGATTAATGCTGATTCATAATGACGCAATATATAATAACGAGCGAAGACTTCTTTAAAAAAATATACCTCACAATTTATTTGCAAGGTTCGTAAGGGTTGTGTGTGAGAGGGAGTTGGAGACTGAACATAACTGCAACATATATTGACCCTCACTCTTATGGCCATCGGCATTGTGTCTTTCTCGTTCTCCTGATGCTCAACTGGAGGCATGGGGGCACAGCTCTCTGCTGAGTGCTGGCTTGCTCTACCATATCTTGTCTAACTCGTCTGATCTCCAACTGTCTGACTTCCTGTCTTGAACGAGTTATATAATGGTTCAATCGCCCACTCAACCTTTGGAATGGCATGTTTGATCGCCATCAAGCGGAAATAACTCTCATGCAGTTCACAGGTCACTCTCTTCTGGTGCATCAGTCTATGAGTGTACCATGGGAATTTTACCTAGTCCCATTTTGTTAGCCAAGCCCGCCTACGCGATTTCTTCTCATAACTGCCATCAGAATGTGTCACTTCCTTCCGGTGCATCACCTTGGAATGGCATTTTCGGCCGGGTCGAAGGTCAAAATATAACAATGTGACATATGAGCTAGATACAAAACTCTGCTAGTAAATAAACAAACTAACAACACATGCTGACTATAAATAATATTTCAAGCAGATAAATTATCTCTTAAGAGAAAGGCATAAACCTTAAGACAAATACAATCTTAAAAAATGCTTCCGGTGCATCACCTTGGAATGGCATGTTTGGCCAGGTCGAAGGTCAATATACAACAGTTGTACCAATTTTATGCACACATACTATAAACAGTAAACAATTTTAAGTGAAAACTTTATTATCTTAACTAATAGCCTTGGTTTTGATAGAGGATATTCGAGGGCACGATAGGATCAAAGTTAAGGCAAGATTAAGATTAAAAAAAAAAACAAGATAAGCTTTGATGTATTCAAAAACATATCTCATGTAAGTAATGAGCCCCATTCTTTTAAGTTGAAAAATTGATCTTAAAAGAACATCTAATGTACAAGTAAAAAAGCTTGATGGCAATTGCACAAGAATGCTACGAGCTATATAGAATAGCTGGTTGCCCTGCTTTAGCTCAGCCATGTGTGGGGTCCATAGGAGAACATCACTTATGAGCTCATTCCTGCCTCTCCAGCAGTATCCTGCATGTCTGGTTTGTCTAACTTTGATAGTTTTTGTGATGGGAGGTAGGTGGCCGCATATCTACTGCTTTGTGGGGTGCTGCCCCAGGACTTATTTAGTATTAATTACTTATTTGTACATTTGGTTCATTGGCCTAGAGGGTAAAGAGTTCGCCAATAGTCCGGGAGACCTAGGTTCAATCCCAGGTCGAGTCATACCGAAGACTTTTAAAATGGTACTTCCTTATTTAACACTCATCAATATAAGGTATGTATCGAGGGTAAAGTGGAGCAATCCAGAGAAAGGAGTAATGCCCTTCCCGACACATCAGTGTAGTAGCTATTGAAAAGGGAGCCTTCTAGCCGCCCTTGACTATGGTCGCCAACTTTACTTACTTTTTTTTTTTTATTTGCACAAATTTAAATGCTTTTAAGTATTGCTTTTTAACCCAAATAGTTTTATTTGCATACCAATAAATG
>OY757924.1:10900188-10910188 GCA_963585895.1 Sepioteuthis lessoniana | reverse complement strand
CAGTCAAGTGGTAAACGCAAGTGGTATGGTAACCAGGTTCCCCCCCACCGAGGAAAAAAAAAAAAACAAAAAAAAAAACAAGGATGTGAGTATGAATCTCACTGAGTGCTCATTCTTCATTGTTCTATCGAATACATCTAGTTCCCTCAATGATGTAGAGATAACGATCCAAGTGAGTTATGAATAAAAAAGGGCATAAAAATATTTTGAGATTACTTTCTTGTTTTTTATTTTGCAATTAGGAATGAACATAAATCCTCGGAGATTCACAACCATTTTATTCTTAATTTTTTACATGCTTAAGTTTATTGGTATTTCCTAAGTTCAGCTTAGTCTGGCAAAGGGGGAATCTATTAAGTACTGAAGTCCCTACACTGTGGTGACAGACTCTGCATTTCACATACCACTAATGATCTCGGGGAAAGGTATGCATCCAACAATTCTCTCTCCAACAATAAGCCAGTTATAACAGTAGGATAGATTGGGTTCTTTAACCTTGATCAGGCAAAGAGTCGAGGAGAAGGAAAACTGAATTCAAATCAGCTGTTCTTTGATTACAAAAATTGGCCTTGTGTTGCATTTTGCTCAGGTCATTGATTCCATTTGTCACGCTCGGTGCCTTTACTTAAGATTTTGATGTAAGCATCTTTGTCAACAGCACAGATTACTTGACTCTCTCTCACCAGCCTTCCCAATCATCCATCGCTCCTAGACTGCATCCAGTATCTGCAAATAGCAGTTGTACGTAAGTCCTTGATGGTTGGTCAACACTGGCATGTCTATGTGTAGGAGTTCATAAGAGAATGTCACTTATGAGTTCGTCCTTACTTCTCCAGCAGTGCCCCACTTGTCTTGTTCATCTTACTTGGATAGTTAGTGAGATGGGAGGTTTGTGGCCGTACACTGGTGAATTGCTTCGCTTCTTGGATCTGTTCAAAACAGCATGTTGCATTCTTGTTTAGTTGCCCTCTAGCTTTTGAAACATTTATTGAGTGTGATCTTATTCGTAGACAATAAATTTCAAGGTGCCCTTTATAAATGAAAAGGTTACCCATTACTTAGTCTAATTCAAAAATTAAACTCATTGAAAAAAAAAAAAAACTCTTGTAAATATGATCCAAAAGCCAAAGACATCCCATGCATATTTTGGCACTTGGTTTGGTTTTATGGCATATCAACCATTATAGGTTATTTAATGCCAAATCCATTTATATATATATTTATAGTTCTATTTCAAACAATTCAGTTTAGCATAAGTACACAGTTTAGTTCTATTTGACCCATAGATAGGATCCTAAAAGGTGTGACCATTCTGGGCCAGAGTGGACCTGGAAGTAATGGCAATGAAAGGGGTATTCCACATTCCCCAAAGCTCCAGCATTACTTGAGCGTCACTATCAGATTGTTTAGTGTTATATACAGGAGACTTGTTGTTGTTGAGGGGGGGTCTCACCCCCTAAGCAGAGATGGAGTCAGTGTATTCTGCTGCCCCAGCCAGCTGGGCCATTTTGGCACTTAGTTTTGTTTTTCAGTTCATTCATAATTACTTTTCAGTGTTCATTTCCTAAAACCAAAGTGATTTGCTGCCTTTGAGGCCCTTGAGCGCAAAAAAAAAAAAAAAAAAAAAAAAAAAATTAACAAATAAAATTTTGGTTAGGGGAAAAAAAAGGCAAGCATTACAATCAGAAAAACTTTTATATTCATATACATGTTTTTCTTTTTAGATAGAGGAATTATATTGTGAATTGGTTTATAGATTATATTATAAATTGATTCACCATGACAAGAAAACCTGGGTTTATCTTGTCATGGTATAATATATTTCCTCTACATATGGATGAGCAAAGGCAGGATGACCAGCTAGAACCTACATACAGCAGATCTGTACTGATATGGGATGTAGCCCTAAAGACCTGCCAGAAGCAATGGACGATAGAGAAGGATAGGGAGAAAGGGTTAGGGATTTCCATGCTGATGGCATCACATGATAATGATACCTATTTCCTTACCCATGAGGTTATGTTCACACAAAGAGAGATGCATATCGCCAAGTTGGGAAGACATGGCCCTGAAGGTGACTGTGTCGTCGGTATCAGTACAGATATAACTATAAGACACATCCGGTTAAATTGGTCGCATGTTTACCATGGCTGCTTGCTTTGGTAATGTTTGTGCACGATGTGGACAATTTGCTCAGAGGTAGAATTTTGGTTCTGCATTCTGTGGTCGATTGTTTGATCTCTGGTGAGAGAGATCACAGCATACACTGTTGATAAGGTCAAAATAGCTGTCCAGTGTTCCTGTATGTTGATAAGGTCAAAATAGCTGTCCAGTCTTCCTGTCCAGTGATCCTGTATGTTGCAAGCAGTGCTTGCCAGGTTTTCTTAACATGGTAAATCAATTAATAATTTTATATTCATGTATAACGATAGAGACATTTCGTTTCCTATTCAAAAAATCAAAATAGAAGTTTGTATCAGAGACCAGCATAAAATTTTGACAATTTTGGCTAACAGATTAGACAAAAATACACACTGGGCACTGCTGGAGAAGTAAGAATGATCTCATAAGAGACATTCTCTGTTGGACTACGAAACATGGACACACCAATAATGACCGACCAGCAAAAATTTACATTCATTAGCCACCTGCAGATATTTGATGCCATCTAGAGGATGGCTACGATCATAGGGATGGGTAGCATAATAAAATCAAAGGTATCTGTTTTTTTGTATGCTTTGATGATGAAGGAAAAATCATCTTTCCATTACTCTTAAGTAACCAAATGTATTCAAATTGTGAGGTTTACACAGACAGCTGTCGTGCTTGTCTAAATGGGGGTCAAAAAAGAAAGAATTATCTTTAATAAAGAACCAACAATATGACAATCCCTTTTCTAGATAAAAAATTTCAGAAAATGGCAATATTTCTGATTAGGATCAATTCAAGTTGTGGATTCCTTCCACTTGGGGAAACTATTATCAAAAAATAATTATGGATGGATAGAAAGCATACATTCAAGAAATAACGGAAACACTATATAATTCTTAAAGTATTTAGTCCTTAGATAGCCTGTACTTAGGCTCACAAAATCCACAAAAAACCAGTCAGCTGGGGCTGTAGAATACACCAACTGCATCTCTGCAGATGGGGTAAGATCCCCGCCAACTAATGTCCTGGATACGATACCAAATCATCTGATGGTAAGCTCCAGTAATACTAGAGCTTTGGGGAATGCAGAGCACCTTTTCATTGCCATTGCTCCCAGGTCTACTCTGACCCGGAGTGGTTCTACCTGAAAAAGTCCTATCTATGGGTTAAATAGAACTGTTTGACAAATGCTAAATTGAATTGTTAGAAATAGAACCGTTTCATCACTTAACTGTGTGTAAACAAATGACTGATGTTTAATTGAATTGTAAGTGACACATAGCAATACTGGAACCATTTAACTGCGTGCAAACAAATGATTAATAATAAATAGAAATATTTGTGTTTGATAGAAATGCTTGAAACTATTTAACCATATTTACCAACCCCTCCGCTCAGGCAGGATATGACACAAGGTCAATTTTTAAGCGGAGTTTAACAGGTTTGAATTCAGAGTTTTCCTTCTCCTAGACTAGTTGCCTCACCAAGGCTGAAGAACCCAATCTGTCCTACTATTTACCCATAGCTAGAGGGAGAATAATTAGATTCATACCTTTCCCAAGGGTATTTATTCATGCTATGTGAAATGCAATCAGCCTCGTCTAAGATTTGAACTTGTGTCGCCGTGTCCATTTCCTACGAAGATAACCATTACACCACGGGGCACCTCCATGAAATGAAACCATTTAACTGTTTACAAAAGAATGAGCTCAGGCTCACTTAAAAATCTATCTTCAAAATGACTTTACAAATCATATATCTACATAAAAATTGTATTTGGTATTAACCAACAATGATTGATATGCTATCAAACCAAACCAAACAAAAAACTTCACTCCTAGGAATAGACATCTTTATTTAAAGTTATCCCATCAAATGAAAGGCTGTGAATGGTTACTGTTTTTAAGTCTAATATCTGACGGAATTTTCCTGAAGTTGAAATACTGGTTTTACAATGTATTACATAATATGACTAGGCCCAAAATATCAAGTTCAAAGGTTTAGAGCTACTGGTCCAACATTAAAAATCAAGTATCTCATTTAATATGATTATAATTTAGTGATATTCAATGTCCATAGCTATTTTGGATAATAACACACAATCTAAGCACAAGGAACCTGCTACCTTCTAAACTGTCAAGGTTAATTAAAATGATGTACTGAAATACTCTCAGCCCTAAATGTCAGGCTTATAGGTTCAAAGATTTAAAGCAACCCATCCAACGTTAAAAATCAAGTATCTAATTCAACATTTAATATAATCATTATTTAGTAATACCATATATGCTGGCTATGGGTCAAATAGTAGGGTTGTCTGGCTTTATTAGGGTAACCAAACTAAGAGAAGGAAAAACTCTGAAATCAAAACCTGAGGTGAGTAGTTTAAGAGATCTGTGGCACATTGATGTACCATTCTTCAGTTATCCGGTCCTCCAAGAAGTGTGGCTGGTTCTTCACAAGTCTTCACCACTATAAACAAATCACTTGTGGAGGTTGTCCAACAGTTCATATCTTTAACTGAACTGTTGGGCCCTCGTACATTGAGATCGATGGGAAATTTCATCATATGCTGGCATACAAGGTGACTCTAGGGTATAATACAACCCTCAAATTTTCAAGTTAAAATGTAGGTTTGGGGATATATTTGCCATACAAGACATCCCCACCAAATCATGCAAAAAGGGTTAGGGTTAGGGTTTAGGGTGAGGGTTACAATTGTGTTTTTGGTTCAATATCGAAAAACAGGGTAGAGATATTGTCAATTAGCTACCACAATGTACACTTGGGGTAATATTTTAGGCTGCAAAACCAATGTCAAAAAAGTGATCAAAAGGTTAGTAAAGTTTTGCATTTTTTTTTAGTATATGTCAGTTGAATTTGTTATCAAACTAAAAGTCTAAAATTTTCAATTTTGACATAAACATACTAAAAATTTATAGAGTGTGACCATATTAGTAGATATTAAATTTCGATGTGATTTTTAAGCATGAAAGGTTACCCATCACCAGGCCGAATCCAAAAATGAAATCAATAAACAAAAATTAAGAAACTCTTAAAGTATGCGTTCCAAAAGCTGAAGACATTCTATCAATATTTTAATAGTTTTAATGTTGGACAAGCAACTTTCAATGGTCAGGATTATTTTCTATCCTTTCTGTCCATCCATAATTATTTTGGGGTGATTTTTTCCCAAATCTTTTAGCTTCAGATAACCCAAACCAAAAAGAGAATAAATGAATTCTAAACAGATTTCAGTTAAAGAAATTGTCCAAAGATTGGTTCTAGAACTGTAATACAAGTTTTCTCGGAGAGCCAGAGAAATAAGAGAAAATAGTACTCGACTGTTCCAATGACACAGCCCATCACAACATCCGAGAGATGATGTCGCCCTAATAACAAACGAGAAATACACACCAAAACTGACCAAATAGCAATCACCAATACAGGCTTAGAGGTGGAACCAAACACTCGGTCAGCAAAGAAAAGAGTCAAAAAAGTCGAACGTGTTGCATGACCTGATGGGAATGAATACTGGTCCATTGGAACGGTGGCAACCATATCCATGGTATTAAAGACAGGCCTCTGTCGACGTACCACAGATTTAAGAAAACCCACAATGATCAAATCCACGATGAGTCCTGCAATAAAAAAAAGAAAAACATTACAAAGTTTTCATTACAAGATCCTGTATATATAAGAAAACAGAAAACAAAGTATATCAAAGTGATGAATTTAGTTATGATGGAAAGCAAGTAAATTTGGCAACACCCATCGAGAGTGACTCAAAGGCTCCCTTTTCAATAGCTACTACACCAATGTGTAGGGAAGGGTGCCACTCCATTGCCTGAATTGCTCCACTTTACCCTTGATCCTTACCTTATAATGCTGAGTGTTAAGCAAGGTGGCATCAAGTACCATTTTTTGAGTCTTTGGTATGACTCAACCTGGGATTGAACCCCAGTCTCCCGGACCATTGGAAAACACTTTACTCATTAGGCCAATGGCCTGGAGTCAACATTAAAACGTTTTAGTTTTACGAAACCTTCATCAGGATTTTATGATGGAGAAAAAATTGTTGCATGAACAATGAATGTTTTTTTTGGGAGATACTTTGTTTTTCTATTTTCTTTATACTGTTGAATTTATATTCATAATTTACATATATATATATATATATATATATATATATATATATAAGAAAAGTAAAAAATGGAGATAAAATGACAGTTTGCAAATATAAAACAAGAAAAAATATATATTCAGAGGATGTAATTTTTACATACGATAATGTTTTGGTTTTTTTTCCTTCTTTTTAATAAACAATCTTCAACGCCAATGACAGATATTAAATGCTTTATCTGGAAAATATTTGCAAATGAAACAAACAAAAGTAATGAATGCTAAGAATTTTTTCTTTGTTTTATAATGTAACACAATTTCATTCAAATATATATAACATTTCTATCATAATATTACACTAATATATATATATATAAAGTTTCTATTATGATATTACACTATTTTATTATAAACTGTCTCAATGACCCAGTGGGTAGAGTGTTCGTCAACGGTCCGGGAGACTTGGGTTCAATCCCAGGTCTTGTCATACCAATGACTTTAAAAATTGTACTTGATAATTCCTTGCAATCCAGAGAAAGAAGTAGCACCCTCTCTTACACCTCGGTGTAGTAGCTATAGAAAAAAGAGCCTTCTGGTCGGCCTCTACAAGGGTCGCCAACAACAACAATTTCATTTTATAAATATATATATATATATATATATATAAAGTTTCTGTTATAATATTACACTATTTCATTATATATATTATATATATATATATATATATATATATATATACACACACACACACACACACATGTACATTTTAGCTTGATTTAGTTTTATGGCATGTCAACCATTGTTGGTTATTTAACACCAAATACATATATATCAAATACGTAACGTAAAGTTGATGACCGTAGTCGAGGGCGACCAGAGGGACCCCTTTTCAATAGCTACTACAACGAGGTATAGGGGAGGGTGCTACTCCTTCCCAGGAAAAAAATACGTATGATTTGTAAACAATTTTTGTTGATAATGTTTTTAAATGAGTCTGAGCTCATGTTTGTTTGTTTTTGCATAAATGGTTTCAAATATTGCTATATAATAGTCATGATTTAACATCCGTCATTTGTTTGTACACATTTAAATAGATATACATAATCTGTAAGAGATGAGTTTGTCAATAATTTCATTTTTAAATGAGTTAAAAATAATTTTTTTGCACACTAGTATTGCTATTGTTTCTACACAGTTCAAAGGTTTCAATTATTGTTATCTAACATTGTACCATAGCCATGATATGGCTATGTGCGAAATGTACATCGAATGTCCATAAAGATAAAACATAGGAAACACGAAACACGACTACTTAGTTCAGGTACGAAACTTTTTATTACCTTTGAGTTTAAAGGTTCTTCGACATAAGGAGAGAAATACACATTCTTTCTATTCTGGCTTTTTCATCTGCCCCCCATCTCATGCGGTGCCCTTAGCGCGCAAATTCGTCTGGCTTCGGTGAGCAAGCGAAAGTCGATCCTTCTCGTTCGGTGACCATTTCTCAACTCAACTGACTTTCTTCAAAATTCCCAAAATCCTCCGCGCGCTTTCGGTGCGTGGCGTCATTCGCATTTGCTAGCCCCGTTTCCCATCTGGGCTATGGTGACATCTCTGAGTGACGCGTCTGCTCCGCCTGCGCACGCGCGTAAACACCTGTGCCCAAGTTTGCACCTAACTAACCCATGTGCTGAGCCCAAAGGCATAAAACGAAATCCCTCGGACATTATATTATAACATGACAATTTCTATTCAATATTAATTATTTGCTTGCACACAGTCAAATAGTTCCAAGAATTGCTATGTTATATCAATACTTAAAATTAGGCACACAGTTAAAGAGTTTCCAGGATTATCGTTTAACATTGATATTTCTATTCAACATTACTCATTCGTTTGCACGCAGTTAAATGGTTCCAAGTATTCCTATGTATCACCAACAATTCAATTTAACCTCAGTCATTTGTTTACACACACTTAAATGATCAAGCAGTTCTATTTCTAACAATTCAATATAAGTTATTTGCTTGCACATAGTTAAAAGTCAAACAGTTCTATTAGACCCATAGATAAGACTCTACCAGGTGTTACCACTCTGAGACTAGAGTGGACCTCATCATCGGATTATTTAATGTCATATCCAGGACACTTTTACCCCTCTGCAGAAATGCAGTTGGTGTATTCTGCAGGCCAGGTGACTGGGCAGTGTAAATTTTGTAATATAATTGTACAGTATTTCATATATATATATATATATATATATATATATATATATATATATATATATATACATATAAAACTTGTGTTACATTGTCTTCTGTATATAAGTTTTATATTATATAAATTTTGTATCCCAATATTTCATATATAATATATGTATCTATGATAGAATAAGACATGAACAGATGTTTGACTCTGTCACGACCTCAGATAATAGAAAATTCCATTTTGATCATAAAGGAAGAAAAGGACATGCTATACATTGGAGAGAAAATGAAAGCAAAGATGATAAAAAAAAAAGAAAGAGAATTGACAGGAAGTTGTCATGCTATACATCTGAAGCTTATCATCTGCTTTAATAAAGTAGATGGAAGAAAGGAAAAATGAAATGAAGGTGAGACAGAGATATGAAGAATAAATTTCTCAAAAATTTTGTGTAGAAAGAAAAACAAAAAAAAATGAGACACACCTAAGAAAGACAAAAAAAAAAGGATGGGAAAAATGTAAAAACAAGAAAGAAACAGAAAAGACATATAAAGAAATATGTAAAAGGGAAAAATACACTTATTTTGATAGTTTTAGTTTTATGGCATATCAACCATTGTAGGTTATTTAAAGCCAAATCCATTTTTATACATATAAACAGTTCTATTTCAAACGATTCAATTTAGCATAAGTACAGAGTTTAGTTCTATTTAACCCATAGATAGGACCCTCTCAAGTACTACCACTCCAGGCCAGAATGGTCCAGGAAGTGATGGCAATGAAGGGGTACTCCGCATTTCCCAAAGCTCCAGCATTACTGGAACCTCACCATCAGATTGTTTAGTGTCATATGCAGGACACTCGTTGGGGAAGTCTTGCTTCTCTGCAGAGATGCAGTCGGTGTATTCTGCAGCCCCAGCTGACTGGGCTATTTGATAGTTTATTTAAAAAAAAAAATGACATGATATATCATACACGATAACGTTTTCCCAAAGTAAACAACTTATTCAATTTTAATAGAATTGCTGGTACTTGTACATTAAGAGAAAAAAATTTAATTTAATATTAAATCTGAACTGGTAATAAGAGTAATTAATTTTACTTAAATCGGTTATAGGAGTAATTAATTATGCTAATTTATTCATTGATTTATTAGCCAGGAAGTGATTAAGTGATTAATAATGATAACCAAAGAAAAACTTGATACAAAAAGTTTCGAGTCAGACCAAAGACTCAAAAAATGGTACTTGATGCTGCCTTGCTTAGCACTCAGAATTATAAGGTAAGGATCAAGGGTAAAGTGGAGTAATCCAGGGAATGGAGTAGCGCCCTCTCCTACACCTTAGTGTAGTAGCTAGAGAAAAAGGAGACTATGGGTCACCCTTGACTAAGGTCGCCAACTTTACTTATATATATATATATATATATATATATATATATATATATATATATATATATATTTCTTTAAGAAAAAACAACGAAACCAATCACAAAGGATTATAAATTAGATAATTGATCTGATGAAGTC
>OY757924.1:10847688-10897688 GCA_963585895.1 Sepioteuthis lessoniana | reverse complement strand
GGGCGCTACTCCTTTCCCTGGATTGCTCCACTTTACCCTCGATACGCACCTTATATTGTCGAGTGTTAAGCAAGGTGGTATCAAGTACCATTTTTAAAGTCTTTGGTATGACGGTATCTGGGATTGAACCCAGGTCTCCTGGACCACAGGCGAACACTCTACCCACTAGGCCAATGAGACGGTTTATATATATATATATATATATATATATATATATATATATATATATATATATATAGGACGAAGTGGGTGGGGACTGGAGATAGGTTCGTAATAGTAATAAGTTAGAATGTAAGGAGTTGAATGGAGTAGCGTTTTTTTTTTCTTTTTGAGAAATATGCATTAGATTGTTAATATGAGCATAGATTATAGATAAACGGGGAGGGAGATCTAGGCAAATAAGTATGAGTTAATCTGTAGCAAATGATTTCGTGAGCCAAATAAATGGGAGTATTTTCTTTTTTTTTTTTTTTTTTTTTGGCTTCGAATAAGGGTATAAGGTAAGAGTTAAAGACTGACTGAATAGTTTGAGTAGGGGCTTATTTCATGTTAATTTGAAAGTATTAGTATAGGATAGATTTGGGGTGGAATATGTGTAAGTCTTCTTAAAGTGTAAATCATGGACGTGGACTAGTATTAAAAATACCATCTTACCTCGATACCGAATCCGGAAGTAGTCAGCCGAGGTATTTGTTGCACGCCCAACCTTACGGGCAAGTGTGGCACAAGACCTTTTTTTCGGTGAGTCCTGGCGCAGGGCCGTAGCCCACACGCGCCCGGCATTTCCCAAAAATGCCTACGGCCCCGTCGGAATTCTCCTTATCAGGGGCGCCTTAGGCGCCGGGCGATTAACCCAACCTCCCCGAAGGGAGTAAAAGCCTGTGGGGAAGGCCACCTGAGGCCGAAGGAATTCCCCAGGCACCGAGACACACTCGGCTAGATCCGTGCCTCGACAACACAGCCGGCCAAAGCGCTACCCAGCACCTGGAGAGGTCCAGTCCAAAATCAATCTGTCACCAAAATGATTTGGACCGCGGCTGAAGTAGTCAGCCGAAACCGGATGAGGTAAAGATGGTATTATATATAGTAGAGGAGTGTGGAATGCCCTGTTTTTCATTGGGTGTTACTGAAGGACAGATGTCTATGAGAACGGCCAAAGTCCGGCCTTATTAGAATTTTTTTTTTTGCTTTGGTAGAGGCACGAGCGTAGCACGTCGCGATCAAGGAGGCGGCTTGGCTCTTTTAGAGTCATGCCGGGGTTTCTGTCGGAGCCGATATGATGCAAAAATAACCCGAAATCGGTGATGAAGTCAGTTGCATCACTGAAGACCTCCTTGATGCATCGAGGATATATGATTGAAATACACACACACACACACACACAGTGCGACGTGTAAATTGTCATTTCGTATTATTAACTTCACATATACGCTTAATTTTTTTCTTCAGTTTTTATCTACTGTGCAGGAAACTAGAATTCAGTTGGGCACTGTCTGTGAGGAAAGCAGCACCATGACGTAATTTACAGAAATTTGGAAACCACATTGTACAGATGAGGATTCACACCGGATGCCCATATACAAAGATGTCCGAGTATTTACATCTCAATCAGCAGACAGATTCAGATTCATATTGATGAAAACCAAACATCCAGTACACATCATGGTGTTTGGAGGTGACCACTAGTGCTGGTAACATTATGCCTTCATTTATCTTTCCACATGGCTTCATGCTCAAAATGGAGGCCTACATCAATTGCCTGAAGGAAATATTGCTAGCCTCGATCTGATTTAGGGGTTAGTTGCGAGAAGATCCTACGTCAGCCAACACACAAGCAAGAGAACATATTCTTGGGTTTGAGAAAATTTCGGCGACCACATGACCTCTAACATTTGATCAGCTAGCTCCCCAAATTGCAACCCCTTTGATTATTATGTGTGGGTTGCAGTCGAACAAGAGACCAACAAGACTCGATGCAACAGCCAAAATGAAGAGTCTATTCGAAAGACTTGCAGGAAATTCCGAAGATGTCTGGAGGCAGTTGAATCCAATGACAATTTCTTTGAATAAATTTAATCAATAGTAAGTAAAGTTGGTGACCGTAGTCGAGGGTGATTCAAAGGCTCCTTTTTCGATAGCTACTACACCAAAGGGTAGGAGAGGACGCGGCTTCTTTCCCTGGATTGCTCCACTTTACCCTTGATCTGTACCGTATAATGCTGAGTGTTAAGCAAGGAGGCATCAAGTACCATTTTTTAGTCTTTGGTATGACTCGATCTGGGATTGAACCCAGGTCTCTCAGGTCATTGGCGAACACTCTAACCATTATACCAATGTCTGGTATAGTACCTCAAGACATTTTCATGTAAATTTGTAAATATATCCAATAAAGAGAGATGTCAGTATTATTTGAATTTTTCTGTAATCTAGACGTCATTTTACCCATCCCGTCCCATATATTACAAGGTTTATATTAAAATCAACTTCGAAGAGGCTTAATGCCAGAAACTCACTGCTGCCAGAGAGAGACACCGCAGAGCAGCATCGGCAGTGATCACAACTGACTTCCAGTGCCCCCACTGTTCAAGACTCTGTGCCGGGGCTGCAGAGCCACCTCCGTGTTCAAGAGTTGTAGAATCCAAACGTCATCATCGGATCCGGTGGACAACTACCATATCAAAATATTTTATATTAATATATATACATCACAATATTTTCTTTATTTCCATTCACTGGTCCCACGAGGTGGAGCCCAGTCGGCTGGGCTGTAGAATACACTGACTGCATCTATGCAGAAGAGTAAGGATCTCTAATGAGTGTCCTGGATATAAAACTAAGCTATCAGAAAGTGAGGCTCAAATCCTGAAGTTCTGGGTCAGAGTGGATCTGGGAGTAATGGCAATGAAAGGGTACTCCATACATCCCACCCCAGATTTCCATAACTGTAGCCTCACCATCAGATAAAGTTTAATGCCATATCCAGGACACTTATTGTGTGTGGAGGGTACCCCTCTGCAGAGATTCGGATGATTGGTTTGGTTTTATGGCATATCAACTCTTGTAGGTTATCTAATGCCAAATCCTGTTTATACATATATTAAATGTATATGATTTGTAAACAAATAGTTTATAGGTCATATTTTTAAATGAGCCAGAGCTCATTTGTTTGCACACAATTAAAAGGTTTCAAGTATTGCTATCTAACACTAATAATTCTATTTACTATTAATAATTTGTTTGCACACAGTTAAATCGTTTCAAGTATTCCGATGTAAACCTAACAACTCAGTTTAACATCAGTCATTTGTTTGCCCACAGTTATATAGTTAAACAGTTCAGTTTGACAGAAAGATGGGACCCTAAAAGGTGCTATCACACCAGGTTTGAGTGGACCTGGGAGTAATGGCAATAAAAGGGTACTCCACATTCCCCAAAACTCCAGGACTGGAGCCTCTCCATCAGATGTAGTTGACTGTCATGCACAAGACACTACAGGGTGGAACGATAAAATTGTCGCCCTAGAAAAGACAATATGATTCCATTTCCGTTTAATGAAAACCGGTTTTCTTTTTTTGTTGCAGACCATCTACTAGTTGGCCAGTTGTGTATAATCCCAAGAGCGATAGGAGCCTTCTAACATGTCTGAAAGTGACACAATGTTCAACGAGATGTGCCGCTGTACAACCCATGCTCTCTATGTTATATTTTGACCTTCAACCCGGCCCAAAAATGCTATTCCAAGGTGATGCACCCGAAGGAAGTGACACATTCCAATGGCCAGTAATCGAAAGAGATCGCGTGGGCGGATTAAGGCTTATAATATGGGACAAGGTGAAGGTCCCACGGTGCCATTACAATGATGCACCGGAAGAGAGTGACCTGTGAACTGCATGACAGTTATTTCCGCTTGATGACGATTAAACATTCGATTTCAAAGATCCAGTGGGTGATCGTGTGGGCGTTGAATTATTATATAACGCAGTTGAGTTCGAGTCCAGTTGGCAGGGGCAGTTGAGTTGAAGATAGGACGGAGTTATAGACGAAATGTGGTAGGGAAAGCCACATCAGGCCGAAGGGGCCTTTGGGCCCTGATGAGTGGGCCCTAGGCCTCCAGTTGAGCAGCCCTAGAGAACAAGAAAGACACAACGTGACGGTCATAACAGTGGGGTCAAGATATTACAGTTTATGTTCGGTCTCCAGCTCACTCTCACACAACCTTTTCGAAACCTTACAAATAAAGTGAGAGGTAAATATATTTGTAAAGAAGTCTTCCTGCGTCATTCTGCGTGCGTCGTCTTTATCGTCCTGCGTCTGTTATCATTGCGTCGGTATGTATCCAGTATATATATGTATATTTCTGCATGAATCAGCAGATGACAATGCAACATCTACTGATCCAAGTTATGACAACGGGACCATTGCCAGCACCCTCAAAATGCAAATCCGGACGGTTCAACGTTTGAGGGTGATGAAAACAAAGTTTGCCAACTTTACTTTTATATATATATATACACATACAGGGTGGAACGATAAAATTGTCGCCCTAGAAAAGACGACATGATTCCATTTCCGTTTAATGAAAACCGGTTTTCTCTTTTTTTTTTTTTTTTTTTTTGTTGCAGACCATCTATTACTTGTGTACAAATCCCAAGAGCAATAGAAGCCTTCTATCATGCCTGAAAGTGACACAATGTTCAACGAGCAAGATCAGAGATGCGGCGCTGTACAACTCATGCTCTCTACCGATCCAAGTTGTGACAACAGGACCATTGCATGCACCCTCAAAATGCAAATCCGGACAGTTCAACGAGCCCAGGGTAATGAAAACAAAGGTTCCGGCTATGGTTATGGTCTTTGGTGTAGTTTCAAGTGAGGGCCACATCATGCCACCTCACATCTTCGAAGTCGGCTTGAAAGTCAACACCAAAGTGTACCTGGATGTGCTGAAGAGTGTGATGATCCCCTGGTGCAATCGGGTGGCAGCAGGACTCGGCGCTGGCCCACAAGTCCAAAGAGACCCAGGCTTGGCTTCAGAAAGAGTGCTACAACTTTGTACCCTTCTGTCACTGGCCCCACTCCTTCCCCGACCTGAACCCACTGGACTACTTCGTTTGTTCATACGTCGAGAACATCACCAACATGACCTCACACAACACCAAAGCCAGCCGGATCGCCGCCATCCGCCGAGTATTCGCCAAGCTCCTACCGGCGCTTGTGGAAAAGGCATGCTCCCAGTTCTGGATCCGTATCGAGGCGGTGATTGAGACTGAAGGCGGCTACATTGAATATATGTCAGCTCGACAACATCATCAAGTTACCTGAATTGATTTTTTCAATAAAAGTTTTAAAATAAAGCTGTAGTGTTGTTTTCTTTGGACGACAATTTTATCATTTCACCCTGTAGTCCTATTTGATCCATAGATGGGACCCTAACAGGTACAACCACTCCAGGTCAGAGTGGACCTGGGAGTAATGGTAATGAAGGAATATTTTGCATCCTCTAAAGCTCCTGGCCTGGAGCCTCACCATCAAGTGGTTTAATATTATATCTAGGACACTTGTTGGGGTGGGTGTCTTACTCCTCAGCATAGATGCAGTTAGCGTATTCTACAGTTCCCCTTTCTTACTTACTTGGATAGTTTATGAGATTGGAAGCAAGTGGCCTTACAGTTGCTGTTTTGTTGGGGCTGCTACTAGGATTTATTCAAAACAGAATGTAGAATTCTTGTTTAGCTCCCTTCAGGTTGGTTTGATTTATTTTAATGCCATATCTATTCCTGATAGGTCATTTAATGCCAAAATTTATTGGTAAATGTTTAATTACACTTTTTTTTCTGTATAATCATTTACTTGCACACAGTTGTAAGTATTCCTATCTAATACTAATAATTTATAAACAATGATATGTAATTATTCCTATTTATTATATGTTATTTGGTTTCAAGTATTTCTAACATGAATAATTTTGTTTGGTTTGGTTTGGTTTTATGGCATATCAACCATTGTAGGTTATTTAATGCCAAATCCTATTTGTACATATATATTAAATACATATGATTTGGTTGGGTTGGGTTTTATGGCATATCAACCATTGTAGGTTATTTAATGCTAAATCCTCTTTGTACATATATATTAAATACATATGATTTGGTTGGGTTGGGTTTTATGGCATATCAACCATTGTAGGTTATTTAATTCCAAATCCTCTTTATACATATATATTAATTATATATGATTTGGTTGGGTTGGGTTTTATGGCATATCAACCGTTGTAGGTTATTTCATGCCAAATCCTCTTTATACATATATATTAAATATATAGGATTTGGTTGGGTTGGGTTTTATGGTATATCAACCATTGTAGGGTTATTTAAAGCCAAATCCTCTTTATGCATATATATCAAATATATATGATTTGGTTTGGTTGGGTTTATAGCATATCAACCATTGTGGGTTATTTCATGCCAAATCCTCTTTGTACATATTAGATATATATCATTTGTAAACACATTTTATTAATAACATTTTCAAACAAGCCTGAGCTCATTTTTTTTGCACACAGTTAAACAGTTTCACTAATTTCTATCAAATATGAATAAGTCTATTCACTATTAAACATTTGTTTGCACATAGTTAAATGGTTTCAAGTATTGCTATGTATCACTAACAATTCAATTAAACATTAGTCATTTGTTTATAATCAGTTAAATGATAAAACAGTTCTATCTAGCATGTCAACAAAGTTAAATGGTTTCAAGTATTTCTATGTATCCATATTTACCCAACCCCTCTGCTCGGGCAGGATATGACACAAGGTCAATTTTTGAGTAGAGTTTAACAGGTTTGAATTCTGCGTTTTCCTTCTCCTAGACTAGTTGCCTCCCCAAGGCTGAAGAACCTAGTCTGCCCTACTATTTTACCCATAGCTGGAGGGAGAATAATTGGATTCATACCTTTTCCAAGGGTATTAGTGCTATGTGAAATGTAATCAGCCTCATCCAGGATTTGAACTCATATCGCCATGTCCGTTTCCTACGGTGATAACCATTACACCACTATTTCTATGTATCACTAACAATTCAATTAAACATCAGTCATTTGTTTACACAGTTAAATGATCAAACAGTTCTATATAGCATGTCAAGAAAGGACAGTTAAATTGTTTCAAGTATTTCTATCAAATATAAATAATTCTATAAAATATTAATCACTTGTTTATACACAATTAAGTGGTTTCAAGTAAAATGATTAAACAGTTCTATTTGACCCATAGATAGGAGCCCTACTGGTAGTATAACTCCATGGCCGAGTTGGCTAGGGTGGCAGAATACACAGATTGCATTTGTACAGAGGGATAAAACTCCCCCAACAAGTGTTGTGGATATGAGACTAAACAATCTGATGGTGAGGCTCCAGTAAAGCTGAAGCATTTGGGAATGTAGAGTACCCCTTCATTGCTATTACTCCCAGGTTCACTCTGGCTGAAAGTGGTAGCACTTGATAGGGTCCTATCTAGGGGTCAAATAGAACTATTTGACATATAAACTGTATGCAAACAAATGGCTTATGCTAAACTAAATTATTAGAAATAAAACTGTTAGATCATTTAACTTTTATTTAAACAAATGATTGATTTTTTATTGAATTGTTCATGATACATCGAAATACTTGGAACAATTTAACAGTGTGCAAAAGAATGAGCCTAGGCTTATCTAAAAATATTATCAACAAAATGTGTTTACAAATGATTTATATTTAATATGTATGTATAAAGAGGATTTGGCATTAAATAACCTACAATAGTTGATAAGCCATAAAACCAAACCAAATGGAGGTGCCCGTGGTGTAATGGTTATCGTCGCAGGAATTTGACATGGCGACACAAGTTCAAATCTTGGACTGATTGCATTTCACATAGCACTAATACCCTAGGGAAAGGTATGAATCCAATTATTCTCCCTCCAGCTATGGGTAAATAGTAGGGCAGACTAGGTTCTTCAGCCTTGGTGAGGCAACTAGTCTAGGAGAAGGAAAAACTGTTAAACTCCGCTTAAAAAATTGACCTTGTGTCATATCCTGCCCGAGCGGAGGGGTTGGGTAAATATGATAAAACCAAACCAAACCATATATATTTGATATATATGTATAAAGTGGATTTGGCATTAAACAACCTACAATGGATGATATGCCATAAAACCCAACTAAATCAAATCATATATATTTAGTATATATGTATAAAGAAGATTTGGCATTAAATAACCTACAATGGTTGATATGCCATAAAACCCAGCCCAACCAAACTAAATAATAATCCTTAATAAACAATCAGAGCTTCAAATTCTTCATTTAAACAATTTACAGTATCAAGTATTCCTTTCAAATATGAATCCTTTTTAAACCGATTTTTTTGATAAATGGGGCCCTTAATTGGTTGACTAATTCAAGTCAGAGTGGATCTGAGAGTCATAGCAATGAAGAGTACTCCACATTCCGTAGAGCTTCAGAACTGTACCCTCATTACCAGATGATTTTTAGTATCCGACTCAAGATAACCACTTTTTTGGAGGAGCAAAAATAGGTGATAGGTCGTACTGGGTTACATGGTAATAGATGATTCTGGACACTCTTTGTAGAGCCTGTCAGTGATGGCGCAATGATTTCAATCACAAGTAGGTTTTTATGGGTGTTATGAACCTATTTCAACCAGAGATTTTTCCAAGGGCATTAGTACAAAAAGAAATGCAAAATACTTCATCAAGGATTAAATCGTGGCTCATTCAGACATTTTCTAACAGTTACTAGCAGTAGCGGATAATCCTCTGGGATTATCCACTACGACTAGTATCGTGTGTGGAGGAGAAGGTATTTCTTTTCCAAGGACATTCAAACAAATTATCCCATGACCTGATATATCATGATAATCCGCAGGGCCCTTCACTTCATGGCATCTCATTGAGCAATAGGGGTTACTTGGCAATGCCCATCTCCTCTCTAACTAAGAAAGTGAAAATATAAATAAAATTCAAATCAAATTATCCCACGATTTAATAGATTGTCTTGGGGCCACATATTGAGTCCGTTTTAGCATTTCTTGAGACAATGGGGCTATTGGGTGGCGCCCATCTCCTCTCCCGTAAATATAACTTAAGATTTTAATAAAAATCAAATAAAGTTATCCTCTGAGTTAATCAGTTGTTGGAGGGCAATACTGGGTTCTCCCTGACATTTTTTCGGAGTTGGAGGGGGGGGGCTCTTAGCAAGAGATACAGTCCTTGTATTCTAAGCCCCTGCCTGGAGGTGGGTGTATTTGGATTTTAAAAGTATGAAAGAAAAAATACCACGTTGCTTTAAAACAATAAACAAATAAACACTTGTTTCATTTGGTCTCATAAAGCGAGCAAGTTTATAAAAACGGTTATTCTTGACGCTTTTTCGGGATATGTCGGTAAAATGAAATTGGGAGGCTACTCCCATTTGGTGATTTATAGATCGTGTTAGTACCTATCCGTCTATCTGTCTGTCTGTCTCTCTCTCTATGTTTCTCCCTCTATGTCTGTCTGTCTCTCTCTGTTTCTCTATGTCTGTCTATCTGTCTCTGTTTCTCTATGTCTGTCTCTCTCTCTCTCGGAAAACTTTTACAAGCAACTAATTTATTGAATTTATTTATTTATTCCTAAGTTATAGCTGAAGTAGTACCACTGCTGTTATTTTACAAGGATGGTTTGGACATTAAAATAACCCATGATGGTTGATATGCCATTAAATAAAGAAAAATCTTGTTCGTCGGAAACTTTTGCACATATGTCGATGCCACAATCCTGAGAGTTACAAGCCCCAAATTTTAATATCCAATGGACAATACAAAGTAAAACGTACCTCAACACAAGTTTATTTTTTCATCGAATTTTTAGACATTATTACCCGCTATAAACAATAAGGGCACTGGCCTCCCTTATTTTACCGACATATTCCGCAAAATCGCCACAGTTTTAAAAATACACTCAGATAACTGAGGTACCTTTAGGAGCTAAAAAAATGTACATGTTTGTCCAGGTACTAAAAATATGATAAATTCTAAAAATCCTAACGTTTAGGCATTTTAAGATGCTAAAATTGAACCACGTGAATTCTGATAATCTACCAAGAACCTAATTTTATTTTGACATTGGGTACGACCACGCACAATTGACTAAAAATCGATATGTAATGGATTATCACCCAAAAATTGTAGATAAAAATTAGTTTTATTGTTATAATCTTTGTGAAGAAAGATGAAAATGTCAAGAAAATTCTGATGGATAAAAATGATTGTTTACATACTAAAAGCTGTTGTTTTGGTTAAAAACCATATTTCCGAACGGGACCACAAAAACAGCAATGTGCTCGTTAAAAATCAAATAATTTGTTTTTCAGCAATAATAATTATTTTAAAAGACTATATTTAAATAACTAATAATTTTTTTTCAAGCAATAATAAATATACATAAAAAAAAAATATTTTTTCAACTAAAAAGTAATAAATGATTTTTTAAATAAACACAAATAAAATGTTTGCTTTTAAATAAATTATTTTTTTTAAATAAAGAATAAAATGATGCCTTTTTATGATAAACATTATTTAGAAGAAAAAAAAACAATAATAAATGATTTTTAAAAAATAAACAGCATTTTTTTTCCAAATAAACAAATGAATCAAAAATAAATAATCTAATAAATCATTTTTTTTAATATATAGAAATATTTTTCCAACTAACATCTTTAAAAAATAGTAATAAAAGGATTTTTTTAAATAAAAAATAATAATTAATTCTTAAATAAACACAAATATTTTAAAAATAGTTATAAATTATTATTTTTAAAAAAATTGTAATAAAATGATTGTTTTTAGTTTTGTTTGATAAAGAGTAATAAGTAATTTTTAAAAATAAAAAGATAAACAAATAAATGTGTTTTTTTTATAAACTAATATTTTTTCAAACAGTAATAAATTATTTTTTTTTAAATCAGTAATAAAATGTTTTTGTGGGTATGGGGTTAATAAACTGATCTTATTTAAAAACTTATAATTTTTTTCCCAAAAAACAGTTATAAAAACTTTTTTTTATTTTTTAGTAAAAACATTTTTTAATAATGATTTTGAAAAGTAAATTCTAAAAGTTTTTAATTTATAGTATTGTGTTTATTTAGAGGGCCATGCTTCAAGCAACTCATAAAATACTAAAAGTTTTCTTGTTTAAAAAACGAAAAACTAGAAATGTCAATTTCAAAGTGAAAGTTAAAGTGAAATTGAACACAGAATTCAATTTCAAAGTTTATTTCTTTTGTTTAAATGAAAACAAAGACAAAATTAGATTCGTCAAAAAAAGTATAAGGTCTTACCAAATAAAAGATTAAACACTACTTGTGCATGGTGAATCTTGTGGGTACACAGAAGGGTAGTTAAACTACCGATAATCCACAATAATCCGTGACAGGAGATTTCCATAGCAATCATCAAGGGTCGTAGTACAGCCAGGGGTGAATCCGACCGTGCACAAAGGGCCAGCTGATTCCAACTTGCCGATGAAGGGACCTCCTTAATCTGATTCTTTTTCGGGTCATTTTCAGCGGGGGTCTTCCTCGTTTCAGCTGATTTCGCCTCGGCTTCTTTGTCGTCAGATGTTTTTTTACTGCCTGCTTCATCCCCGTCGGCATTAAACCTCCTCCTCGTCGAGGTAGACATCTTTCACGTTGTTTGTTTTTATTTATCTCTCGATTTTTTTATGGATTTACTCGATGAGTTGACGAGAAGAGGCAATGAAAGAAACGTTTATTTTCCTGAATAATAAATATGCCGAAAAATAAAATATAAATAAATCTATAAAAGAAAAAAAAATATTGATAACCAAACCCTTGGCCTCGAAATGTGACAAAAATTGTCGGAGTAACACTATGGGAAATCCCCTTACTGTTGCATTGTGGGAAGGAGTCACGTGGTTAACAGTAGTAGCTCTTCTGGAATATCACGCAATGTATGATGGGACGGTATTTTATATGGAAACTTCTTGTTGCCACAATTGTCTTATTTATTTCTTTTCGTTGATCTTTAATTTGCGATTGGTAAAAACGAAACAATATTTGTGTCCGCTTCAAAAATGCGCCCGGAAAAATTAGCGATAATACAAATTGCTGAAATGGGTCGATAAAAGATATTTTAGGTAAAGAGAAAATATATTTATTTAAAAAAAAAAGATGTGAAATTTATTGATGATGGAGAAAAAAGCAATTGCTGAACCTCTTCTTGTATTATTTTATGAATGATTGTTTTTATGCAAAGTTTTAAAAATTAAAAAGTCGTATGAGCTGGATCGGAAGATAAACAATGTATGAAAGAGGCTAAAAAAATTTAATGTTGAATTTAGAAAAATAAAAAAGAACAAGACATATTTAAAATATTATACTTCTATTTCTACATGTATCATATTTCGTCTTACAGTATCAGCGATAAGATGGCAAGAAAATGAAAGCAAAATGTCCATCTAAAAAAATTGTCCGTTATTATGTGTGTGTGTGTGTGTGTGTGTGTGTGTGTGTGTGTGTGTGTGTGTGTGTGTGTGTGTGTGTGTGTTTAAGCGTTTTTGTATGATAATTCATTCTTCCCCCTTTTCTTTTCTTTTCTTTTATGCTTTTCTTTCTTTCTTTCTTTCTTTCTTTATTTATTTATTTATTTTAATTTTTTGGCTGCATTTTTTTCACGGGCTTTTGAAAATAATCTCAATCTACCAAACAGATGGTCATAAGTTATTCGTAATAAAGGAAAACAATTTCAATCGTAAAGATTTTAAAGTTTATCAACCGCTTCAGATAGCATGCCTGTTAAGTGGATGTCTGACGAGTCTGTAGTGGTTTTGTTTAGCTGCGTGGAATTATTATTCAACGAAAGGACAAAATTTGTTTAAATGAAGAGCCGAAACCACATAAATTGAGTTGAAGAATTATAAGAAGGGTGTATTTATTAACAAACAACAACGAAATTGTACTGCAAGCAAGAGAAATATGCAAAAGATGTGTTTCTACGAAAGAGTGTGTAGGGAACGAATAAATAAAAATAAAAGAATAAATAATTTAAATTGAATTTTTAAAAAAGAAGAAAACTATTAAATTTGCTGAAACTCACATAGGTCTCAGACGCATGTGTAAAGAAAAAGCGATCTCCCGACAGAGGGAACAGGTTCATTCTCTTTCAGGCAGTGACCGGCGATTTTACAACATCATTGCTGAGAGGTGTCTGGGCGCCACGCATATGTCTTTGGACGAGGCGTTGGTGAATCCCTTTCACCCAGTAGCATCTCTCTCTCGGTTAACAGTATGCTGGAATATAAAAGACTACGAAATGGAACTACAAACTAAAACAACTGGACTTTGACAAACTTCCAAAAGAAACTGACCCTTATGGAATCTTTAAATACCAAATGAGGACAAGCATATGCAAGAAACAATTAACGTGTTTTAGACTTCTTAACTGGGGGATTAAACCATTTCACTTGTATTCAGGGAAAACTCCCCCACCTATGAAATGGTTGTTGAACCCAGGAAATAAAGGAGAATATAAAAGAAACGTCTTCGTTTCCCATCTGTTACTGTCTTCTTTTGTATAATTCTTTTTGGTCCACTCTTGTTCAAGGAGTTACACCGACTAGCCAACGTGGGGTAAAATAAAATAACCTCATAATGAAGTCAGATATCAAACGGCAACATAGTTTGGCCCTTTAACCTTGTCCTTCAGTCTGAACTCCATAAGTGTTCAAACAAAAAGTTCTGTCAATATGTGTCAATATTTCCGAGATAAGGTATTAAGTACATTATTTACATTTTTCGGACTATTGTCCTCATCTTTGTCGCCATGTTTATCACAACGTTTCGGCCGTTGTACGCTCCGGCCTTCTTCAGGTGGTTGGAATGTCGAACTAAGCCCTTTATTTCGCTCACCGGGGTAGACTGTTCTTGTTACACGAGCCATGTTTAATGGATGTCAGTTATCAGTTATCTCCTGTTAATTCCCCCCCCTGAAAGTTCTCCATTGCCTTCCCCGGGTATTGAACTTACACTCTTTTGGGTATGTCATTGGATCTAACCAACGCCTCTATCCACTGTGCCATGTGTCCTGGAGGTGAGCGAAATAAAGGGTTAAGTTTGACATTCCAACCACCTGAAGAAAGCCGGGGCGTACAACGGCCAAAACGTTGTGATAAACATGGCGACAAAGATGAGGACAATAGTCCGAAGAATGTAAATGAAAACTTATGTTCCTACGAAAAAGTTATTTTTGGAACCTCTGACAAAAATAAGCGTTTCATACACAGAAGTGATTATTCTGCATTCAGTATATTTTAAGCGAAGTTATGGGGATTTTTATAAGCCCTGAAAAGCCCGATTTATTCCTACGCTTTGTAAAAGAATAAACCGTACTTCAACAGCAGTAGGGAGATGGGTGACAGCTTTTGAAGAAAGGAGACGAACAACTTTTAGTATAACAAAATTTATATACACCAAACAATAAACAGGGTTTTACACCAAATGGAACAAACAACAAATATTTAAGAGTTCAAAAAAGAGTTCAATGTTCTAATAGGTGGTAAGTGTATAAGAGTTAGGTTAGGTAAGGTTTTGTAAGGTTAGGTTATAAGGTGTAAGGTGAAGTTTTGCAGATAAAATGCCTGGAGGGACTTTGCTGTGATCTTGGTTCCTCAGGACGTGCGTTCGTCGCTCTTGGCTCTTGGCTCCTGGCTAGTGGAAGGTACCAAATACGTTTGCCGTCAAGGGCTGCTACGAATGGACCTGTTGCTAACAGCGGTGGGAGTGGAAAAAAGAGGAAGAATCTTCAGGTGGAGCTCTTTTTATAGTGGACACCACGTGACCCCCCAAGAGGCTGCTGATATTCGATGAAACAGGATCACCAGTTCCTTAACAAATTTCCACAAATCCGCAATATAGTAGTAATTGCAGCGAAAATAATATTAATAAGTGTAAGGATCACTTATACTCCAATGTATATAAAAACACGTATGTAGATGTACGAGGATCATTAGATAAGTTTCCAGACTTTTTTCGTACGGGCATTTAAAATTGTCATAGACTCTTGACTTTTTTCGTATGGGCACTTTTATTGATAATACACACATGAAACTCGAGTCCTCTTTGAAGTAATCTCCCCCGGCTGCAATGCACTTGTTGTACCGTTCCAACAACTTCTGCAAGGCTCCATCGAAGTCCTCTTGTGTCAGCGTGTCAATGACCTGCGTCACAGCCTCTTTCATCTCCTCAATTGTCTCATAACGACAGCCTCTCAGCTTAGGGAATAAGCAAACGTCACAAGGAGCAAGGTCTGGACAATAGAGAGGGTGTGGAACTGTCTTGATGCCTATCTTGGTCAAATAGTCTGTGACAAGGATGGAGTTGTGGACTGGTGTGTTGTCCTGGTGGAAATGCTACGGACCCGATTTGAAGAGTGTTGGCCTCTTCCGACCGAATCTCTTTCTGAACTCCCTTAAAACCTCAACATAGTAATCGTAACCGTAACCCTAACCCTTTGGCCAATCAACTCTGGTATATTGACTTCCTTACTCCTCCCGCACCTCTCATCATCCCTCACAGACTCCCTGCCTTCATTGAATCTCTTATGCCACTCAAAAACTCATGCTCGATTCATGCAAGATAGTCAAAAAGCAGTCTGAAGCATTCCATACGTTTCTGTGGCATTTTTTTCCAAGTTTAAAATAGAATTTTATTGCATATCGTTCTTCTAAAGTGTCCTCACGTCCAGATTGCATTTTTTAAATTCACCAGCTGTGACAATCAGGGTGTATTCCAATTGCTGCTGTAGCTGTTCATTTGAAGGTGAAATCATAAAAATTGGTCAGTCATCTCATAAGATGTATAGCAATAACCTAATGAATTTTCAAGAGTCTACGACAACTATAAATGCCTGTACAAAAAAAAAGGCTGGAAACTTATTGAATACACCACGTATTCGTTGATAGTTGTTAGCGACTGCAGATAGTTTAGTTCATTTCAATAACCCGAAGTAACTGGCTTGTTGTTCCAAGTTGAAATTTAATTCTCACTGTCATTGTTTTTGAGTTCAGCATGTTGACTGTCAAAGGTTTCTGTGAAAATGGTGGCTGAACAACCAGGCAAAAAAATATTTTCGTAGATTTATTTATAAGATTTTTGAATAGATAAGTAGATCAACTTGAGTTTTTTATATTTTAGGCGTCAATCTAAATATCCGCCCACGACTGGTTTTTGAGCCAATCGAAAGTTTGGCTTGATGTAATAAAATTCCGCTTTTTTATATCCTAGATTCGTAAAAAAAAATTAATTGTTTTTGCTTCTGGTTGAGATAATGAGTATTGTACCTCTTCGAGCCAAAAATTACGTTAATCGGTTCTCCTTTTTTTTCCTTACGTTTATCCACTAGGAACACATAAATCAAATTGTGATTCATCATCTCTCTCTCCCCCCCATCTCTCTCTCTCTCTCTCTCTCTCTCTCTCTCTCACACACACACATATTAAATATATATATCATAACCTGATGAAAGTTTAATGTTTCACATATAAAAACCGAAATGCTTTACGTTAGCTAAAAATAGAACCAACTCCAGAAGGCATGTTTTTAAATTTTTCTCCATCTTTGTACGTTTTCATATATATATATATATAGATAGATAGATTTTATTTGATTTTTGTCAACATTAAGCGTTTCGGTTTTTAAATTCCTACATCTTCTATTTTGTTGCCTCTTATCTATTCTCGCTTTGATGTGGTTAGTCCTTATGGGGTTATTTTGTGCTGCTACGAGAAGAGATTCAGTTTCTCTCTTAAGGTTTCCTTTTCTTAGCTACCACCACGTTTTCTCGTGTGAGATGTTAGTCGTTGGAGACATCCATAGAGTTGTTTTTCTTCCAACTTTTGTTTTCTGGTTATTGTCGTTCTGCTGGTCCTCGTGTTATTAGTATTGTTTCTGGTGGCTGTAATCAGTCTTCCTCCACGCTTTTGTATGTAGTTTTCGAGTGATTGTATCGATATGTTCACGCTGTATTCGATGCTGGTAAGTCCTCTTCCTCCTTCTCTTCTTGATACAAATACTCTGTCAACATCATCTCTTGGATCCAGTGTTGTATATTCACATGCATATACATCTAGATATACACATGCATATACATACAGAGTGAATCACAACGACACAATGATAAAGGACAAGCGAAGACTTCTTTAAAAAAAATATGTTATATTATAGTTCAACACCCACTCAATCGCCCACTCAATCTTTGGAATGGCATGGAATGGCATGTTTGATCGTCATCAAGCGGAAATAACTGTCACGCAGTTCACAGGTCACTCTCTTCCGGTGCATCAGTCTATGAGTGTCCCATTTCGCCAGCGAAGCCCGCCAACGCGATTTCCTCTCATAACAGCCATTGAAATGTGTCACTTCCTTCCGGTGCATCACTTTGGAATGGCAAGTTTGGCCGGGTCGAAGGTCAAAATACAACACCAGTGCTCGGCCAGTGGTCATTAGTTTTCTTGTTCTCTGGTCCATTTGTTTAAGTTCATTTTATTATTATTATTATTATTATTATTATTAAAAATTAGAATTGTTGGTGCTAAATAGCAATATTTGAAACCATTTAACTGTGTGCAAGCAATAAATAGCAATATATGAAGCTATTTAATTGTGTGTTGACAATGAATTGCAACACTTGGAACCATTCAACTGTGTGCAAATAGAACTATACTTAAAACCATTTAACTGTATGCAAGCAAAATAGCAATACTTGAAACCATTTAACTGTGTGCAAGCAATAAATAGCAATACTTGAAAATATTTAACTGTGTGCAAGCAATAAATAGCAACATTTGAAACCATTTAACTGCGTAAATATGAATGATTAATATTGAATAGAATTATTTATGTTGGATAGCAATACTTGAAATCCTTTAACTGTGTGCAAACAAATGAGCTCTGACTCGTTTAGAAATACTGTTACCTCCGAACTATTCGTTAAAAAATCATATAACATATATATGTTCGTGCATAAACAGGATTTGGCCTAAAATAACGCACAAAGGTTGATATGTCACAAGACACAACCGACCAACCAACCAACCAACCAAAATTACTTATATATACTTGCACCGATATTTGTCATACGCTCCACCAGCACACGAGTGTGGTACAAGGCCGTTTTTAGGTGGGTCTGGTCCCAGGGCCGTAGCCCAGACGCGTTCGGTAGGCCCAAAAATGCCTCGGACCCCTTCAGCATTCCCCTTTACGAGGTGCCTCGGGCGCCAGGCGATAAGCCTAACCTCTCCGAGGAGGGTTAAAGCCTGGGAGGATGGCCTCCTGAGGTCAGAGGTAATTCCAGTGAAAGGGGCACACCCGACCAGAACCGTGCGGCCGCATCACGACCGGCCAAAATGTGACCCAAACACTGGAGAGTCACGCCACTCAAAGGAAATGAGCGCACCTGCATGCAATGCATTATTGCACCAAGATATCAGCATCCAGGGACAGAAGAGGTGAGTGTGCCACCAAAAAAAAAAAAAAAAGCTAAATGAAACTTACCCTCTCCGATACCTGTGTGCACATGTCTGTGGTTTTCAAACTTTTGCTCTAAGACCCGTGTCTATTTCAGGGTCAATTGCGTGGACCCTCCTATGAATAAAACTTAAATCCCGTAGACACCCATATAAATAAAAAAAATAAACAAAATCTTGTGAAACCTCGTATAGAAAAAAATGAAATCTTGTGGACCCCCATGTAAATAAAAATCTCGGAAGGCCCCCACATAAATAAAAATGAAATCTTGTGAACCCCATATAAATAAAAATAAAGTCTTATAAATTCCAATATAAATAAAAATTTCACAGACACCTATGTAAATAAAGTTGAAATATGATGAATTTCCATATAGATAAGAATGAAATTTATCAAAAATATTCAATGAAAATTACATCGAATTTTTGTACTGAATCATGACATTTAGTACAGGGGTTTACAACCTTTTCGGCTCCTAGACCCCTTTCTATTTCAAGGTCTTTTTTGCGGACCCCATATGAATAAAAATGAAATCTCGTGGACCTCCGTATAAACAAGAGTTTATCAAAAATATTAATGAAAATTATATGAAATTTTTGCACTGAGTCATGACATTTAGTACAGTGGTTTTCAAACTTTCCAGTGTAGGAACCGATTTCTGTTTCAGGGTCTATCTCGTGGACCAGTCACGTCGTTGAACGGAAATCTGTGGGTGTTATGTAATGACATATGCAGATGCTCACGTGAGACACAGAGTTGTGTGAGTCTAGGAGTCTCAGCTTGTGGCAAGAAGAGATTCGGTCAGTCACGGAGAGCGCCAGTGCGCGGCTGGGCGCTCCACCGGGGCAGCGTCCGACAGAGCGGGCCACATCAGGCCTCCGGTTGAATACCACCCGGCTGAGAAGCAGAAGAAGAGCTAAATGGGACCTTGAAGATAACACTAGTAACTAGAGATATGAATTTGCGCTACTATTGCTAAGTGCTTCCGAGGTTGCTGAATTAGTCAACTAGTTTCAGAGAGCTAGCAGTGTCTCATCAACCGAGACAGACATCGACACGCGACTAGCAAAAGCATGGACAGCTCTCGGTAGGCTATCGGTCATATGGAAGTCAAACTTGACCGATAAAATGAAGTGCAGTTTCTTCCAAGCAATGATCGTGTCGATACTGCTATATAGATGCACTACATGGACGCTAACTAAACGTATAGAGAAAAAGCTGGATGGCAACTACACAAGAATGCCGCGAGCAATATTGAATAAGTCCTGGAGGCAGCACCCAACAAAGCAGCAGCCTTACGGCCACCTACTACCCATCACGAAAACCATCAAAATAAGACGAACTAAACGTGAGGGACACTGCTGAAGAAGTAGGGACGAGCTCATCAGTGATGTACTCCTGTGAACCCCTTCATATGGACAAGCAATGGCAGGACGACCGGTTCGAACCTACATACAGCAGCTCTGTGCCGATACGGAATGTAGCTCTGAGGACCTGCTGGAAGCAATGGATGATAGAGAGGGGTGGCGAGAGAGGGTCAGGGATATCTGTGCTGATAGCGTGATATGATGATGATGATGATGATTGCTAATTGGATGATATAAATTTTCAAGACACTCTCACAGCGTTTGCGGACCCTTACTGTTGAGGTTGTGGGTTCCCTGTCGTCCCTCGGTCACAGCTTGAGAACCCCTGATAAATAAAACTTACTCCTTAGTACCCACGAGTGTAGGTTTTTGCGATATGCGTCAGCTCTTCATGGGATCACTTTAGTTCACCTGCTTATCATATTTACCAACCCCTCCACTCGAGCAGGATATGACACAAGGTCAATTTTTAAGCGGAGTTTAACAGGTTTGAATTCAGAGTTTTCCTTGTCTTAGACAAGTTGCCTCACCAAGGCTGAAGAACCCAGTCTGTCCTACTATTTACCCATAGCTGGAGGGAGAATAATTGGATTCATACCTTTCCCAAGGGTATTAGTGCTATGTGAAATGCAACCAGTCTCGTCCAGCATTTGAACTCGTGTCGCCGTGTCCATTTCCTAGGACGGTAACCATTACACCACAGGCACCTATTTATGACTTTCCGCGAAAATACGAAAATACCAAAGTATTTAACCCACTCTACGTGGGTGTTGTGATGTGACACAAGGTCTGTCTAAAGTGAGCCCCCCAGGAATCAAGCTCCGGTGGTATTGGGGGTTTGTTAAAATAATTCACTTCCACTGGTATTTCTTTCCTTGGGACGCCGGTCAATAAACGCAGTTCTTGCTCCTTTCCATACAGTACCCAAATATGCGGATCTGATACTAAACTGTATCTGATGGTGAGGTTACAGTTCTGAAGATCTGGATAGAGTGGAGGGAACCTTCTTCACTATTACTCCCAGGTCAACTCTGATTCGGAATGGTAGCACCTGTTAGGATCCCATCTATGGCTCAAATAAATCTGTAAAAAAATCATCCGTATTCCATAGGATCGAGTGCAAAAAAACTCTTAAGAAGCGTAAAAAGTTTATATATGAATGTACAATGAACGCGATTCTCTAACCTATAGGCAATAGATAGTCCTCAATGATCTGATATGCCGTTAAAATCAATCACTCAACCTTTTCTCCTCCAAGATAAGAACACAAGTCTGAATATATTAGTGAATAATCAACTGTCATTGTCAATTGTCTTTAATTGGAATCATTTTGAGATGAGGCTTCTTAATCTGAGAATTAATTTTTATTTATTGTGGACTTGTCATTGTCAAGGTTGACTCTAAGAGTTTCGTTTTTTTTTCAGAAGTTAGTTGGGAATTTTATAGAATGTCAAGTTTCAAAGTTTATTTCAGGCCGAATCAGGATGTTTAATTTTGAATTTTGAATATATTTTTATAAATCAGTGTAGAAACCCGTTTTCTTAAAAAAAGAAAAAAAGAAAAGGAAATAAAATAAAACGTGAAAAAAATGAGTTCAAGCTCGTTAAAATATGTTATCAACAAAATGTGTTTACAAATCTTATATATTTAATATATATGTATAAAGAGGATTTGACATTAAATAACCTACAATGGTTGATATGCCATAAAACAGGCGATCTAATAAACTATGCCAAAATGACAGAAACCATATCCAAACAAATGGAACAGATGCGCTTAGAAGACGCCAACTCTACTACAAAACCTACCACATCCATTAATGCAGTAGCCAACAAAGTCACGCATGAACAACAATGGCCACGCAAACGCCCCCAGCAAAACCGGTGCAGAAATTGCAATGGGAAATACCCACATGAACGGGGACCGACATTCTGCCCTGCATTCCAGAACCAGTGTGCCTATTGCCGGAGGTGGGGACACTTCGCCTCTGTCTGTTTCAGAAAACTAAATGACGAGGACAGAAGAACAAACCGCCCCACACGCCCACAAGCTCAAACCAGTCAACGACCAGTAAACTACATTGAGGACCATCAACGAGACTCAAACAGCGGCAGTGACACGGAATATGTATTCCATACAGGTAAAGTGAAAAACCTTCCTTACTTTGACTTATCTTTTGGTGATGGCCATCAAATGTTCAATGTGTTAGCTGACTCTGGCGCCACCATAAACATTTTGTCTGAGGCAGATTACAAATCCCTAAGACCAACGCCCCTCCTCCGACCCACAAAAACCGTAATATCTGGATTCGGTGTCAAGGAAGCCACCCCACTCCTAGGTCAATTCAGCACACTTCTAAAGTTTAGAGGCATCTCCTGCCAAGCGGACATACATGTTATAAAGAACCCAGAAAAACCCATTATTGGCTGGGAAACATGTAAAAGGCTCAAACTACTGTCAGCAAACACTCACTCAGTCAACCACATCAGTAACTCTGATGCACAGACCCCACTCCCCACTCTTAAACTTCTAGAGGACTACGCAGACCTATTCAATGGTCTGGGTAAACTCAAAGAAAAAAAAGTTCACCTACACATAGATGAAAACATACCACCCATCGCTCAGAGATACCGTAAGGAAGGATATAGAAGAGTTAATAGCCAAAGATGAGAAACTGGGAGTGATTGAAAAGGCAGACGGACCAACCCCATGGGTATCTCCTATTGTTGTAGTACCCAAAAAGGGTCAAAATAAAATCAGGATTTGCATCGACATGAGGGCGGCAAACAAAGCTATCAAAAGGAAACGACACCCAACCCCCATACTCAATGAACTGAAAACTATTCTATCAGGAGCTAATGTTTTTCAGCAAATTGGATCTTAACCAAGGCTATAACCAATTGGAACTAGCTGAAGAATCCCGTTATATAACCACCTTTGCAACACACCTGGGCCTGTACAGATATAAAAGACTTTTTTTTGGTGTCAACTCCACAAGTGAGATATTCCAGGAAGAAATTAGTCAAGCACTTACAGGGATCAAGGGAGCCATCAACATCAGTGATGACATCCTTTGCTTCGGATCAGACCAGCAAGACCACGACCAAAACCTCCACGCGATATTCAGACGACTTCGCGAAAAAGGACTCACCCTAAATGGCAGCAAATGTGAGTACAACAAGAGGTCACTGGAGTTCCTTGGACACACCTTCGGTAATGAAGGCATCAGCCCAAGCGACCTCAAAATAAAAGCAATCCTTGAATTACCCGACCCTAAAATGGCATCAGAAGTCAGAAGCTTGTTGGGGATGACTAACTTCTGGAGGGCAGAATTCATTCCAAACTATGCAACCCTCACCCATGAACTACGTCAACTAACAAAAAAAAAACACACACAGTGGTCCTGGACTGAACGCCACACTGAATGTCTAAAAAACATTAAGGAGGCACTGAGCAGAGCATGCTCACTTGCCTACTTTGACCCGAACAAACACACTGAAATACATACGGATGCCAGTCCGGTAGGCATTTCTGCCGTGCTGTCACAAAATGGACGGATAGTACAATTTGCAAGTCGTGCTCTATCCGCAGTTGAACAGAGATACTCCCAAACAGAACGTGAAGCACTCGCCATCACATGAGCGTGTGAACACTTTCACATATATATCTTTGGAGCTCCATTCACTGTCTTTACAGACCACAAACCCCTAACATCCATTTTTAACAACACCCGCTCCCAACTATCAGCACGCATTGAACGCTGGGTTTTGAGAACGCAACCATACGACATGACCGTCATATACAGACCAGGCCATGACAACCCAGCTGACTATCTCAGCCGCCATCCAACGCACCTACCACCAAGCGACAGAGAACAAAAAATAGTAGAGGAATATATAAACTACATCCTCTCAACCTCAACCCCCAAAGCAATGACAATTGATGAAGTTGCAACGGAAACGGCAAAAGACAAGACACTCACCACCGTCATCCAAGCCATCCTTACCAACAAATGGCATGGTGTCGAGGATGGCATAAACAAAGCAACATTCCACACTCTGCACGCCAATCGTGCCGAACTATCACTTGCACACAAGGATAGCATCATCCTCAAATGGCACCGAATAGTACTGCCTGAAGTACTACAAAACAGAGCTGTCAAAATAGCACATGCTGGACACCAAGGCATTGTGAAAACCATGGCTCTCCTCCGAGAAAAGGTCTGGTTCAAAAACATGTAGCCTCTAGTGGAAGAAAACATCAAGAACTGCCACACCTGTCAGATCAGTACCCATAAACCGACAAGAGAGCCACTGCAAATGTCCCCACTACCAGCAGCCCCATGGGCAGAAGTCAGTGCTGACTTTGGACACCTCCAAAATGGAAAGTACCTCCTCGTTGTCACAGACGAATACTCACGCTATGTTGTTGTCGACATCCTGGACTCCATCTCAACAACATCAGTCATACCCCGCCTAGACAAGATATTCGCCGAATTTGGTGTGCCAGTCTCCCTCAAAACGGACAATGGCCCACCATTCAACAGCCACGAATTCAAAACCTATGCCTCCATCACTGGATTCAGACACAGGAGAATAACACCCCTATGGCCCCAGGCCAAACGGGGAAACAGAACGCTTCATGCGCACTGTAAAAAAGTCTATTAAAGCTGCCTTAAATAAAGGTCGAAGCTGGAAGCAGGAATTATTCAAATTCCTGCTGGACTACCGGACGACACCACATTGCACCACCGGCGCACCCACAGCCACAATCCTATTTGGCCGGACCATGAAAAACCGCCTGCCGCACCTGATCACACTCATTGCTGAAGACCCCAGCATTAGGGAGCGTGACACCGAAGCCAAGAGAAAAATAAAGCAATACGCTGATAGAAAAGCGTACGTGAAACCCAATGATCTCAGGACTGGTGATACAGTCATTGTAAAAAGCGACAACACCTCAAAGGCTCTCACACCTTACCAGCCTAACCCAATGACTATTATAAAGAAAAAGGGATCCATGATCACCGCTACACACAAAGGTAGCCAAACTACAAGAAATTCCTGCTTCTTCAAAAAAATCCCTAAGCCAACAACAAACCATGCACATAACCTACTGGATTACCCCTCATCTGAAGATGAAAGCTACACACATACGGCAACACCACCAGAATACAAAGACAACCAAACACAACACACAACTTTAAACCTCAGGCGTTCAAGCAGAACAAAACGGCCACCCAAAAGATTTGACCACTAACAAAAAAAAAAAAAAAAAAAAAAATTAATAATAAACATACCCGTACACAATAGTCTGAACCATCATCATTTTCTTTTCTCTCAGTCAGGTTAACAGACATCTCCCCCGACATAGAGTCCGAGCCATCTGTTCAAGCATCCCAATCACTTCACAGACTGAATGAACTCCCTCCCCAGATAATTATTACTACCACTGTCATTGTTGTTATCATTATTTTAAAAAAAAAAAAAAAAAAGAGAGAGAGCATTGTAATATCCTAACTAACAAAAGGGAAATAACCTCTGATGCCGCAGGGGTTACGGCCCCTACCACATCCGGGGGATTCGGTCAATAAACGAATATACCAGGCATAGCAGCAGATGTTCGTTCCCCCTCTGTCTTTAATCACCATCCATCTTATCGATTCATCTTGGTAAGAGTCCATACCTAGCAAGTATCCATTACCTCAGATATAAAGACTTTACAGTTGATATGCCATAAAACCCAACCAAAACAAATCATATATATTTAATATATATGAATAAAGAGGATTTGGAATTAAATGACCTACAATGGTTGATATGCCATAAAACCCAACCCAACCAAATCACATATATTTGATATATATGTATTAAGAGGAGGTGGCATTAAATAACCTACAATGGTTGATATGCCATAAAACCCAACCCAACCAACTCATATATATTTAATATATATGTATAAAGAGGATTTGGCATTAAATAACCTACAATGGTTGATATGCCATAAAACCCAACCAAACCAAATCATATATATTTAATATATATGTATAAAGAGGATTTGGCATTTAATAACCTACAATGGTTGATATGCCATAAAACCCAACCAAACCAAATCCTATTCATTTGATATATATGTATAAAGAGGATTTGGCATTAAATAACCTACAATGGTTGATATGCCATAAAACTCAACCAAACCAAATCACGTATATTTAATATATATGTATAAAGATGATTTGGCATTAAATAACCTAAAATGGTTGATATGCCATAAAACCCAACTAAATCATATATATTTAATATATATGTATAAAAAGGATTTGGCATTAAATAGCCTACAATGGTTGATATGCCATTAAACCCAACCAAACCAAATCCACAAAGCAATTCTTTTCCAAATCAAGCCCATCTTAGTGGGGATGGGCACCAGGATCCAGAAATAAAAAAGGGGAGGTGGTATTAACTCAATTACTCATTTGTCATGCACGACTGTTTCATGCCTTTATACTTTAAGCAGGATGAATGACAGAAATGTGCATATATCAAAATCATCACAGTACAATACACGGCTTTCGAACTCATCAGTTTTTGTTTACTAAACTTTACTTTGTTTGACACAAGGCCAGAAATATCGAGCACTCCGTGAGAATCAAACTTTTTTGTAGTTATTTACTTAACTTTGGTTTATAAGGGGCACCTAGTGAGAATAAAACTCATCAATAGTTATTTATTATACTTAACTTTGTTTGGCACAAGGCCAGAAATATGGAGCACTCCGTTATTTGCTAAACTTAATTTAGTCTGGTACAAGACCAGAAGCTGGGTGCACTCAGTAAGAATCGAACTCATTAACAATGGAGGTGCCCGTGGTGTAATGGTAATCGTCATAGGAAATGGACACGGCGACACAAGTTCAAATCCTGGACAAGACGGATTGCATTTCACATAGCACTAATACCCTTGGGAAAGGTATGAATTCAATTATTCTCCCTCCAGCTATGGGTAAATAGTAGGACAGACTAGGTTCTTCAGCCTTGGTGAGGCAACTAGTCTAGAAGAAGGAAAACTCTGAATTCAAACCTGTTAAACTCCGCTTAAAAATTGACCTTGTGTCATATCCTGCCCGAGTGGAGGGGTTGGTAAATAGGATTAACAATGGTCTCCTTGACTAGCTCGCAAATCGTTATAACCTCGTGGGGTGCCCAATTAATAAATCGATACAAGGCAACAGCTGTTTTGAAAACATTAGCCTTGTCCCTATTATTACTTGGCCCTCAGCAGAGCATAACAAATCTGAGATTTTTTTCTGCTCCGAATAGATCGAAACCTTTTTTATATCGATTTGTTCAGTTTGTCAAGTGAAAATAAGATAGGTTTTTAATGGTGTATTGAAAGTATTTACGCGTTCTAAAAAGAAAAAAAAAACATTAAAATTAATCAACTGTATTTTTCTTTAAGCTTTGTGTAATGTTCTACATACACTATCCCTTGAAGAATTGTGGTTGGCCTCTAAAGTTACTTACTACCACTTAATACTATATAGCTGGGTTGCCCAGTCGGCTGGGGCTGTAGAATACACCGACTTCTTCTCTGCAGAGGGGTAAGACCTACCCCCCAACGAGTGTCCTGGATATGACACTAAACAATCTCGTGGTGAGGTTCCAGCAGTGCTGGAGCTTTGGGGAATGCGGAGTACCCCTTTATTGCCATCGCTCCTAGGTCCACTATGGCCCGGAGTGGTAGCACCTGAGAGGGCCCTATCTATGGGTTAAATAGAACTAACAGCATACTTATGCTAAAATGAATTGTTTGAGTAAACTGAATAGCTTGAAATAGAAATGTTTTTGACAATTAAACCGTACTTACATTTAAACTGCGTGCTTAGGCTTAACTGAATTATATGAAATAGAACTGTTTTTTGACATTAAAATCGTATTTACACTTAACTGAATTGTTACATATAACTTCTTGAATAGTTTGATTAAACTGTGTACCTATGCTAAACTGAATTGTTTTAAATAGAACAGATTATTTACATAAAAATGGATTTGGCGTTAAATAACCTTCAAAGGTTGATATGCCATAAAACCCACCAAACCAAAACCAAACCTATATAGCTGGGTCGCCAAGTATTCGTCGAACCGGGTATCGAAACCAATGGAAAATTCGAGGCTGCAAGGCGCCTGGCTTCGGCTGGGCCACCTTCGGCTGGGCGAGCTGCAACACCTTTGTCCCCCTTGTATAGCACTGGACCTTGCTGTCCAGTTTAAGCTATAATCAGGCATACGTGCCTGGATTCAGATTTGGGTCCAAGACTAGCTAGGCTCATCAGGTCCACATTCAACTAAGTGGACCGATGATCCGCATAGACCAGCGGGGCTCGAACCTCGGCTCGTGCCCGACCTTTCTCTCCCCTAATCCTCACTTTAAGCCGACGTTCAGGTCATTGACCTAGTGTCAAGTCCTGTGTGGTGGGAGGTAGCGGCAAATATTCTAATACTATATATACTCAATACGCATACTATATACACACATCTACAGACCTTCTGTTGCATTCTGCAAGTGGTGGAGTTGTTAGACACACACACACACACACACACACACATATATATATATATATATATATATATATACAAGGATCATACGATAAGTTTCCAGACTTTTTTCGTATGGGCATTTAAAATTGTCGTTGACTCTTGAACATTCAGTATCTTATTGCTATACATCTTATGAGATGATTGACCAATTTTTATGATTTCAGCTTCAAATAAACAGCTACAGCAGCAATTGGAACACACCCTACAAAAGCCTGATTGTCACAGCTGGTGAATTTCAAAAATGCAATCTGACACTTTAGAAGAACGATATGCAATAAAATTAAGTTTTAAACTTGGGAAAAATGCCACAGAAACGTGTGGAATGCTTCAGATTGCTTTTGGAGCTTCTTGCATGAATCGAATATCAGTTTTTGAGTGGCATAAGAGATCTAAGGAAGCCAGGAAGTCTGTGAGGGATGATGAGATGTGTGGGAGGGGTAAGGAAGTCAATACACCAGAGTTGATTGGCCAAAGAGTTTGGGTTAGGGTTACTATGTTGAGGTTTTAAGGGAGTTCTGGAAGAGATTCTGTCGGAAGAGGCTAACACTCTTCAAATCGGCTCAGTGGCATTTCTACCAGGACAATGCACCAGTCCACAACTTCATCCTTGTCACAGACTATTTGACCAAGATAGGCATCAAGACAGTTCGTCAGCCTCCCTATAGTCCAGACCTTGCTCCCTGTGACTTTTGCTTATTCCCTAAGCTCACAGGCTGTCGTTATGAGACAATTGAGGAGATGAAAGAGGCTGTGACGAAGGTCATTGACACGCTGACACAAGAGGAATTCGATGGGGCCTTGCAGAAGTTGTTGGAACGGTACAACAAGTGCATTGCAGCTGGAGGAGATTACTTCGAAGGGGACTAGAGTTTCATGTGTGTACTATCAATAAAAGTGCCCATACGAAAAAAGTCTGGAAACTTATCGTGTGCACCTTGCATATATATATATATATATATATATATATATATAATGTGCATAGCTATGAACATGCACAAGAGCTTTAAATCATCATAATCAACCACTACTTGTCAGGTGGTGGGACGGAGAAAAAATAAAGTTTAGGGTATGTACCCAATACCTGCATCATGAGGAGAATGTGACACAAGGTCATGTTTTTTAAGAGAATAAAGCTGGTGTGAATTCAGGATTTTCCTTCTCCTAGAATGGTTACCGTACCAAGGCTAAATAACCCAATATTCCCTACTACTTATCCATAACTAGTGGCGTGGAAATAGCTTTCTTTGCCCAACACGATTTCATTAACATAACGATTCGGCTTCATGTGGTTTAAGTTCTTCGAAGGCAGATTAACCACTAAATTGAATAACTGTCCGTGTAAATGAAGGAGTTATCCCCCTTGTTTGATACGGGCATCTTAGAGTTGGGTACACTTTACCATTTTACACCGACCAGTCACACACATGATCCCGTTAGAAGGGTTGGCCCTTTTTTACCATTACTCTGAGCAGGGCACACGTGTTGACTGACAGAGCTGCGACTTTGGACTTTGCGAAGAGGGCATTCTTTGAGGCGCCTTTGGTGGTGTAATGGTTAGCAAGCTCGACTAGCAAACCTGCACGAGTGAGTTCGAGTCTCATTGGATGTCCCTTTCATATGGCGTTGTGCCACATCTAAGCAAAAAGCTTAGTAAATTACCATTCTTTGAGGCGAACAGAGGTAAGAATCAAGCACTATATCTGTATTTGCCCGAGTTATTAATCTATGTGAAAGGGATTACAGAAATTATTTTCTATTTTGTTTTTAGTTTCACGGTCAAAGAAGGGTTTAAGAAGGAACGAAGACCTATTGCGAATAAAGAACTTCTTTACCAGTTGAGCCTTTTACCTCATTTTTTGCCTCATGGTGTTACCGTTACAGTCCGCTATGTTCTTGAAATTGTCTCTTGAAACTGTCGTTCGATAGCACTCTGCTATATTTTTCGGTTGATGTCTGTGACCGTCTCTCACCCACAAAGTTCTCTTCAGTGATTGTCAAAAATCCTTTTTCTCTCAGAAGGTCGCATGCTGTTAAATAACCTGCCGCTTCCGTACGCTTGTTTATTTAAACAAGATTACTTACCGGGTCTAGAGCAGCGAACCATTGATGAAAAATAACGTTTTAACATTTGACTGGTCTCGGTTAACCGTTTAACTTGTTTTACTCTTTTTCCAAAGTCGTATGATCACATGACTTCTTAATCCAAGGGGGTGTCCTTGTGGTGTAATGGTTAAAGCTATCGACTGCGGAATCGTAGTAAGCGAGTTCGTACTCCAGTTGCGCTATTACGTTCACTTTCAGGCAAATACCCTTGGGAATGGTATGAACCCCCTTATCCTCCCAGCGATGGGTTAAATAGTACCACCACTATTCTTCAAGGAGAATAGCTTTGGCATTAGATAACCTACAAAGGTTGATATGCCATTAAACAAAGAAACTAAACCAAACCTTAATCCAATCATAGACATGAATTTAGATTTAATCCGGGTCTACTATACACCACTCAAACTGAGAGACATTCTAACAGTATTTTTAGCAGTTGTTCTAATGGTTATAATTTAAATTCGAAGGTTATACTACCGGTAAATTATTGATTTTACCGATCGATTACGCATCAGCTGCAGGTTTGGGTCGAAATCGAACAAGCAGCGAATCAGCTCTACAAGGAAAAAATACAAAAGAAAAATAAACGATTTCGTGGATGTGTGTACATGCTATCTTGGACGAGGCTGTTTGGGTTTCCTATAGCGCTAATACCCTTGGGGAAGATATGAATCCAAGGAGGCGTTTGTGTTGCAATGGTTATCGTCGTAGAAAATAGACACGATCACCCGAGTTCAAATCCTGGACATGGCTGTTCATATTTCTCATAGAGTTAATACACTTGGGAAAGGTATAGATCCAATTATTCTCCCACATGTTGTTAGTAAATAGTCGGGCAGACTGAGATCTTTAACATTGGTATGTAACCGGTCTAGGAGAAGGGAGACTCTGAATTCAAACCTGTTGGACTCTGCTAAAAGACTGACCTTTTATCACATCCTACTCGTATGGCGGGGTAAAGTAAATAAGTAAAAAGTAAGTAAAGTTGGCGACCATAGTCGAGGGTAACCCGAAGGCTCCCTTTTCGATAGCTACTACACCAATGTGTAGGGGAGGGCGCTACTCCTTCCCTGGATTGCTCTACTTTACCCTTGATCCATACCTTATAATGCTGAGTGTTAAGCAAGGAGGCATCAAGTACCATTTTTTGAGTCTTTGGTATGACTCAACCTGGGATTGAACCCAGGTCTCCCGGGCCATTGGCGAACACTCTAACCCCTAGGCCCCTTTATTCTCTTTTTGTTTTCATCTCGGTCGTCAAAAATGGGCGCTGATGAGGCCATTTACCGCCAAGGGCAGATAACTAGTCCTATATTTTCCAATGATATATACATAAACCACTTGTAGGGAATAAATAAATAAATAAATTAAATTAAATTGAATTAAAAAAGAAAATTATTAAAATATGCAGAAGCTCCCAGATCCCTCTGACAGGAAAAAGGGACGACGCATGCGTAAAGAAAAAGGGACCTCCCGACAAAAGGAGGAAGCTCGTTCTCTTTCAGCAGTGACCGGCAAAGTGACAACACCTCCATCTCCCAATTGCTAGTGGAAACCAACGTGGCCGTTTCAAGGCGCCACGTTGGGCCAACCTTTCATCAGTAGCACTCGTCTCGGTTAACAGTATGCCAAAATGCAAAAGCTACGAAATGGAGCAATCGAACTACGAACTAAAATACTAGACTTGGACAAATCCCCCAAAGCGACTAATACCATTTTAAAGCTTTAAAATACCAAATGAGGACACATATACCAAAAAACGATTAACGTATTTTTAAACACTTTGACTGGGGGATTCAAACATTTCAATTGTATTCAGGGAAAATTCCCTCACCTATTGAATGGTTGTTGAACCCAGGAAATAAAGGAAACATTTAAAAAAAAAACGTCTTCGTCTCCTATCTCTTACTGTCTTCTTTCGTATAATTTTTTTGGACTTTCTTTTTCAAGGAGTTACATCAACAAGACAACGTGGGGTAAAAATAGAATAACCTCAGAATGGAGTCAGAAAAAAAAACGGTAACACAGCTTGCTCTTGACCTAGGCCTGACCCCATACGCTAATGACCTTGAGAAAGGTATGAATCCAGCTGTTCTCTTTCTAAGAGTAAATAATAGGACAGACTGCAAGCACCTCTCTCTATATATATATACAAATTTCTCACCGACAACACAACAATATTAGAACACCAAAACAACAAACAAAAACTACAGATTCTCGAAGCACTACATATTAGAAGCAGGCAACCGACTCTTAACAGAATTAATTTTCAAACTAGTGCTAATGTATTTAAATATCTTTAGCTACTGACATTATTTATAGAAACCCATTTAAAAGCAAACGCTACACACTCCAACGGTAAAGACGCTCTTACATAGTAGTAATGCAAAAACAAAAGTTACATCACTTTTGTAATAGATCCTCCCCTGATGATGGCCCAAAGTCGGGCAGAAAGTACTAGGGATATATACAATTATGGAAAATACATCAATCAATTCCCGCTGAATACAATAAAAGCAATACGGCTATATGAAAAAAGAAAATATGTAGACAGAAAATGACTAATTTGTATTAATGAAGAAGGGTTCAATCCCAGGTCGAGTCATACCAAAGACTTTAAAAATGGTACTTGATACCACCTTGCTTAACACTCAGCATTATAAGGTACGGTTCAAGGGTAAAGTGGAGCAATCCTGGGAATGGAGTAGCGCCCTCCCCTACACCTTGGTGTAGTAGCTATCGAAAAGGGAGCCTTCGGGTCACCCTCGACTATGGTCGCTAACTTTACTTACTTTACATATATATATATATATATATATATATAAGTAAATAATGAAGATAAATCGGTAAGCTCACCTGTAAAATCGACCATTTTCACTCTTTCAATTCTCTTTCTCCGGTAAATATCTTTCTCCCTTTCTCCGGTAAATATCTTTCTCCCTTTCTCCGGTAAATATCTTTCTCCCTTTCTCCGGTAAATATCTTTCTCCCTTTCTCCGGTAAATATCTTTCTCCCTTTCTCCGGTAAATATCTTATCTATTTATTTTTGCAACTTTCATTTAAAAATTCACCTACCTTTCTCCCACAACTACCGTTTTTATACTTTTTAAATGTTTCATTTATAGACATATCAATTAACATAGGTTTGATTTTTAATTTAACAATGAGTAGTTTTTTTACGTATGATATGTTAACTTGTTTGCTTTTCCCCTTCATCTTTTCTTTCCAACATTCTGCCCCCTTCCCTCTTTCTCTACTATTTCCTTATCTCTCATAGTTCCGTTCTTTTCTTTTTTTCTTTTCTTTTCTTTTCTTCTTTCTCCTTTTAATTCAATATCTCTCTTGATGATTCTATTTGTTCTACAATATTGTCTCAAACAGAGAAATGTTTCCTCCTTTTTTATATTTTATCAAATATCCATCGGTGATTTAACGTCACTCGATATCTTCCTTCTCACTCCTGATAATGGTTCATTTGAACGGAAATGTTATAAAAAACACGTGGAATTTCTTTTACATTAATTTCTTTTTTTTTTTTTTTTGATTACCTAGTTTTCAATTTCTCCGTCTGTCCGTCTGCCTGTCTCTCTCTCTCTCTATATATATATATATATATATATAGAGAGAGAGAGAGCGAGAAATGCGCTATTACGTTCATTTACGGGCCAATATCCAAGAGAAATTAATGAATCCCTTTATTCTCCCAGCAATGGGTTAAAGAGTATCACGTCTGTTCTTCAACAGGTACAGCTTTAGTATTAAGTAACTCGGGAAAACTGATATGTCTTAAAACAAAGACACCGTACCATATATATATATATATATATATATATATATATATGAACGGTCTTATGGCTTTTCAGAAGATATATTCTCTTAAGTCTGTCTATTTCAGCCCCAAAAGGAAATATCAATATCTCAATATTTTTCAACACTCCTCATATCTAATAAGAAAATCAACGTTTCATTCATTGCTCATTCCTGTCTTGGTAAATACAGCTTCAGTCTCGATACTTTTTCAACACAGCTCGTATTTTGACGAAAATCAACGTTTCATTCATTGTTCATTTCTCTCTTGGTAAATATAGCTTCAGTCTCGATACTTTTTCAACACAGCTCGTATTTTGAAGAAAATCAACGTTTCATTCATTGTTCATTTCTCTCTTGGTAAATACAGCTTCAGTCTCGATACTTTTTCAACACAGCTCGTATTTTGAAGAAGAAAATCAACATTTCATTCATTGTTCATTTCTCTCTTGGTAAATACAGCTTCAGTCACGATACTTTTTCAACACAGCTCGTATTTTGAAGAAGAAAATCAACGTTTCATTCATTGCTCATTTCTCTCTTGGTAAATACAGCTTCAGTCACGATACTTTTTCAACACAGCTCGTATTTTGAAGAAGAAAATCAACGTTTCATTCATTGTTCATTTCTCTTTTGGTAAATACAGCTTCAGTCTCGATACTTTTTCAACACAGCTCGTATTTTGAAGAAGAAAATCAACATTTCATTCATTGTTCATTTCTCTCTTGGTAAATACAGCTTCAGTCTCGATACTTTTTCAACACAGCTCGTATTTTGACGAAAATCAACGTTTCATTCATTGTTCATTTCTCTCTTGGTAAATACAGCTTCAGTCTCGATACTTTTTCAACACAGCTCGTATTTTGAAGAAGAAAATCAACGTTTCATTCATTGTTCATTTCTCTCTTGGTAAATACAGCTTCAGTCTCGATACTTTTTCAACACAGCTCGTATTTTGAAGAAAATCAACGTTTCATTCATTGTTCATTTCTCTCTTGGTAAATACAGCTTCAGTCTCGATACTTTTTCAACACAGCTCGTATTTTGAAGAAGAAAATCAACGTTTCATTCATTGTTCATTTCTCTCTTGGTAAATACAGCTTCAGTCTCGATACTTTTTCAACACAGCTCGTATTTTGACGAAAATCAACGTTTCATTCATTGTTCATTTCTCTCTTGGTAAATAGAGCTTCAGTCTCGATACTTTTTCAACTCTCTTAGTATGTTTTTAACGTATTGTATGAGTTTATCAGAGTGAGTAAAAATGGCTCAGTGAGAGTAAGATTATGTTCTAAGAATGAGGACATAACAATATATTACAATTACATTATATTCCCGGAGTTGTAAATATGATTTTCAAGCGTTGATAAACTGGCGTCACTGATACGCTATTATCTACAAATTAAATGTAAACGTCCGTGGAGATCTTCTAACCTACTTCCGGAGATAAAGAAGTTCTACCAAACAGACCTTCTATCTTTAAATAAGCTGTGAATTGTTGTCTTTCCAAGTATTTTCTGAGGAGTAAGAGTTTTTTTTAACACCTGTCTGTGCCAATTACTTTGCCAGCAGAGATATTATAAATATACGAACATGACACTTGAAGCAAAGTTTGGTTTTTTTTTTATAACTCGAAGAAGTTATTTGGTTTAGCTTCGAAGAAAAATCCCGATAGGCAGCACTTGTCCCAGCCGTCTAAAAGGGATAGTCGAACTCATGCCACCCCGAAAAGAGCGATGCCGAAGGATTTATTCGTTTGGGTTTTATGGCATATCAGCCCTTGTGGGTTATTTAATACCAAATCTATTTTTATACAAATAAACAGTTCTATATCAAACAATTCAGTTTAGCATATGCATACAGATTAATTGTCAAAAACATTTCTATTTCAAGTTATTCAGTCTAATCAAACAGTTCTAATTCAAATAATTTAGTTTTGTATAAGAATATATATTGTTTACACTAAGTTAAATATCATAACAGTTCTATCTCGAACAATTCAGTTTAACATTATTACGTAGTTTAGTTCTATTCGACCAACAGAGAGGATCCTATCAGGTGCTACTACTCCAGGCCAGAGTGAACCTAGGAACGATGGCAATTAAGGGGTACTACGCGTTTCCTAAAGCTCCAGCATCATTGGAACCTCACAGATTGTTCAATGTCATATCCAGGACACTCATTGGAGGGGTCCTACCTCTCTTCAGAGGTGAAGTCGGTATATTCTAGAGCCCTAGTCGACTGGGTAATACCCAGGGTTATATTCAAAAACAGTTCTTTTTCAAACAACCCTTATGGAAGCTTTAAATACCAAATGAGGATAAGCATATGCAAGAAACGATTAACGTATTTTTAGACTCCTTAACTGGGGGATTCAACCATTTCAATTGTATTCAGGGAAAACTTCCTCGCCAAAAGAATGGTTGTTGAACCCAGGAAATAAAGGAAAATATAAAAGAAACGTCTTCGTCACCTATCTGTTACTGTCTTCTTTTGTATAATTCTTTTTGTGACTTTCGTGGGCAAGGCTAGCCAACGTGGGGTAACATAAAATAACCTCATAATGGAGTCAGATATCAAACGACAACATAGCTTGGTCCCTTTGCCCTTTGCCCTTGACCTTCCGTTAAAACCCCACAGTCTATTACTGCTACAATTACAAAAATATCTCGCTTGCTGCTGTTTTCATTTTCCTTGTGTGGAGGAATATTAATTCCTGAGGTTCCGTGAAAAGTAAAACTTCGAGTTTTAATTCCACAAGAATACAACACAAATTTGTCCTAGCAAAGTAGACACGAGAAAAATGACAAAATGCAAGAACCATAAAGAAAAACAACTTTATATTTTATATCAATTCGACAATAGCAATGTTAATACAAAAGGTGTTCATATGTGCATGCATGAAGCACGAATGTTCTCAGTTAAATCTAATGTGTGTACGAGGATAATTAAATAAGTTTCCAGATTTTTTGCGTATGGGCACTTTTATTGATAGTACACACATGAAACTCTAGTCCCCTTCGAAGTAATCTCCTCCGGCTGCAATGCACTTGTACCGTTCAAACAACTTCTGGAACGCCCCATGGAAGTCCTCTTGTGTGAGCGTGTCAATGACCTTCGTCACAGCCTTTTTCATCTCCTCAATTGTCTCATAACGACAGCCTCTGAGCTTAGGGAATAACCAAAAGTCACAGGGAGCAAGGTCTCGACTATAGGGAGGGCGAGGAAGTGTCTCGATGCCCATCTTGGTCAAATAGTCTGTAACAAGGACGGAGTTGTGGACTGGTGCATTGTCTTGGTGGAAATGCCGCTGACCCGATTTGAAGAGTGCTGGCCTCTTCCCACGGAATCTCTTCCTGAACTCCCTTAAAACCTCAACATAGTAACCCTAACCCTAACCCTTTGGCCAATCAACTCTGATGTAGTGACTTGCTTACTACTCCCACACCATTCATTATCCCTCACAGACTCCCTGCCTTCCTTGAATCTCTTATGCTACTCAAAAACTGATGCTCGATTCATGCAAGATGGTCCAAAAGCAGTTTGAAGCATTCCATACGTTTCTGTGGCATTTTTCCAAGTTTAAAACAGAATTTTATTGCATATCGTTCTTCTAAAGTGTCCTCACGTCCAGAGTGCATTTTTGAAATTCACCAGCCCTGACAATCAGGCTTTAGTAGGGTGTGTTCCAATTGCTGCTGTAGCTGTTTATTTGAAGCTGAAATCATAAAAATTGGTCAGTCATCTCATAAGATGTATAGCAATAAGATACTGAATGTTCAAGAGTCTACGACAATTTTAAATGCCCATACGAAAAAAGTCTGGAAACTTATTGAAGGCACTATGTATGTCTGCGTGTGCGTGTATGTGTATATATGTATGTGTACATGTATGAGTGTATGCTTATTCATATATATATATGTGCGCCGGTACGTAGAAATTCCCTGGCTGGTGTTTGGGGGTGCATTTAAACCACTAGAAGTGATGGGCTCTTGAGTTACTGGTGTGATATCCATCTAAGAGACGGAACCTCTGATCTTAAACCTGCGATGCACGCATTTACTAATCATCTTGCTTTTGCTTGTCATTGGGTTGTATTTGCGGGGATTCAGTGAGTGGTATTGGTGTTGTACAAGCTTGTGCCACTTAAATCCATCGGAGTAGAGATATCTCAATGGTTCTGGATCATGATTCACCCAGCAACTGTGGTGAGGGTGGTGATGAGCATGGAGATGGCTGTCGTCTGGTAAGACAAAGCAATTGCCATATTCGAACAAAAAAAAAAAAAGAAGATAGGCTTGTACTTACATACATGTGTGTTATATAATAGCCGAGGGATTTCGGTTCATGCCTTTGAGTTTAGTTAGGCTGAGAACCTTTCGGCTCAGTGCATGGGTTAGTTGGGTGCAACCTTGATGCAGGTGGTAACGCGAGAGCGCGCACAGAGCGGACATGTCACTCAGATGTCACAATACTCCGAGACAAAACGGGTGACAGGGTGTGGGTCACGTCACGCACCGGAAGCGCGCAGAGGTTTGTGGAGATTTGAACAAAGTTAAAAAGTTGAGATTAGACACCGGACGAAGGCGGTCGACTTTTGGAGCTCGTAGGCGCGAGGCGAACTTGTGCCCTATGGGGGTCGCTCGAGATGAGGGCCAAATGAATAAGACAGCGTAGAAGATTGTGTCTCTCCTCCTTACGTCGAAACCTTTAACTCAAGGTTAATAAAAAGGTTTCGTACCTGAACAAGAAGTCGTTACGTGTTTCTGAGATTCCTGTTCTTTATATATCCATTTCGCACATAGCGTTAATTGTAAATATAGTACATATGTATGTGTGTGTATACATATATATATACGTGTGTCCTGGTATGTATGAGTTTTTAGGCCAACTCTCCTTACCGTCGTGAATATTAAGGTGGTCATCAGGCGTCAATCTATCGTCCCGTAATATGCCTATATTTGTCATACGCCCCACCAGCGTACGAGTGTGACACAAGGCCATTTTAAGGTGGGTCCGATAGCTGGGCCGTAGCCCAGGTGGGTCCGGTTGCAGGGCCGTATTACAGGTCAAATAAAGTTCAAATGCGCAGACGTCGATGAAGACACAACCCGTGACCTGTCTTAACTAATCAGATTCACAGAAATTACTTATTTATTTTGGAACCTAACAATTTTTGTTTCTGTAACAAATTTTTCTACAAGTTAGTTTTTGACAATGGTAATGATTACACAAAAGGTGTTCATATGAGTGTGTGTAAAATACGAATATTTATATTTACCAACCCCTCCGCTCGGGCAGGATATGACACAAGGTCGAGTTTTTAAGCGGAGTTTAACAGGTTTGAATTCAGAGTTTTCCTTCTCCTAGACTAGTTGCCTCACCAAGGCTGAAGAACCTAGTCCGTCCTACTATTTACCCATAGCTGGAGGGAGAATAAGGGGGTTCATACCTTTCCCAAGGGTATTTGCCCGAAAGTGAACATAATAGAGCGACTGGAGTACGAACTCGCGTACTACGATTCCGCAGCTCATCGCTTAAACCATTACACCACGAGGACGAATATTATCAGTCAAATTGAATGTGTGTATATGTGTTTTGGTATGTATGACTCTTTTGAACAATTCTCCTAACCGTTGTGCGTATTAGCAGGTCATCTAGCATCAATCTATAATGCTGTGATGTGCCTGTCTGTTGGTCTGTCAGTCTATCTGCTTTGAAATAAAAAAAAACTTCGCAATTTGTACTTTTTGGTAAATAAGTGGATCAAAGTAAAATATTTTAAGTTTATTACAGAGCAAATAAAGTTCAAATGCACGGACGTCGGTGAAAACATGACCCGTGACCTGTTTTAACTAATCAAATTCACAGAAATCACTTATTTATTTTGGAACCTAACAATTTTTGTTTGGGTGAAAAATCTTTCTATGAGTTAGTTTTTGATCTGATTTTTCAAAAATCTTCTATTCTACGTGTCCTTCGCTGATTGGTTTAAAAATATAAGAGTATAAATTCTATGTAAATGAGATTTTGATCTTTTTTTCTGGAATATTCCTATCTACGTGTTCTAAGTTGATTTATCTAAAACTAGAGAAATATGTATCATATTTTAGTGTTGAAAATTGTTATTTTCCATAACACTATAAATTAATTGACAACACAAATAAATAACGAAACTTCTTTTGAAAACACAATAACGGAAGGTTTATTATTTTAGCAGAAGTAAACGAGTCAGAGTGAGAAAGTGTCCCTTTTGGTGTCGCCGGTTGGTATGTTGGTCTTTGAGTGTGTAGGAAGTGTGGGTCACTGTAGCAAATAGCTCGTGTGACTGATCGCTAAGCTGGTTCTTCTGTATGTAGCAGTGTGTTTTTCAACGAAGGGGTTCCAAGTGGATTGTCCGTAGCAGTGGATGCGAGAGAGGTCTGTCTTGGCTGCTGGCTATGTGCTTTCTGGGTTGTCGGCTGACTACCAAAAAGGACTAGAAAAAATAGTTCTAGAGAGGAAAGAGGAATCAATGCGCTCTGTCCCTGATTGGTCTGTGTATAGCCGAATCGCTTAGCGGGAGCATTGATTCGCAAAAGGAAATAGATCTGTGACTGCTTCACTATACCTGCAAACTGACATAGTTACACTCTCATACAAAGATTTTTTACACATATAAAATATGTTCACTTAGATTTAGGTTATCAATAACTGTTGTAATTCATGCTTGAATCTTCACTTTCTCTCTTAGAATATTTATGTTCTGACTACTATCATCTTTTCTTACAAGAAAAGACTTTATAGCTTCTGTTTTTCAAAAAGCTTTACATTCGGTTTAAAGAAATAGAAAAATATTAATTTGTAGATTGCTCAGGTGACTTTCCCGGGTAATATAAAAGGCCGTGTAAACGCTCTCTCTCTCTCTCTCTCTCTCTCTCTCTCTTCCTCACTTATTGATGTGGACCCAAAGTCGGTACACAGAAGGAAAACTCCGCTTAAAAATTGACCTTGTGTCGTATCCTGCCCGAGCGGAGAGTTTGGGAAAAAGGGCGCCTCGTTCTATTAACCTATAGATAGGGCCCTCTCAGGTGCTACCACTCCGGGCCATAGTGGACCTGGGAGCAATGGCAATGAAGGGGTACTCCGTATTCCCCAAAGCTCCAGCATTGCTGGAATCTCACCATGAGATTGTTTAGTGTCATATCCAGGACACTCGTTGGGGGGGGGTCTTACCCCTCTGCAGAAAAGTAGTCGGTGTATTCTACAGCCCCAGCCGACTGGGCAAGATTTGGCGTTAAATAACCTACAAAGGTTGATATGCCATAAAACCCAACAAACCAACCAACATCTTTTCCCATTTGCCTCTTATTGCTTTTTTCTCAACAAACTGGTCATCGGAACTTCAGATTGGATGCTAAATTCCTATTCGAACTTCCTAAGCTACTTCTTCCCGATAAACGACTCACAGTACGGAGTTTCTTTCAAACTGTCATCAAAGCCTTTGAACTTATCAACATTCTCGTTCACTTATTTATTTTACTTCTTCTTAATATAACAAGGCAAGAAAACAATTTGCCCTTGTACAAGAGAATTACTAATGATCAATAGCAATACATGAAGCCATTGTGTGCAAACAAATGAATATTATTTAAAAGAATTATTTGTGTTAGATTGGAATACTTGAAACCATTAAACTGCGTGCAAACGAATTACTGATATCGAATAGAGTTGATCTTGTTAGATTGCCCTAGTTGTAATCATTTGACTGTGTGCAAACAAATGAATTCTAACTAATTTGAAATTAATGTTACCTATGAAATAATTGTTTACAAATCGCACACACACACACACACACACACGCATATATATATATATATATATATATATATATATACGCATTTATCTAAATCTAACAAGGCAGAAATGAACAATAAATGAAACGTTTTCTTCTAATACTGTGTTGGAAAAGTATGGAAACTGAAGCTGTATTTACCAAGAGAGAAATGAACAATAAATGAAACGTTGATTTTCTTCAAAATACGAGCTGTGTTGAAAAAGTATCAAGGCTGAAGCTATATTTACCAAAAAAGAAATGGAAAAGTGAGTATATATATATATATATATATATCAGTGGCGACTCTAGCCTATTTTTGCTACTCGTGCCCCTCCCCCGCACTCTGTCATCTTCAGTTCCCAACCCGTGGTCCGTGGACCCAAAGTAAGTCATCATAGTTGCTATTGCGTGATTCTCCATTGTATAGCACAGATTGACAAACCTACCTTGCATGGTGGTTTTTTTTTGTAAACAATCAAGATACTATATAATTTGTAGTCTTGTTAATACAGTAGATAAGATAATATTTTTCCTTTCAAAAGTATAGAAGAAAAGAGATGTTCATTACTATGACGAGAAAAATATGTTTATTAGAATAAAGAAACTGATGACAATATACACAGACACAGCTAGTAGTTTCAATTTCGCTTAAAATAAAGATTATTTGTTGAAAATGTATTCAAATAAACAAATTTTAGTTACAAAATGTAATATATGCAAGATTCATTAAAGAAATAGACATCTGTTAGTGAAAAAACGAATTAAAACACGCCGTTTAACCAACATTTACCATAGCAATGATGATGACGTCGGCGACTGCTCTTATCTGCTATCCCCTCTCTCTCTCTTACTCTCTCTGTCTCTCTGTCTCTCTCCCTCTTCCCAATATATCTATCAGCAGTCACACGTGCTAAAATTTTTGAGCACAGTGTAAGGGTTGCTCTTGCTATTGGCTACAGTCAAAAGCGTATTTCTCTAACATTACTGTTATTATAAGGGTCTAGTGCCTGGCACGGATCGGGCGTTCAACTTTATAGCCGATTTTATGGAATGTTCAATGAATCTGACGGTGGCCGGACAAAGACCATCCGTTCAAAACAGCATCGTTGTATTATTCCCAGATATATTTATGAACTTTTGGCTACTTAGTTATCGAAACTTGAATAGATACATAATTTAACTGAGATCAGACTAAGTATGTTTGCTTGAAATTAATGGATGATTTTTAATCCATTTTGAATAACATTGACCGAGTTATTGGTCGTGCCGGGCACGAGTAGCACTAGTCCCGTCTCCGCCCCTGATATATATATATATATATATATATTGGCCTTGTAGGTAGAGTGTTCACCAATATCCCGGGGAAATGGGGTTCAATCACAGGTCTAAGACTCACAAAATGATACTTAATACTTCCTTGCCTAGAGGTTAGGGAATCGCACTGATTCTATATTTGTAACCATATTTTTGTATCGGTATTTCAAAGGGATTTTTTCTTTTGCTCTAAGTCCTTTCGTATACGAATAATCTTTAAACAGATTTATTTGGGTCATAGCACGTACCCTAACAGGCTCTAACTACCCTGGGTAAGGGTGGACCTGGAAGTAATGGCAGCGAAGGGGTACTTCACACTCTCCAGGTCTCCAGAACTGGAGCCTGACCATGTGATGAAAATCAGAGAAAAAAACTTTACTTGAAGACTGGAAATGGATATATTTTACATATATTTATTTATTTTGTTGGGTCAGTTATTCCTGCGTATGGAGAGAGTGAGAGAGAGGCTGTCTGTGATTGGATATACTAATCATGTGATGAGCCCTGAAACCTTGGCGCAAAAATCCAAAATCCAGTCAGAAACATTCCACCAGATGTTCCGTGTGGCGGTTATGTTAAAAGCTCTCAGAAAGACAACTCAAAGACACCACATATCTTCTTCCGCACGCCGGTTTAGTGTTTTTAATGGTTAGTTTCCATAACACTATAAATTAATTGACAACACAAATAAATAACGAAACTTCTTTTGAAAACACAACAGCGAAAGGTTTATTTTAGTAGCAAAAGTAAACGAGTCAAAGTGAGAAAAGGTTCTTTTTGGTGTCGCCGATTAGTATGTTAATCCTAGAGTTTGAAGGAAGTGTGTGTCACTGTAGCAAATAGCTCGTGTGACTGACCGCAAAGCTGATTCTTCTGTGCGTGCAGCTAGTAGCATCGTGTTCTTCAGTGAAGGGGTTCCGTGTGGAATGTCCGTAGCAGTGGATGCAAGAGAGGTCTTGTCTTGGCTGCTAACTAGGTGCCCTCTGACTGTCGGCCGACTACCAAAAAGGATTAGAAAAATAGTTCTAGAGAGGAAAGAGGAATCAATGCGCTCTGCCCCTGATTGGTCAGTGAGTGGCCGAATCGCTTGGCGGGGGCACTGATTCGAGAGAGGAAATAGATCTGTGACTGCTACACCGGTATGTCTCTCAAACTCAACTTTATACACAGGGAGGACTGTATATTGTTATTGTTTCACGCGTTGATTAATAAATGGTTAGAAATAAATGAAGTTTTAATTCATTTATTTGTTGCTGTTTGCCTTCAAATAAACGCTTTACTAACACAATAGTGATATTTTCATGGAATTAATTAATTATTTATTTATTTATTTTGTATTTTACAAATACTTCTTTTTTTGCTGAGCCGGCTGGGGCTGTTGAACTCACCATCTCTGCAGAGGGGTAAGACCTACCCCCAAAGAGTGTCCTGATATGACACTAAACAATTTGCTACTGAGGTTCCTGTAATGATGAAGCTTTGGGGAATGTGGAGTACCCTTTTCATTGCCATTGCTCCTAGTTCCATTTTGGCTCAAAGTGGTAGCACCTGACAGTGGGTCAATGGGTCAAATAGACCTGTTTGATATTTAATCTGAGTGCAAACAAATGACTCGTGATAAACTGAACTTTTAGAATTTTAACAGTTCGATCATTTAACTGTGTGTAAATAAATGACTGATGTTTAACTGAATTGTTAGTGATACATAGCAATTCTTAGAACTATTTAACTTTGTTGATATGCTAAACTGAATTGTTAGAGATAGAACTGTTTTTACATTTAACTTTGTAAACAAAACGCTGTGTACTTATGCTAAACTGAAATGTGTGAAATAGAACATTTTGATCATTTAACTTTGTGCAAATAAATGACTGATGTTTAATTGAATTGTTAGTGTTAAATAGTGTTGGGTATCACCCACCTTTTTACACACAATGAACAAGTCCATCTGCCATATATAGCAGTAGCTATTGGCCCAGCGGTTAGGGTGTTCGCCAATGGCCCGGGAGACCTGGGTTCAATCCCAGGTCGAGTCATACCAAAGACTTTAAAAATGGAACTTGATACCACCTTGCTTAACACTCAGCATTATAAGGTACGGTTCAAGGTTAAAGTGGAGCAATCCTGGGAATGGAGTAGCGCCCTCCCCTACACCTTGGTGTAGTAGCTATCGAAAAGGGAGCCTTCGGGTCACCCTCGACTATGGTCGCTAACTTAAACTAACTAATACCAGGGCAGACTAGAAGATGAAGAGCAGCTTCTTATAGGAATAGTATCAGAGCGTTGGAGACTGGAGATCGCACTAGATCACCTTACTTGCTACCGTAATAAAGGAAGCCAATACTATCGTTGGACTATATCTTTATTCAGTATTCACTAATCCTATGTTCTTGTCTACAAATAGCCTCTCTACTGTATATACTTTTTCCTGAGAATATATCTCTATTACCTCTCATATCGTGGTTTGTCCTTTATTTAATATTACAAGCGTTCACTAACCAGAACGCAACAGTTGGCGACGAGGAATCGAACACACGCAGCAACAAAATTCGTTCCCCCAACAACAAATAGTAATACTTGAAAACATTTAACTGTGTGCAAACAAATGGTTAATAGTAAATAGAATTATTTGTATTTGATAAAAATAAGTGAAACCATTTAACTGTCTGAAAAAAAATGATCCTAGGCCCGATTAAAAATGTTATCTACAAAATGTGTTTAAAAATCATATATTTAATATATTTATATAAAAATAAATTACCTATTATGGTTGATATGCCATAAAACCCAACCCAACCCAACCAAACCAAACCAAACTAAATATTTGTAGCAGAAAGAATTTCGCATTTTTGTTTGGCGCGTAATTTAATTCGACCGTCAGGGTCGACGCATAATTTCACCCAATCAGGATGACTTATCATAATCATTCCGAATTATCTTTCCGGGCAGCACAAACTGGGGAAATCTGCCAAACACTTTCTTTTCGCAGAACTCCTCCGTTCAGTACAGACGTTTTACTGTCTGCTCTTCAATAGCAGCATCAGCATCACACCACCATGAGGGAAGCTATCTAATTTATGGACCCCTTGCGTCTATTTCTCTTAGATCAAGGGTTCCCAGTTGAATATGAATTAGATAAATTCAATACGCCACACACAGGAACAACTTTATGTCACCCCCAAAATTGGCTATGTCTACTGCGATGCAAAATTTTGCTCCGACACGTAGCTACTTTTTCACTGGGCAACATTTTCTGGAGACATTCACGCTTCTCCCCGAAACAACCAGAACCACAAACTCACGGTGACTTCAACGTTTCTCTCCTCAAATAACAAACACGACTTTTGCTACACTATGGCGAACATATCTCCCTCGACACATTCAACAATGCCTTAACCTAACAATGTACTTTTCGCTCAGGCATTTAGCTGCTAAAATGCTTTCTTCTCTCCATAACAACTTCATTTCGTTTCCTTACTTCTTGCCTTCCTACGAGACTTGCAGCATAAACGTAAACCCTTTATTCCATGCTACCATTAAAAACCTCCATATAAAACGGCATCTTCTTTTTCATTCTCCTTTATTTTACAACAACACTTAGCGAGGGAATAACACACACACACGCAAGAACACATTTCTTCGCTAAAAATGGTAACAAACATTCCTATCGCTAAATATTCTTTCGTTACACCTTTATTCTTCATTTATTATTTTGTGAACCTTTGGTTTGAGTAGCCGACTGGCTTTGGTAAGGGTGATTTAGGGTTAGTATTTGAAAAAAAAAGTTTTGAACTTTTGAGGTACAAGACCACAAATGTAGAGTACCCCATGAGGAGTGAACCCACTGACAGTGTCTATACAGTATATATTCCACCTCCTTTCGAGTGAAATATATGATTTGAGGATTATTGTGGGGACCCATTCACATTCATATAAAGACAAAAATAGCTTAGCTCCCTTGGTATTTCCTTTGGGTCGCCTCAAGCAGCAGTTGACCTCTGACATTACCCCCATTAAGTGCAATCAAGTGGTTTATTCGAGGGGTATGATCACTTTACACTGTCGTTTAATAATAATGCTCAGCTAAACTGGTTTGTTGACTTGTACACCAAGGCGAATCGCAACATATTTTTGTAAAAATCTTGCTCTCCAAAACGAGACAGTTTCTTTGTGTCACAAAGAGATTTTTTATAGCAAAAGTTTTGGGGGGTTTTTTTTCAATAAAGGTTGTTTTTTATTTAAATATCAATTTCTTTTTTTTAAACAGCAAAAGTGTTTTTTTATAGCAAAAAATGTTTTTTACTGCAAAAGTCGTTTTCTTTTTAAAGCAAAATTCTTTTTACCACAAAAGTTTGTTTTTTTTCACAGCAATATGTTTTTTGTTATTTTTCATAGCAAAAGCTATTTTACTGCTAAAAAGGGCACTTTTTATAGCAATTTTTTTTTTTTTATAGAAAAAGATTTTTGTTACAAGTTTTATATTTTTATGGCAAAGGTTTTTCCATAGCATTCTTTTACAGCAAAATTCTTTTCAAAGCAATTTTTTTTACTGTCGAAGTTTTTTTATTAGTTTTTACAGCAAAAGTTTTTTTATAGCATTTTCTTTTACAGCAAAATTATTTTTAAAGCAAAAATTTTTATTGCAATTTTTTTGACAGCCAAATTATTTTTATAGCAACATTTTTTATTCCATTTTTTTTTTTTACTGCAAAATTATTTTTAAAGCAAACATTTTTATTGCAATTTTTTTTTTGACAGCAAAATTATTTTTAAAGCAAAAATTTTTATAGCAATTTTTTTGACAGCAAAATTATTTTTAAAGTAAAAATTCCTTTTTTATTGCAAATTTTTATGTCAAGTATTTTTTTACTTAAAAACAAAAACAAAATTGTTATAGAAAAAGAACTTTTTTTTTTTTTTATTTTCATTCAATTTTTTATGTTTTTCTTTTTTTTACTGCATTGGATTTTTTAATAGCATTTTTTTGTTTTTTTTACTATTACAGTTTTATTTTCAACCAAAGTTTTTCTTTTATAGCAAAAGATATTTATTTAGATTTTTATAGCAAAATATGTTTTTATAGCAAAAATCATTTTCATTATAAAAGTTATTTTTTAAAGCAATTTTTTTAGCACAAGTTTTTTGCAGTATAGTTTTTTATTTTCTTTTTTGACTAAAATCTTTTTCTTTTTCTACAGCAAAAGATTTTTTTGTCGACAGTAAAATAAGGAAGCTGCATTGTGATAGTGCTATCAAAAATCTTACATAAGTGACTAGCGTTTTTGTTTTGTTTTGTTTTGTGTTGTTTTTGTTTGTTTTTATGCATACAACCTATTACGTTATATTTCCCCTTGATTTTTGCTCCACCCTGTGTGTGTGTGTGTGTGTGTGTGTGTGTGTGTGTGTGTGTGTGTGTGTGTGTGTGTGTGTGTGTGTGTGTGTGTGCACGCGACTGAAACCCTTCCCTGGGTAAAGGGTGAAGTCTAGCCCTTTCTAGAAATGCGTGTGTTAGTTTGTTAAGAGGAAAAACAATTACTCTCTCTCTCTCTCTATATATATATATATATATATATATATAAATATAAAATTAACTGTTAATTTTATAATTGGCTCCACCCGTGTTAAGCACTCTTGTAATTGTTGCATTGCTGTGTTCACAGAAGGCAACCAGTCTAGGAAAAGGAAAACTCTGAATTCAAACCTGCCCAACTCCGCTTATAAATAGACCTTGGGTCGAATCCTGCTCGTGTAGAAGTTTGCTCTCTCTCGCTCTCTCTCTCTCTCTCTCTCTCTATACATATATATATATATATATATATATATATATATATATATATATATATATATGTGTGTGTGTGTGTGTGTGTGTGTGTGCATACATATATACACATCCATAAATTATATACATCCGTAATATTAGCGAAATGGTTAGATTGTTCGCCAATGGCCCAGGAGACCTGGGTTCATTCCCAGGTCAAGTCTTACCAAACATTTAAAAAATGGTACTTGATGCCTCCTTGCTTAACACACAGTATTAAAAGGTATTGATCAAGGGTAAGTGGAGTAACTCAGGGAAAGGAATAGCGTCCTCCCTTACACCTTGGTGTAGTAGCCAATGAAAAAGGAGCCTTCGGATCCCCCTCGACTACGGTCGGCCAACTTACAAACTATATATAAATACGCATGAATACACACACACACACACACATATATATATATATATACATATATATATATATATATATATATATATATATATATATATATATATATATACATTTATATGAATACATACGAATTGGGAAAATACTTCATATATATATATATATATACGGATTCAGTTCAGAATTTTTCGTATTTTTTTGTATGTGTTTTCGTATATCCACTTTTTCAATTATTTTTCTTCATCTTGTC
>OY757924.1:10828566-10842488 GCA_963585895.1 Sepioteuthis lessoniana | reverse complement strand
AACCGTTTAGTAAGAACGATTCCGCCCCAAGATACATAAATACCTCCTCAAACCACCCAAGATCGGTACTGAGACAGATACCCAATGCGGTGAACCAAAGAATTAATAAGCTGTCCTCAGGTAATAAAATGTTCGAGGAAAACAAGAGTAGATATGATGACGCCCTGAAAGACAGTGGATTCCAAGGTAGACTGGAGTACTTAACCCCAGTGGACCTCAATTCGAGAGCTAGGAAGAATAATGGTGGGACCCACACACCCCTCAAGGTAGGTGAGACTATTAATAATAGTTGTCACGGAAATAGACGGGGAAAGAATAGAAATAGAAAAGTAGTCTGGTTCAATCCGCCATTTTGTAAGTTGACTAACATTAACATAGGTAGATACTTTCTACACCTACTAGATAAACATTTTAATAGAGGCAACCCATTGAGTAGGATTTTTAACAGAAATACAGTGAAAATTAGCTACTCCTGCACTAAGAATATGTACAATATACTAAGCAACCATAATAGGAGGCTACTCAATGAGCTTACCACGAGAGATCGGAATCCAAACGTGGAGTCTTGTAACTGTAGGAATAAGGAAGAATGCCCCTTAGGCGGACGCTGCACCACGAAGAATGTCGTATACCAAGCATGCATTTCTCCTATGGAACAGTAAAGGGACGGGGAGAGAGTCTATATAGGGATCTCCGCGGGAAACTGGAAGCAAAGATGGTACAGCCATAGACACTCATTTTCCAACCCGAAACTTAGGTACCAGACTGCTTTATCGAAATACTACTGGGGCCTAAAGGATCTGGGTCTATTTCCACAAATTAAGTGGAAAATATTAAGGCACTCATCTGCCGCCAACAGCTTCAACGGTACATGTAACCTATGCTTAGACGAAAAAATTAGCATAATTAATTTCAAGAATAGAAAACTTTTATTGAACAAGAAAAATGAGCTTGTCTTTAAGTGTAGACATAGAGGAAAATTTAAATTATCTTAAATAATAAAGAAATATTAGTAAATAATAGAAATCAACCCAACAGCAGATATCACCGAGACAAGGAAAGATAAAGGTAGATAAGGGCCAGATGAACAAGGAATATCAACCCAAAAATAAGGCCTGGGATTCTGGAGAGGTTAATTCCCCTAGACCATTTTTAGGGTAAATTATAAAAAAATACACTTGACGACTATAATGAATGTCCCCACCTTATCTGGTTTAAGTATCTCGATCCTAATTGAAACTAGAGGAACATCTAAGATGGCAACAGCTGGGTTAATTAACAGACATATCAGAAATAAATATAAATCATATGAGATAGCCATTAGTTAAAAGATCTGAGTCTGTTTAGAATAGCACACCTGCCAAGTAGATGAAACTGCAAACAGAACACAAAGTTAAAAGGGACTGACCAGTAGATTAATTCCACTCCTGTTTCTTAATCGTTCTAACATATAATATGTTCACACCGTCTGCTCACGCCTATGAACGAATGAGTTCCACTTTATGTTGTTTTATTTTTATGTTTTTTATTTCTATCTTTGTTTTCTGATTTTTAATTTATTTTTAATTTCCTTAATTTTCCTATTTATCTTCTGAATACGAACTGTAACTCCTCATTCGCATCACATCTCTGGGACAATACAGAGCATGTAAAAAGTCATCCGATGAGACGGAGAATATACCAACAATATTCTCCGCCGAAATAAATTTATTATGACGGCTTAACCGAGTTTGAGTCTCCATTTAATTGCACTATATATATACATATATATACACATATACATATACATACATATATATATATATATATTTGTATGTTGTGTATATTATTTCAAAAAGGCAAACATCTATATCAATTGTAATTTTCACGATCAGAACGCGATAATGCCGCTTATCTTTCTTTGTCCAGTTCACTGTATCACGTACTCCTTATCTATTCTATTCGCATACCTCTTTAAAAATCAAAGTCGTTTGTTTATTTTTTAAAAAATCTCTCATTATTTACATTGCGTTTCTGGGTTAACAACCGCTTGTTTGTTAACCACTTTGCACTCTGCCAATTCGTAATATGATGAGGAGCTTCGTTCTGCCAATTAAGATTTTATGGAAACGGATATGATCTCACCAAGACGGAGAACAATAATGACTAAGATGTTTTCTTCAAAATACGAGCTGTGTTGAAAACGTATTGAATCTGAAGCTGTATTTACCAAGACGGAAATGAACAATGAATGAAACGTTGATTTTCTTCAAAATACGAGCTGTGTTGAAAACGTATTGAGACTGAAGCTGTATTTACCAAGACGGAAATGAACAATGAATGAAACGTTGATTTTCTTGAAAATACTAGCTGTGTTGAAAAAATATCAAGACTGAAGCTGCATTTACCAAGAGAGAAATGAACAATGAATGAAACGTTGATTTTCGTCAAAATACTAGCTGTGTTGAAAAAGTATCGAGACTGAAGCTGTATTTACCAAGAGAGAGATAAACAATGGAAGAAACGTTGATTTTCTTCAAAATATTTCCGTTCGTATGCAACACAATTATTCCGACGAGAAGGTACCCACTGCTAATAGTGGCTACTTTGTCAGTGAAATTACCCACCTCATTATACTGTCTAATGTATTGATGGGGAATGGGACATACTCATTAATGTTCATAGGTAGGGCACATAACATCCTTCCACTTTTTACATTTAATCGGCGCAGAGTCAAATCTTATCCTCGTCGCCATATGTTGTAACGTAACAAAATGTTCCTGAATGAGAAAATCAAAACAGAAGTTAGAAATGAAATGGAAATCTTTATAACAATGACAAAATATAATACTTGCCAACGGCGTGAAGAAGGTACCCACTGCTAGAGGTGACTACTTAGTCAGAATATTTTCACCCCCTTATAATAGTGTCCAATATATTTATGAGGAATGGGCCATATCCATTAATGTTCATCGGTAGGGTATATAACATTCGTAGACTTTGTTTTTGAACTCCGCCTTGACACTAAATTTCCTGTTTGACGAAAAATATTGAAATGTTTTCCATAATTAGAAATTCCTGTATTTGTCACCGCCTCCAACTAGACAGGACTTGACACAAGGTCAATGGACTGAAGGTCGATTATAGTGGGGATTTAGGGGAGAGGAAGGTCAGTAACGAGCAAAGACTCGAGCTCTGACGGACTATGCTGCTCATCGGCCCACTTAGTGCAATGTGGGCCCGATGAGCCTAGCTTGACTTGGACCCAAATCTGGGTTCAGGCACGTATGCCTGATTATAGTAATTTACAAAGCTCTTTGCTTCGATGTGGCACAGGGCCGAATGAATGGGGCGCCCAATGAGACGTATGCCTGATTATAGCTTAATTAGAAATTCCATTATTTTGAAAGTTTCAATTAGATCACTTCTCATTTTTCTTTCTAGTAAAGTAAAAAAATAAGTAAGTATAGTTGGGGACCATAGTCGAGGGCAACCTGAAAATCCCCTTTTTCAGTAGTTATTACCCCGAGGCGTAGGGGAGGGCGCTTCTCCTTTCCATTGATTGCTCAACTTTTACCCTTGATCCGTACCTTATAATGCTGAGTGTTAAGCAAGGAGGTATTAAGTACCATTTTTTGAGTTTTTAATATGACTCGACCTGGGATTGAACTCCGGTCTCCCGGGCCATTGGCGAACACTCTACCCACTATACCAATTCTAATGTCTATAATTTTTCCGTTGAGCTGTAATTTTTTACTCTTTTTTTTAAATTTTTATCACTCTTCTTAGTGTGCTCTCCAATTTCAGTATTTTATTCCGATTTCCCTGTCTAGACGTAGGAGTCCGGGTCTGAGAAATAGCTTTCATAGGAGGTGATTTTAGTTAAAAAAACAAAATAAATAAATAAAAATAAAAACGTCCACGTACAGAACATAGTAAAAAGAAATCGCTTGATATCAGTCGGTAGAGCTCTATGTATATTGGGGCTTAAGAAAGATCGTAGAAACAAAAATATTACGAGATGTCCATATGTAGGAGTCCACAGGAGAACATCGCCCTTGCAATGCCCAGCATGTCTTGACTTTCTGATGGTGACACAGTCATTTTGATATTATCACAATAGTCTCGTCCAGGGAACTATATTTATCTCTGCCTAGATTAGGTGCTACGAACGTCAGTAGATCTAATGAACGAAAATGGTCTGGCACTTGAAATAAAAGACAAGAAGCGGGAGATATCCAAAAGAAACCATTATATACACAACTCAGATTCTCTCATACTTCTCGCAATTACACGCCCATTGGTGGCCCACTCGGTTGGAGTGGGGCTGTAGAATACACAGATTGCTTCTCTGCAGAGGGGTAAGACCCCCTCCCCAATGAGTGTCTTGCAATTAACATTAGACTATCCAGCAGGTCAGCTGGGACTGCAGAATACACCACCTGCTTCTCTACAGAGGAGTACGACCCACCCACCAAAGGAGTGTCATGTATGTGACAGTAAACAATCTGATGGTAAGGCTCCAGTTATGCTAGCGCTTTGGAGCATACGGAGTACCCCTTTATTGCCATCACTCCCAGGTCCACTCTGGCCGGGAGTAGTAGCACCTAATAGGGTCCTATATATGGGTCAAATAGAACTAAACTGTGTACTTATGCTAAACTGAATTGCTTGAAATAGAACTGTTTTGACATTTAAACTTCATACTTATACTAAACTGAATTGTTTGAAATAAAACTGTTTTTACATTTAACTCTGTGTGTGGCTCAGTCGGCTGGGGCAGCAGAATACACCGACTGCTTCTCTAAACATGGGTAAGACCCCCTCGCAATGAGTGTCCTAGATATGACTCTAAACAATTTGATGATGAGGTCCCAGTAATGCTGGAGCTTTGGCATGGCTCCTACGTCTGCTCTGGCAAGGAGTGTTAGCATCTGATAGGGTCCTATCTATCGGTCAAATAGAACTAAACTGTGTACTTATGCGAAACTGAATTGCTTGAAATAGAACTGTTTAATGTATAAAAGTGGATTTGGCATTAAATAACCTACAATTGTTGATGTACCATAAAACTGAACTGAATCGAATCGAATCACCCACTATTGGCCTCGAGAGGAACACAGATTAAACAGAGACGATGTCTTTGAAACAAGATGGAACCATCTCGACGTCAAATGGCAAGTTCATAGACCAGTTCACATACATCGGTAGGAATATCTCATCTACTGAAAGTGATGTCAACATAGGCAGTGGAAAGGCATGAATGGCTATTAACAGGCACATTTTTTTAAATTTCTAAATAGAAGAATTATAATTTAGATTTATCCAATCCCCTTGGTAAGACGTAGCCCTTGAGGTGACCGTGTTTTCCGTAAAATTACGGATATAACTACGAGACACATTAGGTTAATTAACCGCGCATTTACCATGACTTGTTAATTTGGCATCGCTAGGGTGCAATGTGGACCTGTAGTGTTTCGGTTCTGCATTCTGTGGTCGCTACTTCGATCTCTAGTGAGAGAGATCACGGTATACACTGCTGATGAAACCTAATAAAGTCAAAACAGCTGTCCAGTGTTGCCGTATGTCACATGCAATGCTTGCTGGATTTTCTGGTAATTCAACTTTTGCAATTAACAGGTTATTGATCATATGGAAATATTATCTCTATGATAAAGATAAAATAGGATTTCTTCCAAGCTGTACCTTGCCCAGTCGGCTGGAGCTGTAGAATACACCGACTGGGTGCCCCCCCCCAATGAATGTCCTGATATGACAATAAATAATCTGATGCTGGAGCTTTGGGGAATACGGAGCACCCCTTCATTGCCATTGCTCCCAGGTCCACTCTAGCCCGGAATGGTTGTACCTGATAGAGCCTTATCTATGGGTTAAATAGAACTGACTGCATACTTATGCTATAATTTTTTTTTTTTAATTAGAACTGTTTGACTAAACTGAATAGCTTGAAATAGAAATTTTTTTGACAATTAAACTGTACCTACATTTAAACTGCGTACTTATGCTAAACTGAAGTATTTGAAATGGAACTGTTTTTGACATTGAAACTCTACTTACACTAAACTGAATTGTTTAATATAGAACTGTTTTAACATTTAACTGTATGTAAACAAAATTTGTATTTATACTGAACTGAATTAGCTGAATTAGAACTGTTTGAATAAATTGAATATCTTGAACTAGAAATGGTTTTGACATATAAACTGTGTACTCATCCTTAACTGAATTTTTTAAAAATAGAACGGACAATTTGCATAAAAATGGATTTGGCGTTAAAAAAACCTACAAAGGTTGATATGCCATAAAACCCAACCAACCAACCAACCAAGCTGTAGCCATGTTGATACTACTGTTTAGTTGGACTGCCTGAACTCTAACGGGACGATTGAGGAAGTTAAATGGGAAATACGCAAGAATGCAAGAAGCAGCACCCCACAAAAAGCTGCTGTACGGCTACTTGTTTCTCTTCACGTCTTATTTCATCTCTCTCTCTCACTATATATATATATATATATATATATATATATATATATATATATATGATTTCATTCCTTTTAATTTTCTCTCTTTTTCCCTCCCTCACTGTGTTTGGTTTGGTTTTATGGCATATCAACCATTGTTGGTTATTTAATGCCAGATCCTGTTTTTACATATCAAAAATATGATTTGTGAACACATTTTGTAGATATACAGGGTTAAATGATCAAAGAGTTCTATTTCAAACAATTCAATTTAGCATAAGTTAACCAAGTTAATTGGTTCCAAGTATTGCTATGTACCACTAACAATTCAATTAAACATCAGTCATTTGCTTACATGTCAAGCACTTGTTTGTTTTTTTCAAACAATTCAGTTTTGCAAAAGTCATTTGTTTCTGCACAGTTTAAATGTCAAACAGTTCTAGTTGACCCATAGATAGAACCCTATCTAGTGCTACCTCTCCGGGCTAAAGTTGGCCTGGGAGTGATGCCAATGAAGGGATACTTCCTATTCTCAAAGCTCCAGCATTACTGCAGCCTTAACATCAGATTGTTTAGTGTCTTTTTCAGGACACTCTTTGGTGGGGGTTACCCCTCTGCAGGGATAGAGTCGGTGTATTCTGCAGCCCCAGCCGACTCGGTCAATTCAAAATCTGTTGAACAACTAGAATACTGAATAGAACAATACGTACGTTTCAACGCACGAAGTCATTCACTTCTTGGTCGAACCGAGAACTTTTCAACAGCTTTATATATATATATATATATATGTATATGTATATCTTCATTTCCACATTTCATAGATAGAACCCTATCAGGTGCTACCTCTCCGGGCTAAAGTTGGCCTGGGAGTGATGGCCATGAAGGGATACTTCGTATTCTCCCAAAGCGCTAGTATTACTGGAGCCTTACCATAGATGGTTTTGTGTCATATCTAGGACACTCGTTAGAGGTGGGGGTCTTACTCCTCGGCGAAGATACAGTCAGTGTATTCTACACCCTCAGCCGACTGGGCTGTCTATATTTGAATGATTTTTCTCTCTCTCTCATATTTCTTTTTTTTTTTTAAACGTCTGGTGTTTATTTATTTTTCAATTTTTTTTTTTTTTAGTTGATAGCTTGAGATTCGCTTAATAATAAGATGATTACAGCGCACGTATCTACGTCATTGGGTTGCTTAGCAACCTAAAAGCGAAAAGTAGAATTGATGAATCATTCAAAATGAAAAGAGAGAATAAAGATGAGAGAGAGAGAGAGAGAGAGAGAGAGAGAGAGTTAATGGCAAGTCGTTAAGTTTGGAATAAGAAGATAATGAACAATGAAGATTTTTTTTTTGGAAATGTTTTTTACCCCTTTTTTTATTTCAAATTATTATTCTTAGTGTCGACCTCGTTCCTAATTGTTCTCTCTCTCTCTCTCTCTCTCTCTCGAAATATTTGTACCTTATGAGTAAGGTCATTTTCTAGTGACAGTCGTATTTTTTTTAAAGAAAACCCACCTTACCTCCCCACTTTCCCTCTTAGCTGTTTCACCGGATATGCATAGAGACACCTCACACACACACACACACACACACACACACACACACTCGCTCAAATGACACTTCTTTTGATTATGAAAATAAAAACACTAGTTTGAATCTCTTGTAACGATTTTGTCACGATATTTTCAGGTACCGTCTCATATATATATATATTTATAATTGGGACTATTTTACGTTACTTAGCATTCAGAAAGCTTTCTCTCAACCTTGGTTATTTTGTCAGATATTGGTGTAGTTTCGTTTCTTCGTCAAATGGCATATCAACCTTTGTAGATTATTTAACGCCAAAGCCCTCCTTCTAGAAGAACAGTTGTGGTACCATTTAACCCATAGCGGTGAGGATAATACTCTTTCCCATAACATTGATAACATTACCTGAGTTTTTTTTTTTTTTTTTTTTTTTTGCACACAGTTAAATGGTTTCAAGCATTGCTATATAACAGTTGCAAGTTAACACCAGTCATTTATCTGTAAAAGATTTGTTTGCGGATAATTTACGTTTTAAGTGAGATAGAACTAATTTCTATGCACACTAGTATTGCTATTGTTTCTACTGTAGGCTGTGTGAAAGTATTTATGCTATTTAAGTTCCCCTACTATTTTATTGTTTAGTTTGGAATATTTAAAATAAGGTTTTAATATTTAGTATTAAGCGTTTCCCCACACGTTTAATGTTGAGGTTTGATATAGAGTGTTTAGAAAAAAGGTTGAATAGGCATATAATATAGGCACATGGATAAAGTGGTAAATGAAGGAAGATATTCAACAAATGAGTAAAAGATATGAAACAAATAATGGTTGTAAAACGGCGCGGACAAAATGAACATATAAAAACAAGGCGAATGAACAAAACAAATTTATATTCAACAACAATAAAACTTACTTGATACATAAAAAATATTACTAACTCTGCTAACAAAATAATAGTGTGTGTATATGTGTGAGCTCGTGTGTGTGTGTGTGTGTAACACAACTACGCTATAAAAGAATTACAAGTTTAAAATGTCTTTTTTTTATGGTTAGAAACGGGCAGTTTTCAGAGACTGGAAAGCGTCTCATAGTCATTGTATATGAATGTCTGCGAGGCCCATGCATATTGTTGCTTCGCCCTCCTGTTGATTCACGCTGGAGGGAGTGTGTTGCCGCTGCGAAGAAGTTTCTTAAAAGAGAAGGAGGGTGCTTGAAGACGACGTATTTATAGAAAATACGCGTCTTGTAGGTGGCTCAAAGACGCAGGACTTGAATTTCCGCGCGGACGTATTTTTAAGCATATCACGTGGTCCTCCTGGCCAATGGTTTCCCGAGACTGAATATTGAGCGTCCGCCATCTTTGTGGGAACAAGTGGCATACCGCCCAAAATAATTTATACGAGTGTAGTCCTATACTACACAGTTAAATGATTTCAATTATTGCTATCTAATACTTATAATTCTATTCGATATGAATCATTTGTTTGCCCACGGTAAAGTTGTTACAAGTATTGCTATTAAACACTAATTATTCTATTCCACATTGCTCATTCGTTCTCACTCAGTTAAATCGTTTCAAGTATTTTTATGGATCTCTAACAATTCAGTTAAACATCACTCATTTGTTTACACACAGTTAAATGATCAAACAGTTCTATTTCTAACAATTCAATTTAGCATATGCCTTTTGTTTGCATTCACTTTAAATGTCAAACAGTTCTATTTGACCTATACATAGGACCTACAGGAACAACTACTCCAGGCCAGAGTGGACCTGAGAGTGATGGCAATGAAGAGGTGCTCTGCATTCCCCAAAACTCTAGCATTACTGGAACCTCACCATAAGATTGTCTTATCATATCTAGGACACTCGTTGGCGGTTGGGGGTCTTACGCCTCTGGGGAGATGTAGCCGGAGTATTCTACAACCCCAACCGTCTGGGACACAGGACACTCTTTGGGAGGGTCTTACCCCTGTGCAGAAATATAGCCAGTATATTCTATAGCCCCAACCGACTGGGCCACAAGACGCTCTTTGGGAGGGTCTTACCCTGTTCAGAATTGTAGCTGGTATATTCTATAGCCCCAACCGACTGGGCAACAGGACGCTCTTTGGGAGGGTCTTACCCCTGTGCAGGAATATAGCCAGTATATTCTACAACACCAACCAACTGGGCCACAAGACGCTCTTTGGGAGGGTCTTACCCCTGTGCAGAAATGTAGCTGGTATATTCTATAGCCCCAACCGACTGGGCAACAGGACGCTCTTTGGGAGGGTTTTACCGTGTTCAGAATTGTAGCTGGTATATTCTATAGCCCCAACCGACAGGTCCACAGGACAATCTTTGGGAGGGTTCTACCCCTGTGCGGAAATGTAGCCAGTATATTCTATAGCCCCAACTGACTGGGCCACAGGACGCTCTTTGAGAGGGTTCTACCCCTGTGCGGAAATGTAGCCAGTATATTCTATAGCCCCAACTGACTGGGCCACAGGACGCTCTTTGGGAGGGTCTTACCCTGTTCAGAAACGTAGCTGGTATATTCTATAGCCCCAACCGTCTGGTCCACAGGACAATCTTTGGGAGGGTTCTACCCCCGTGCAGAAATGTAGCCAGTATATTTCTATAGCCCCTACCGTCTGGGCCACAGGACGCTCTTTCGAAGGGTCTTACCTCTGTGCAGAAATGTAGCCAGTATATTCTATAGCCCCAACCGACTGGGCCACAAGACGCTCTTTGGGAGGGTTTTACCGTGTTCAGAATTGTAGCTGGTATATTCTATAGCCCCAACCGCCTGGACCACAGGACACTCTTTGGGAGGGTCTTACCCCTGTGCGGAAATGTAGCCAGTATATTCTATATATCCCCAACCGCCTGGACCACAGGACGCTCTTTGGGAGGGTCTTACCCTGTTCAGAAATGTAGCTGGTATATCTCTACAGCCCCAACTGACTGGGCCACAGGACACGCTTTGGGAAGGTCTTACCCCTGTGCAGAAATGTAGCCAGTATATTCTATATCCCCAACCGCCTGGGCCACAGGACGCTCTTTGGGAGGGTCTTACCCTGTTCAGAATTGTAGCTGGTATATTTCTATAGCCCCAACCGTCTGGGCCACAGGACGCTCTTTGGGAGGGTCTTACCCCTGTGCAGAAATGTAGCCAGAGTATTCTATAGCCCCAACCGACTGGGCCACAGGACGCCCTTTGGGATGGTCTTACCCTGTTCAGAAATATAGCCAGTATATTCTATAGCCCCAACCGACTGGGCCACAGGACGCTCTTTGGGAGGGTCTTACCCTGTTCAGAATTGTAGCCAGTATATTCTATGGCCCCAACCAACTGGGCCACAGGACCCTCTTTGGGAGGATCTTTCCCCTGTGCAGAAACGTAGCCAGTATATTCTATAGCCCCAACCGACTGGGCCACAGGACGCTCTTTGGGAGGGTCTTATCCTGTTCAGAAATGGAGCTGGTATATTCTATAGCCCCAACCGTCTGGGCCACGGGACTCTATTTGGGAGGGTCTTATCCCTCTGCAGAAATGTAACTGATATATTCTCTAGCCCCAACTTACTGGCATAAATTATTTTAGATGAAGCGATAATTCAGAATAAACAAGAGACATGATAAAGATATTTACAATAAATATCATTTTATCAAAAAGAAAAGAAATGAAAAGTTATTACAAATAAAGTGTGACTAATATTTAAGATGCGTTTAGCGAAATGTTTATAGTTGTAGGAAGTGAAATCGGCGACACGGACGAGACTGTTTACATTTCACTTCGCAGTCATGCCCTTAGGAAAGGCATGAATCCATCTGATTTCCTTCCAGCTATGAATAGAGTAGACTAGAATCTTTAACCATGGAAAGGCAACCAGACTAGGAGAAAGAAAATTTTGAAATCAAACCAGCTCTACTCTGCTTCAAAACTTGTATCACATTCATAGGTATTGGGTGAGTATAGCAAATTTGAAAATTTAGTTGAATAGTTGAGCAGACTGTGTTCATTAATCGGGGTTAGGCAACCAGCCTAAGAGAAAGAAAAATCTTAATTCAAACCAGCTTTACTCTGTTTAAAAAATGTACTTTGTGTTATCCTACCTGTGGTGGAAACGTTGATTAAAGACATACAAATATGATGTCTTTTTTAATGGCTTATCAACTTTCGTGGGTGATTTAAGGCCAAAGCCATCCTTTAAGGACAGTAGTAGTTCTATCCAACCTTTAGCTGAGGGGGATAAGAGGTTTTTACCGTTCCGAAAGGTATCAGTCCGAATCTGAAACAAATATATGTACTTTATTATGAAAGGATGTATAGTATTTGTTTCAATTCTACATTATGACTATTTACTAAAGTAAGTTGAAGTGCGTCCTCGTGGTATAATGGTTAAAGTGATGGATGACGGAATCGTAGTACGCGAGTTCGAACTCCAGTCGCCCTATTACGTTAACTTTCGCACAAATACTCCTGGGAAAGGTATGAACGCCCTTATCCTCCCAGCTATGGGTTAGATAGTACTACTACTGTTCTTCTAGATGGATGATTTTGGCATTATATAACCTACGAGTTTTGATAGGCCATTAAAACAAAGAAACCAAACTTAACGAAGTCTAGTTGTGGCTCAAGACAAGAAATATGAGGCACCCTGTGAGAATCTAACTCATTAATGATGATCTTCTTACATAGTTTGCTAACTCTTGTGGACTTGAAGGGCCAGAAATGAATAACACAAAGAGATGTAATGTTTGCAGCAGTATGTATTTATGGAAATACACTCAGTAACGGTTACCGCTTACTGACTAGACTCGCTTATCCAGTCAGTGACTATCTATAGTGTCAGGGAGGGTCCATGCAATGACGTCATGGGGTATATCACCATAACACTAACCCTTCATCCGGAAACCACAAATCATCTGTATACGTGTAACCATATTTACCAACCCCTCCGCTCGGGCAGGATATGACACAAGGTCAATTTTTAAGCGTAGTTTAACAGGTTTGAATTCAGTTTTCCTTATCCGAAACTAGTTGCCTCACCAAGGCTGAAGAACCTAGTCTGCCCTACTATTTACTCATAGCTGGAGGGAGAATAATTGGATTCATACCTTTTTCCAAGGGTATTAGTGCTTTGTGAAATGCAATCGGTCTCGTCCCGGATTTGAACTCGTATCGCCGTGTCCATTTCCTACGACGATAACAATTACACCATCTGTATACGTGAAACAAAACAAAAATGGCACATCGTAGCGAAATCTTTGTGAGTATAATAGTTAAAATGTCCCAACTTGGAGAAATTTACAAAGTGGGTAGAGAGTTCGCTAATGGTCAGGGAGACTAGGGTTCAATCCCAGGTCGAGTCATACCAAAGACTCAAAAAGTGGTACTAGATACCTCCTCGCTTAACACTCAGCATTATAAGGTACGTATCAAGGGTAAAGTGAAGAAATCAAGGGAAAGGAGTAGAACCCTACCCCATACCTCCGTGTAGTAGCAATTGAAAAGGAGACTTTCGGGTCGTCTTCGACAACTTCGGCATTGTTTCGACTGCGGTCGTGCTCACTCAAATCAGTATTTCTCGAGATATTAATTCTACGGTACTTTTACATTTATTGAAAAATTTAAATTCTCTAAAATTAGATTTCGATATCAAAGTTAATGTCTGCCATGTGCAGCCTTATGACTTTTTCAGCCATAAATTCGCAATTTCTGTGATTCTTTATCAGCTTTCTTGAATAACTACACGACTGAGCCGATTTCAAAATGTCAATTATTTTCAGACTGGGTTGACGCCTCTCATTTTATATATATTATCGTCTGCTTCTCTCTTTCTCTCTCTCTCTCTCTCTATATATATATATATATATATATATATATATATAGAGAGAGAGAGAGAAAGAGCTATCGTGTTATAAAAACTTGTTTTATTTA
>OY757924.1:10818566-10826066 GCA_963585895.1 Sepioteuthis lessoniana | reverse complement strand
TGTGAGAGTATATATATATATATATGTGTGTGTGTGTGAGAGTATATATATATATATATGTGTGTGTGTGTGAGAGTATATATATATATATATATATATATGTGTGTGTGTGAGAGTATATATATATATATATATATGTGTGTGAGAGTATATATATATATGTGTGTGTGTGAGAGTATATATATATATGTGTGTGTGAGAGTATATATATATATATGTGCGTGTGTGAGAGTATATATATATATATATATATATATATATATGTGTGTGTGTGTGTGAGAGTATATATATATATGTGTGTGTGTGTGTGAGAGTATATGTGTGTGTGTGTGTGTGAGAGTATATATGTGTGTGTGTGTGTGTGTGAGAGTATATATATATGTTTGTGTGTGTGTGTGTGAGAGTATATATATATGTGTGTGTGTGTGTGTGTGTGAGAGTATATATGTGTGTGTGTGTGTGTGAGAGTATATATGTGTGTGTGTGTGTGTGAGAGTATATATATGTGTGTGTGTGAGAGTGTATATATATGTATATATATATATATATATATACATATATGTCTCTGTGTGTGAGGGAGAGTATATATGAATGTATATATATATATATATATATATATATATATATATATAATTCCAAGTCCCTCATTAAATTAACAAATTCATCATCCTTAATGAGTTTCCTTAATGATGAAACGATACTCCTGATGTTCATCATGTACAATCGAATAAGTGCATTCAATTGGGGATGTCTTTAGTTGGAGTTTCTTTCTAACTGTGAAAAGAAAAGCTCCCAATGTGCTTGGTTCACTTCCATAGTGAAGGAGCAAAAGTAATGGGATAAATATATGAATATCAAACAGAAGATTTTAGGGCTTCACTTTCTTTTTTGCCACCTTAATTATCAGATTTACATATTTTTCTTTAAATAGAGGAATTAATATTGAGAATTGAATTAGCATGACCAGAAAATCTGGCGAACACCTACGCATGGCATACGGGAACACTGGACAACTGTTTCGACCTTATTAGGTCTAATCAGCAGTGTATACTGGAATCTCCACCACTGGTGTGCGATATGAATTGGTGGCTCTCATGTAGAGTTTCGGCACTGCAATCTATGGTCGCTGGTTTGATCTCCAGTGGTGGAGATTACGGTGTACACGCCGGATTTTCTGGTCGTGGTAATTCAATTCACAATCTTAATTATCAGGTTTACTAAAGTGTATTACTGATAAACACTTAGTAGGTATTTCTCTAATGGCATTCTCGGTGCTAGTTTATTTTAATCGATACAATGAAACCTTATTAAAAAGGAGAGAGCAATAAAGGCTTATAACTTACAAAGTAAATAATGATAAATACACCAACAAAACAGCTGCATGAACACTACTACTACTACTACTAATAATAATAATAATGATGATGATGCTCGCAGGGTAAAATATGTTGATAGTAACATAGAGCAACAAGATAAACAGCAAGAATAATATCACCAACTTTCACGATAATAATTAAAAGAAATTAAATAAAAGAACCAGAACAAAAATATATTGATTGAAAAAGTTTTCTATTTAATTAACTCAAGTGGATATACACTAAAGAGATTTCGCGCCAACATTTTCGATAAGTGAATCTGCTTATAATAATGTCCGCTAAAGAATTCTCGAGATTCAACAAAAGAGAACTTTGGCAATAAACTGGAAAAATTCAGTACTTCTATTTACATTTTTTTTTTATTCAGAAACACAGTTTTTTCTTATAAAAGTAGTTTTAAAAAATATAGCAAAAATAGTAGGTCTCCTTCAAAAAATAAGGTCATTTTTGGGTTCAGCCCCATCAAATTAACTTAAAAATTTTGTTTCTTACCACCACAAATCCTGTTGACCACTGGTCATCATCTGATGAAGACTTTACTGGAAGCAAAACTGCTTCTTGTATATAATTTTATATATATATATATATATATAATCATGTCGCACAGTAAGCACTGATTTCTCTGACTCTCTCTCACCATTCGTCTCTATCATCCACCGTTTCCGACAGGTCCTCCAGACTACATCTTGTGTCCGTACATAACTGATGATGATAAGTTCTTGTTGGTCGGCCAACACTTGCAAGTCCGTGTGAAGGGGTCCACCGGAGAACGTCGCTAATGAGTTCGTCTTTACTTCTAAAGCAGTGTCCCGCATGTCTTGTCCGTTTTATTTGGATGGTTTTAGAGATGGGAGGTTGGTGGCCGTACAGCAGCTGTGTCGTGGGACGATACTTCGAGGATTTGCTCAAAATAGCTCGTAACATTCTTGTGAAGTTTCCGTCAAGCTTTTTCTCTATACGCTTAGTAAGCATCAATGTGGTGCATCCGTAACATAGTACTGACACAACCACTGCTGGGAAGAAATTGTGTTTTATTTTCTCAGATAGGTCAGACTTCCCATTGATAGCAGTCCATGCCTTCGCTAGGCTCATGTTGATGTCATTTTCAGTAGATGAGATGCTACTACCAAGATACGTGAACTTGTCTACTAATTTCAGAGAACCACCATTTAGAGTGGAAGTGTCTCCTTTTTTTATTAAAACACCTGTACTCCGTTTTGTCTGAATTCAGATGGGGGCCAATGCCACCTGCTGCCTGCTCCAGACTATGCAGCAAAGATTCGGGGATTCGGCTAGGGTAGGTGCATTTGCAAGAAACAGGATTTGGCATTGAATTGCCGAAAAGGGTTGATATGCCGTAAAATATTTACCTAACCCCTCCACCGTGATCAGGCTGGAACACAGTTTTTAAGAGCTATCAGTCTAGAAGAGATGGAATGATGCTTTTCTTCAGGATGTTACAGCGAAGAGTTTTGTTGTTTTTTTCGTCAACCAGCGATGCAATCTTTTTACCTAAGTATTGGGTCAGAAGATTCATGGGGGAGAGCTTCAGAACATAATATTACTGTATAGATATGAATGTGAAATTACACTGGGTATAGCAGAAATACTTCCCACATTTTAAACTGACACCTGTTTGCTGCGAGTGAACTTGGGCAATTGGTAATGGTAGCTCCATCTGAATATCTTATAATCTAGCCAATAAATTGGTAGCTGGACAAGTCCAATCCTTAAAGATGAAAGTACAAGAGAAATATTGGTTTGACTCATAAACATTTTCCGTTCTTGTAAAATATAATTTATTCATGAACAATCTAACCATGAAATAATTTCATTCTTGGTCTAGTCGGTAGAGTGTTCGCCAATGGTCCAGGAGACCTGGGTTCAATCCCAGGTCACGTCATACTTTAAAAATGCTACTTGATGCCTCCTTGCTTAACACTCAGCAATATAAGGTACGTATCAAGGGTAAAGTGGAGCAATCCCAGGAAAGGAGTAGCACCCTCCCCTACACCTCGGTGTAGTAGCTATTGAAAAGGGAGCCTCCAGGTCGCCCTCGACTAAGGTCGCTAACTTTACTTACTTACTATAGTATATTCGCCATTATTTTGAATCACCTCTTGCCATTTATCAGGTTGCTTGTTGATTCCTCTCAAGAAAAATACAGCTGGTTTTGAGCTGATTAAATTTTCCACAAACGTTTTCACCTGGTTTTCTTGAGAAAATTCTTTGTCATTCTGAGCATTTTTGTTGAGAACGAAAAATATGAAAATCACATGATGCAAGGTCTGGTGAATATGATGGATGGGGTAAATCCAATATTTTTTCTTGCGTAATTTTTGCTGAATATGATCTTGCGTTATCAAGGAGAAGCACAACGTTTCTCCTATCGACAAGTGCGGGGTGTTGAAACTTTAAATCTGCATTGAGTGTCTGATTGAGGTTTGAGAACTCAAAATGAATAATATCGTTGTTATCCCACCTTATACACAGGATATTTTTTCTTCTATAAAGCTTTACCCTGGGGTAGGCAGCGGAGATTTTATCTTTGTCATTTCACTGTCTTTTGTTGTGAAGATTGTCATAAAAGACCTATATTTTGTCACTTGTAATAATATTCTTGAGAAACGAGTCAGTTCTCTACCTTGAAAGAAGACTCGTCGCTATGAATATGCAATCTTCCTTATTCTTTTTATTAAAAGTATCAAAAACCAAAACACCCAACTTTCTTTTCTTTTGCTATCTTTTTCAAGTGTTGGCAGATTGTGGTTAGGATGTTTTAAGATTGTGTTAATTATCGGTTACTTTTGCGCGGATTGCATGCCACCAATTCTCTTAAAGCATTTTCATCGAGGTCGCTCTTTTAGGGCGTTTGTTATCTTTCCTCTCCACTTGTTGGGTCGCATTCGGTAGGCCGTCGTACCCCTGGGCGGTTCTGCCGGGTGTGCCTTGGCACTGGAGAGTTCCTCCGGCCTCAGGCGGCCATTCTCCCAGGCTTTACCCTCTTCGGGGGGATTGGGTTGGGTTTATTGCCTGGCACCTGAGGTGCCCCGAATAAGGGGAATGTCGACGGGGCTGAAGGTATTTTTGGCCTTGCCGGACGCGTGTGGGCTTCGGCCCTGCGACCGGACCCACCTTTAAAACGCCAGAACGAAACTTTGAAAACCCGTTCAGACTTGGCGGTCAGTGATGACACCTTAGCCATAAACACTAGAATTTTTTTTTCGCTGTTTCTATAGCAATTTTAATTATTCTTAAACTCCTGCAATATTACATGTTAAATATGCACTTTCACTTCCTCTATTTTAGGGGCGTGAGGTCGTAGATTACATTACGATACACACTCTTTCACAACTGAAAAAAGAATGACCAATGAAGGCGTTCTTAAATCAGGTCATTTCCGGTTGTGTTTAAAACATCTAAAGTTTGAAATGCGCAGTTATAAGTTGCTTGAAAAAAAAAGAAAACTCTTTATACCTCAACCTAATAATAGCGACTTCTTTTAACTAATTTGCGGTTTGAGTCTGTTGAGGAAGGGTTGGGTAATTATGTAATGTAACGTGCACAGAAAATCAGATTTTTTTTTCAATATCGATGCTTCATTTATTTAATTTGGATTTGAGTTAATAAGATATCTCTTCTATTTGAAACTTCTCTCTAGCTCTCAGATTTAAAATCACCACGACCATTTCTTTGAGAATCGTGCGATTCCTGTTAAGTAATCACTGTTCTAGATTCTTGCTTAGAAATTCTATCTCGTACTGATCCTGTTTATAGAAAAGTTGGTTTCATTTCCGTTGAGGGATACCTACTAACGAACTATCCTCTTCCTGATTTTGGGGAATGGTTTAAAAGATTCGCAGAATTTTAAACAACAAAAGGATTCTAAATGAAAATTCTTTGAACAAATTTGAAGACATCCGTGAATAAACATTTCGTGATTGGTGATAAAATATTTCCGAATTTTTTCATAATGAACAACAGTCGACTTTCAATGAAAGGAATTTGAAAAAAACTGCCATTTTCACTCACCACTTCTTTATATGTTTATGAGCGTTAAGTAAAAACCAATAATATCATATCAATCCTTGCGGGGTTTTAATGTCAGCATTAATGGTCTTTCAGGGGAGTCTCCTCAAGTCTCCAGGACTCTTCCCAGTATTCTGGCTGATCTCAATAATGCTGTAGTCGGAATGATCTCGGCTTGTCTTTATTATTATTATTTTACTCTTTTGAGAGTTTTTCACACCAACGTTAGCTGATGGAAACTGAGTGAAAGCAAATCTCTTTAAGTCTCCAGGACTCTCCTCAATATTCTGACTGATTTCAATAATGCTCTAGTTTGGATGGTCTCGTCCTCTTATTTCCAAGTCCTCCAATCCCTGTACTAATCCTTTGGTGACAGGTACCAATTACAATTGGTATCATCGTCACTTTCACATTCAATAGTTTTTCAGTTCTCTAGCAAGGTCTATGTACTTATCTATTATTGTTATCATTATTACTTACTAGAGTGAGTCAAAAATTTTGCAATATTTTGGCAGATCCTGATGCTTTCCCGATGTCGAGAAGGTGACGAACCACTGTCTGATACCGAGCTCGCCTGATACTCTCTCAATGCAACTCACCGAAGAGCATGACCTCGGAATTGGCATTTCCCCAAACTCTAGTGGCCCAGTCGGCTGAGGCTGTAGAATAAAGAAACAGTTCTAATTCTAAATAGGACCCTATCAGGTGCTACCACTCCGGGCCAAAGTGGGTAATCCACATCCCCCAAAGCTCTAGGCTTGGAGCCTCGACATCAGATTGTTTAATTTCATATCCAGGACACTCGTTGAGGCAGAATCTTCTACAGTCCCAGCCGATTTGGCTGTGTTAGATTGGAATAAGTAGTAAAGTTGACGACCTTAGTCGAGGGTGACCCAAAGGATCCCCTTTTCAATAGCTACTAAAGTTGACGACCTTAGTCGAGAGTGACCCAAAGGATCCCTTTTTTCAATAGGGGAGGTTTCAATTTAGCAGGTTTCAATTCAGAGTTTTCCTTCTCCAAGACTAGTTGCCTCACCAAGAACCTAGTCTGTCCTACTATTTACCCATAGCTGGAAGGAGAATAATTGGATTCATACCTTTCCCAAGGGTATTAGTGCTATGTGAAATGCTATCAGTCTCGTCCACGATTTGAACTCGTGTCGCCGTGTTCATTTCCTACGACGATAACCATTACACCACGGGCACCTCCATATATAAACAGTAATGATAATTTCGAAACACTTGCGGAGGGATCAAATTTCGTCATTAAATAACCCATAAGGAGTTGATGTACCATTAAATAACCCCCCCCTCTCTCTCTCTCCTGCTTCTTATTCTTTATTTCTATTCATCTTCTCTGTTTCTCTCTACCCTTCTGTCTGTTTGTCTGTCTGTCTGTCTCTCTCCATTTTTATTTCTCTTCTTCACGTCCTCTGTTTCTATCTATCTTTTTCTTTCTCCCCCACCTATCTCCCTCTCACTCTCTCTACTTCTTCTCCTTCTCTTTCTCTCTCCCTCTTTATTTTATCTCTTTTTTTTTTATTTTCCTCTTCATATTCTCTATTTCTATTTATCCTTCTCTCTCTCTCTCTCTCTCACTCAATTTTTCTCCCTCTCCTTTATTTTTATCTCTCTATCCTTCTCTTTCACTCTCCCTATTGTGTTTTTATTTCTACTCTTCATCTATTCCCTCCTCTCTCTCTCTCTCTTTCTTTTTTCAATATTTTTATTTCTTCTCTCTCCCCCTTCTTCTTCTTCTTCATTTCTCGCTATCCTTCTCTCTCTCTCTCTCTCTCTCTCTGTCCTTTATTTTTATATTCTTCTCTCTCTCTCTCTTGCATAATCTTTATTTACCCTCGACTTCTCTCAATCCTTCACTCTATCCTCCTTCATCTTTCTTTCTCCTTCTCCTCAACTGCTCTCTATTCTTCTTCTTCTTCTTCTTCACTATAATAATCAAATAGCCACAACTTAATGATTGTTTGTTTGTTTGGTTTTATGGCATATCAACCTTTGTAGGTTATTTAACGCCAAATCCATTTTATGTAAATAATCTGTTCTATTTCAAACAATTCAGTTTAGCATAAGTACACAG
>OY757924.1:10766066-10813566 GCA_963585895.1 Sepioteuthis lessoniana | reverse complement strand
AGCTTCTTATAGGAATAGTATTAGAGCGTTGGAGACTGGAGATCGCACTAGATCACCTTACTTGCTACCGTAATAACGGAAGCCAATACTATCGTTGGACTATATCTTTATTCTGTCTTTACTAATCCTATGTTCTTGTCTACTAATAGTCTCTCTATTGTATATACTTTTTCCTGAGAATATGTCTCTATTTCCTCTCATATCGTGGTTTGTCCTTTATTTAATATTACAAGCGTTCACCAACCAGAACGCAACAATAATGTAAATCCATTAAGCAAAATTTTCAATTGAAATACCGTAAAAATTAGTTACTTTTGCGCTAATAATGTTTCCAAAATTATGTATAACCATTATAGGAAAACAATTGATAAATTACATTTGAGAAATAACTGGACACACATCACTTTGTAATTGTAGAATTAAAGGTGAATGCCCCATGTCTAGAAAATGTAATTCTGAAAATGTAGTGTAGCAAGCTGACATTTTCCTTATGATAGGTAATTATGAAGAAAAGGTATATATAGATATATCCACTCTTAACTGGAAACAAGGATTGTATTTTCATAGTCATACTTTTACTAATCCATTTACTAATCCATTACTTAAGAATCGATCAGCTCTATCAAAGTATTATTAGTGTTTAAAAGACCGTGGATTAACGCCACAAATAAAATGGAAACTTATTTAAAAAATCCTAAATGTCAAATAGTTTAAGCGGTAGATGTATGAACGGAGGAAAAATTAGCATATTAAAATCAAAGACACTTGACAACTGTTAAGTAAAAGAAATGAACTAATATTCAAATGTCGACATAGAAATAGGTTCAGATTAGTACAATAACTGTTATGAATCGTAATGAAGTTTATTATATCAAGTTTGTCTTGATGTATAATTCAGATGTATCGTAGTTAAACTATAAATTTTATTGTATAATGGCTAAGTTTTAGGTAGAGATTATAATAATATTATTACACGTTTTAGATTAATCTAATAATAATATAATAAACTTAAATATTAGAGTAATGAAAGTGTCTCAGTTTCTATATTTAACAACCTTGAACTGGTAATTAAAAGATTTAATGGAATTTATTGCCTTTGGAAGCTGTTGATTAAATATATAACTATTAATACATAAAATTAATATAACCACTGATGAAAGGGGGTTATCCCCCTTAATACGATGTAAAATGTAAACAGCAGTAACTTACGATATCTCATTTATAATAATTAAATTATAAAAAGCGATACAACCTTTGCAAGTACATTATAACTTCGTAAGAATTGCGAGTTATTGAACCAATTTAAAAAAACAAACAAATGTTTCTACGTAACACCAGTATAAACACTTAACGCTTAATTCTTACCAAGTTGTAAAGATAGTATCGCTTTTGCAATATACACACCGCCTGATGATGGCTCAAGATGGGTCCGAAAGTAACTAGGAGCCAATTAATTACGGAAAATTAATTAGTCAATTCTGACCGGGTATTATTACATCCATACGGTGACTTGAAAGGATTAAAACAACAAAAATATGTAGACAAAAATGTCTATACTATTTAGTCAAATGTCTCAACGGAGTAATCCAGCCCAAATACACACACACACTCATACACAGAAATATATATATATATATATAGGTTTTGGTTCGGTTTCTTTTTTTAATGGCATATCAACCTTCCTGTGTTATCTAATGACAAAGCTTGCCTTGTTAAAAAATTGTAGTGGTACAATTTAACTCATAACTGGGAGGATATGGGAGTTTGTAACTTTCTCAAAAGTATTTGTACGAAAGTGAACGCAATACTGCCACTGGTGTTCGAACTCATTTATATCGAGAGCCCAGTCCAGCGCTTTAGACATTACACCACAAGGACTCGTGTATATATATATATATATATATATATATATATATATATATATATATATAAAGTAAAGTTAGCGACCTGAAGGCTCTCTTTTCAATAACTAGAAGGGAGGGCGCCATTCCATTGCCTGGATTGCTCTACTTTACCCTTGATCCTTACCTTATGATGCTGAGTGCTAAGCAAAGCGGCATCAAGTACCATTTTTGAGTCTTTGGTATGACTCTACCTGAGATTGAACCCTGGTCTCTCGGACCATTGGCGAACACTTTACAATAATTATAAGTATGCATATATATGTATATTTATATGTGCGTGTGAATATATTTAGTATATAAGTATATATATATATATATATATATATATATATATATATATATATATATATATATATATATATATATAATAATAATAATAATAATAATAATAATAATAAATATATAAGATATATATATATATTTAATTCATGGAATATAGACTGCGACCCCTAAACTCCATGAAACCCAGGGGTCGCAGTTCTATATTCCATGAATTAGATATAAATATCTAATATATATTTATTTATTATCATTATATAATTGCTCTATCCTAGATATTGAGCTCTCTCCATATTATATTGCACTTGGTTCGACACATACTCACAAAGTGATTAAGGGATAAACAACCCTGTTATAATATGATATATATGTATGTATGTGTATGCATGCATATATATGTCCGTGTGTATATATATATATATGTTTGTGTGTATATGTGAGTGTAGTTCTACATATGTACATGTGGGTGAATATATTAGCGTGTGTGTGTGTGTATATATATATATATATACATTCGTATATTGTAAATAAAAAGACCATTAGTGTTGTTTTCTCTGATGTTACTAGTGCCTTTTGTAGCAATGTTCACACGGCTTTCAAAATCATTGGCGTCCTTTCGATACTTTTCTCCCATCATGCCAGAAAAATCCCTATCGCTAAATTCCGATAACTTCCTTTTTTCCCCTGACCCCATCTCTTGCGAGGAAGCAATTTATCAGCGCTTATATGTAATGTAAGACGATTTCTCATCCTGGAACACTAATGAAGGCAGCCATGTTGTGACTGTTGTTCCTTTGCTGCCGTTTTTCGTTTGGCTTTTTTCCCCCTTTTTTTTTCTTTTTTCTTTTTTTAATAGAGTGGGTGTTATTCAATGCAGAAGGGAAAATACTGAACTTGCGAGTCAAAAACAAAAATATTCCAGCAATGATTAAAAAAAAATAAATAAAATGGCTAAAAATGTTTCTTTCCACGAGGGAAAGTGTTTTTGTTTCTCAACGGAATAAAGCATTCTATTATTATTCAGTTTGGTATATCTGTCGCCATGGATACGGCGTGTTTCCCATTCCAATTGGTACCCCTTCGAAAATAAAAGAAAAAAATGTTTGACGGTGATTGGTGGGAGATAAAGTGGGTACGGGAAGTGTTGGTTGGTGTGGTTCTTTTCCAACGATCACAGCTACTGGTTTACCTCAGTTATATGTAATGTAGGCAATGTAGGCCCCGTTTTAAACTGTTCCGCAAAGTATTTTTGTAACCAATGGTAAATACCTATCACCCATAAATAAATGACCATGCGCCAAACTAAGCAATATCAAATTCAATATTGCCTATCAAAGGCAGTCTCCACCAATTTTGATAAAATTTTAATTTTCTTTTAAACAAAGATGTTATTATCTATAATGAAATATTATGCAAAACTGATATCATTAGGTATTATTTATTGCCAAACTTTACTGCTTTGAATACAAAAAATAATTGTACCCCTTATATGTGTTTATGCAACATTTATTTTGGTTACAGAGGTATTTAAATCTTATTTGCCCAGGTTTGTTCTTAGATCACTGTGCAAACCTGAGCAAGGTTGTATGGAAGACCTGCAGTTACCCATACTTCAGCTCTCTCTCTCTCTCTCTCTCCAGAATAAGTGCTCTACAGTTTGGCGCCAGGATCGCCGCGGGACATTAAAGATTCTATGAAGAATAAATTTGTTTTACAACAGAATTACGAGATTGGCATAGCATTATATAATGGCTTATCTCAACTCTATTTTAATAGAAACGGAAGAAGAATTGATGATTAGATGAAAGCTTAGAGGTCACCTTCATTGAAACAGGTTTGAAAGTTGTATACGGTAATGAGAGGACTATAACACTTATATATAAATATCATCTTTTCTTTTTATTTATTACAAAAGGTACGAAAATAGTTGCGTGAAGATAGAACTGCTAAGATTTACACCTTAATCTTCGTATATTATTTATTTGGCCGGATTCTCCGGTCTTCTGTCTGGGACTTCTTACTTAGGGTTGTTTTGGGATAATCTTTGTGTCTGAATCCACTTTTGTCATTATAAGTGGACATAAAGACTTTGTTTGATTTTCGGCGTCTTTATTCACCCAAATTTCCACGCCAACCGCACGGCTAGTGATTTAGCCACTTTCAGTGTCCGTTCATCACGGTGTCTTGGACTACTCTAATTTTCTACCTAACTGACTCGTTCTCACGATTGAACCAACCAATCGGAGAACTATTAAAACAATGGGGGTGTCCTTGTGGTTAAAGCGATGGACTGCGAAATGGTAGTAAGCGAGTTCGAACTCCAGTCGCGCTATTACGTTCACTTTCGGGTAAATACCCTTGGGAAAGATATGAACCCCCTTATCCTCCTAGCTATGGGTTAAATAATACCACTACTGTTCTTCTAGGAGAATGGCTTTGGCATTGAATAACCTACAAAGGTTGATATGTCATTAAACAAAGAAAACAAACAAACATATTAAAACAGCCAGGGGTCAAGTCTTGTCTATCATATCATTGGTTATTTTCCCTGACTTCTTCTTCTAATGAATTACCAGTTAAGTTTTGAATTGATATATTTTGAATTCTACACATACCTTACAAAATTAATGGGTGACCTATTCATTATCTAACATGAAGAAATTTGTGTTTTGATTTCAGTAGTGGCAATACGTCAGAGCAGACAGGTTTTGTGCCCAGTCGGCTGGGACTGTAGAATACACCGACTGCTTCTCTGCAGAGGCATAAGACCCCCCACAACGAGTATCCTGGATATGACACTAAACAATCTGATGGTGAGGGTCTAGTGATGCTTTGGGAATGCGGAGTACTCTTTCATTGCCATTGCTCCCAGGTCCACTCTGGCCCGGAATGGTAGCACCTGATAGGACCCTATGTATGGGTTAAATAGAACTAACAGCATACTTATCCTAAACTGAATAGCTTGAAATAGAAATGTTTTTGACAATTAAACCATACTTACATTTAAACTACGAACTTATGCTAAACTAAATCATTTGACTGTTTTTTTTTTTTAGATTGAAACTGTATTTAGACTAAGCTGAATTGTTTAATAGAGAATTGTTTTGACATTTAACTGTGTGTAAACAAAATCTGTAATTATACCAAACTGAATTAGCTGAATTAGAACTGCTTGACAAAACCGAATAGCTTGAAATAAAAATGATTTTCACAATTAAACTGTACTTACATTTAAACTGCGTACTTAAGCTAAACTGAATTGTTTGAAGTAGAACTATTTTCATAAAAATGGATTTGGCGTTAAATGAGCTACAAAGGTTGATGTGCCACAAAACCCAAACAAACAACCAACAGACAGGTTTTATCGGGTGATAGGGGGTAATGTTAGTTAGGAGCCTCTCTTAGGGACTTTCGTAAAAGATGTATGGAGTTTCGTCCTCCCTGTGAAAGACGGTTTGGAAAGCTACCGAGATAGCTGGCCTGAATTATTCAATTCTTTTTATCAAACTGTGTCTGTCCATTTCTTTCGACGCCTGAAATAGACCTCTGGTAGCGAATAGAGGAACGACCTCTAAGAAAATCAGCTGCAATCAAATAAGTAGCCGCGGACCAACTGATATCGCAAAACCGCCGTGCCAAAACGGATCCAGTGGATCTTGAAAGTCGAAGCAATCCAGGATAAGGTTATTCCTTCAGCAGTGTAATTAGCCTGGGGAAGAAAAAAGAAAGACAACTTAAATTTAGATGTCTATTGAACTGTCGATGAATTAGTGAAAAAGCATTTACATTCCAAGTAAAGTTGAATAAGGTAGTCTATAATTTTCTCGAAGAAAATGAATCTTGTAATTCGTGCAAACTTATTTTTACTTAAGCTCTTGATTTGTGATATTCTCGGGTTGTTTATTTGTTTGTTTTATGTGCCAATACCCGTCGGCTGACCCCACAATCTCAACCAACCAAACTACTCATGGCCATTAGAATCGTCTAGTGGTTTTTCTCATATCTGGCCAGGGGTATTTCGCATTCCTTTACCAACACACAAAATACACAACCGAGTGGGTGGAAGAAAAGAACAAACAAACAAAAACAGACTTGGGTTAGCTCCAAGTGCAAGAGGGGGAAGTCCGTGACACTTTTTGTGCATTTTGTGAGCTAACGCGAGCGTGTACTCGAGCGAAAACTCTTACAAAGCCACTAGCAATGCTGACATCTTCTCGCGTTGGTTAACCCGGCCTCTGTAGGTCAACAGGTCTTAGCAGTCGTCTTTCTGACTGCTGTTCTTCTCTCTTCTCTGCCCTGCTTTCATCTTCTGACTGCCTCCTTCAGCCGGCTGGTCTCTGCTGCTCCCTTCTGCTGACTGTGTCCTTCTCTTGACTGCTCTCTCATGCCGACTGATCTCTGGGACCTTCCTTCCCTCCTCCTTCCGGTCTCGTGGGAGATCTCGCATGCAAGTCCTTTGTGTGGGTTTCGCATCAAAACAGACATAGGGATTCTCTGACTGGACCCACACACACACACACACACTCGCACCCACATAACGAATGCCTAACATCATGTCAAATTTGAATAAAACAGTAAGTAGGGAAAAATACGCCGTATACCAAATCGAAATGAAAGATGCTGTTTATGTAAGATGATAAAGGGGAGTAATCTTATTTTCAAAACTTCAACTTCAGAACTTTAAATTTGTAATTTTAGATAATTCGGAAAAAGTTTCATTAGAACTAATTTTAGACTCTCAAACTTACGGCAATTTTTTTAAATAAACAATAATGATAATAATTATTATTATTATCATTTTTTTTTTACTCATTTGAGAGTTTTTTAAACCAGCGTTAGCTGATAGTTCTCCACAGGAGTTTGAGTGACAGTAAGTCTTCTCAAATCCCAAGGACTCTTCTCAGTATTCTGGCCGATCTCAATAATGCTGTAGTTTGGATGGACTTTCCTCTTTCTCTTATTTCCAAGTCCTCCAGTCCCTGAATCAATCCTTTGGTAACTGTACCGAGTACGCAATTTACAATTGGTATCACCGTCACTTTAATGTTCCATAGTTTTTCAGTTCTTTAGCAAGGTCTAGATACTTATCTCCCTTTTCGCTATTATTATTGTAATTATTATAATTAAATTTTATTGGGGGTCCACTTTCATATTCAGCGAAGAATGATCTTCTATTTCCGGAACAGTTAAGTAGCCATTTTATTTGGATTTGATTTTTAACATAAACAATTTTTTAAGACATATTTTTCGTTACATGCTGTTTTATTTAAAAAAAAAAACAAACATCACAAATCCAGATCTTAAGCAAAAACAAGTTGTTTTAAAATAAGTTTGAACCAATTGCAACCTTAATTTTCTTCTAATTTTTAACCACGTTCCACGTCACGATGTCGTTCTTGTCTTGGTCGGTCCGAGAACTTTTCAGTATCCTTTCTTCTTCACAAAAAACGTGGTTTAGGCGTTATGTCAAGAACAGATAATTCTCTCAGGAAATCGTGTAACATAAACTATTGGCCATTAGAGGGGGTTTTCAGCTAGCTAGTTGAGCTTTACAAAATAAAGCACAAAAAGTCTTGCATAACGTTTGCTGATGGTTTCCCAATGGAGTCTGAGTGGCAGCAAATCTCCAGGATTCTTCTCAGTATTCTGGCCGATCTCAACAAACCTATATTTTGGATGGTCTCCACTCATCTACTTATTTCTAAGCACTGGAGTCTTGAGTGACAGCAAGTCTTCTCAAGTCACCAGGACTCTTCTCAGTATTCTGGCCGATCTCAGTAATGCTATAGTTTGGATGGTCACCTCTCGGCCTCTTATTTTCAAACACTGGAGTCTTGAGTGACAGCAAGTCTTCTCAAGTCTCCAGGACTCTTCTAAGTATTCTAGCCGATCTCAACAATGCAGTGAGTAAGACTACTACTAAATAGGTGTCTTGGGTGTGATGTTAACTTGTATCCGATGGTGAGGCTTCTGTTCTAGAGTATGGAGTACACCTTCATTATCCGAACCCCTTTGACCCGAAGTGGTAGTACGTGTTTGGTTCTATCTATGGGTCAAATAAATCTGTTTGGAAATTATTTGTATTGGATAGGAATACTTGAAACCATATAACTTTGTGTTTATAAATTATTATCTTTGAATGAAATTATTAATATTAGATAGGAATACTTAAAACCATGTAATTGTATACAAACTATTTACATTAATGATAGTTACTTGAAGCTACAATTGTTTAGGATTGGTTTCTTGGTTTTAATGACATATCAAACTTTATGGGTTATTTAATACCAAAACTATTCGCTAGAAGAACAGTAGTGACACGATTTAACCCAATGCTTTATATATATATATATATGTGTGTGTGTGTGTGTGATTTGTAGACGAATGCTTTGTGAGTAGAATCATTTTTAAACGAGCTAGAGCTCATTTGTTTGCACACAGTTAAATGGTTTCCAGCATTGTTATCCAACAATAATAATTCTATTTAATATTAATTAATTGTTTATCAACCTGGCCATTGGCCTAATGAGTAGAGTGTTCAACAATGGTCCCTGAGTCCCGGGTCTAATCCCAGGTCGAGTCATACCAAAGACTCAAAAAATGGTATGTGCTGCCGCCTTGCTTAACACTCAGCATTATAAGGTAAGGATCAAGGGTAAAGTGGAGAAATCCAATGAATGGAGTAGAGCCCCCCGCCAACACCTCGCTGTAGTAGCAATTGAAAAGGGAACCTTTTAGTCACCCTCGACTAATGTCGCCAACTTTATTCACTTACTTATTTGTTTGTAAAAGTAAATAAAGTTGTTTCCCTTTAGTCGAGCGCGACCCGAAGGCTCCTTTTTTCAATAGCTACTACACCGAGGTATAAGGAAGGGCGATACTCCTTTCTCTGGATTGCTCCACTTTACCCTCGATACGTACCTTATAATGCTGAGTTTTAAGCAAGGAGGCATCAAGTATCATTCTAAAAGTTTTTGGTATGACTCAGCTTGATATTGAACCCCGATCTCCCGGGCCATTGGCGAACACTCTACCCACTAGACCAATACACAGTTATTATTGTTAATGATTAAACAGTTCTATTTGACCCATAGATGGGAGCCTAACAGGTACTACCATTCCGGGTCAAGGAGCAATGGCAATAAAGGGATACTCCACGTTCGCCAAAGCTTCAGGACTGGAACTTCACCTTCAGATGCAGTTTAGTGTAATACCCAAGACACATGTTTGTGGGGTCTTACCCCTCTACAGAATTGCAGTTGGTGTATTCTACAGTCCCAGCCGACAGGGTAATTATCGAATTCCATATTAATTATTTGTTTGCACACATATTAATCATTCGTATATAAAGAATAAGTGGTTTTATAGAGCAGCATTTATTTGTAACTCACAAAAAAGTATAGCCAGCCCAGTCGACTAGGGCTGTAGAACACACCGATTGAATCTCTGCAGAGGGGTAAGTCCCAACCCAGCGGGTGTCCTGGATGTAACATTAAACTATGTGATGGTGAGCTTCCAGGAATGCTAGAGCTCTGGGGAATGTGGAGTAGCCCTTCACTGCCATTGCTCCAAGGTCCACTCTGACCCGGAGTGGTAGCACCAGATAGGTTCTTATATAGGGGTCAAATATTTACAAATATTTAAAATATTTATTTTGACATTTAAACTGCAAACAAATGGCTGATGCTTAGTTGAATTGGTAGTGATGCATAGCAATAATTGGAACCATTTAACTGTATACAAACAAATTAGCAACAGAATTATCAATTGTATATTTTTCTTTTTTAGTAGAGGAACTATATTGTGAATTGAATTACCATGACCAGAAAATCCAGCGAACACCTACGCACGACATACAGAAACACTGACAGCTGTTTTTACCTTATTAGGTCTCATCAGCACTGTATACCGTGATCTCTACATCTATATCCTTGTCCTTGATGTCATAATTACGCGGATGCGTATTTCTAATCCTCTTGGGAAGACGTGGCCCAGGAGGTGACCGTGTCCTCTGTAAAGAGTACGGATGTAACTTCCCAGACACATTCAGGTTAATTGACCGCCAAATTACTATGACTAGTTGATTTGGCTTCACTAGTGTGTGATATGAACTGTTAGCTCAGTTGTAGAATTTCCGCTCTGCAATCTGTGGTCGCTGGTTCGATCTCCAGTAATGGAGATCACGGTATACACTGCTGATGAGACCAAATAAGGTCGAAACAGCGGTACAATGTTTCCGTAGTCGTGCGTAGGTGTTCACTGGATTTTCTTGTCATGGTAATTCAATTCAGAATTGTCAGTATTGAATAGAGATACTTGAAACTCTTTGGAACCATTTGATTGTATGCAAATGAATGAATAGTGTTGAATAGCAATACTTGTAACCACTTCACTGTCTGTAAAGAAAGGATTAATATTGAAAAGGATTAATATTGTAAAATAACTAATTGAAACCATTTAACACTGTAGAAACAATTGCAGTACAAGAGTGCATCTTCAGGTGCTACCTCCGGATGTGTCATCAGTGTTGTTACACCCAAGTCAACGGGAGTTTCGGGTCCAAGCAACATACTCATACCCAACTGTAATGTGATCAGTTCTCTTTGAAAATGAAATTACCTACATACAAACTGTTCGTGTTAGTTGCCCAGTCGGCTGGGACTGTAGAATACACCGACTGCACCTCTGCAGAGGGGTAAGATCCCCTCAACGATTGTCCTAGATATGACACTAAGCAGTCTGATGGTGAATGCTTGATCTTTGGGGAATGTGGAGCTCACCTTCATTGCCATCGCTCTCTGGTCCATTCTGGCCCGGAGTGGTAGCACCTGATAGAGCCCTATCTATGGGTTAAATAGAACTAAACTGCGTACATATGCTAAACTGAATTATTTGAAATAGAACTGTTTGACTAAACTGAATAGTTTGAAATTGAAATGTTTTTGACAAATTGCATTCATGCTAAATTGAATTGTTTGAAATAGAACTGATTGATTTGGCATTAAATAACCTACAAAGGTTGATATGCCATTAAACCCAACCAACCAACATGTTCGTGTTAGATAGAGATACTTAAAACCATTTAACTGTGTACAAAAATGAGCTCTGGCCCGTTTAAAATGTTATCAAAAATGTTTACAAATCATATATTTGATATATATATATATATATATATATATATATATATATATATATATATATATATATAGTATTTTGCATTAAATAACCTACAATGTTTGATATGCCATAAAATCCAACCAAGTCAAGCCAAGCCAAAAAAAGAGAAGCATTACGTAAGGATTAAAATATTCGCGATTGTAATGAACCTATGAAGTGACTAGTTAGAGATTACATCGAGTATATTCTGAGGGAATTTCAGCTCGAATGAGCAGGAGGTATTTTTGACGACTCGAGCTGTCGTAACTCTGCAATTTCGTTGACATTTTTTCATTCATAAGAGTCAAGGACAAGCCAGATTCTAGAGTACCATTTTGGCGACTGAAAACTTCTGAATTACATTTCAATTTGCCGAAAATGTCTTTTTCAGAATTTTTAAAATGTTTCTCTTTTGCAGTTAGGAATTTTCTTAAAACGGGTTATGCTCGTGTGTGAGGCAGAGATGCGGCTGGGTTTGTCTCTGAAACTTGCGAGCGAAGAAGATAAGTTGATAAAAGAAGGTGCTTCGCCCTTGAGTAGAAAGTAAGCTCGGCTTAATAAATATATGTGGCTTGCCTTGTCACCCGGTGAGCAGTTACTACAAATTCTACTACTGTATGAAGGCGCTATAAGCATAACGGTTATCGCCGTAAGAAAATTGAATCGGCAAACCGCATTCAAATACTGGACGTGGCTGTTGTGTTTCACTTTGCGCTGATGTGCTTGGGAGAGGCGTTAATCAAAATATCCCTCCAACTCTATACTATGGACGAATAATGGGCTCTTTATCTTTAGTCAACCAATCTAGGAGAAGGAAAACTCAATTCAAATCAGCTTTACTCCGTTTAAAAATTGTCTTTGTGTCTCATCCTGCTTGTGGCGGTGTTTTTTTGTTTTTTGATACATATAACTATTAAGAGTTCGATTCTCACTGGGTGACGCACTCTTATTTCCTTATGCCAGACGGGATTAAGCGTGATAGACAGGTGGCAAAGCTATGGAACAGTGAATAAGAAACTAATATCACCCCACACTTATTCCGTTGTGCTTTATAAGACTAAGGGAAGTAAACAGGGCGCGTCGCCATGGAGCAGTTGTTAGCTGACTAGTATTACTGACCATTTTTGGCCAAGCGGTTAGAGTGTTCGCCACCGGGGTTCAATCTCAGGTCGAGTCATACCAAAGACTCAAAAAATGGTACTTGATGTCTCCTTGCTTAACACTCAGCATTATAAGGTAAGGATCAAGGGTAAAGTGGGGCAATCCTGGGAAAGGAGTAGCGCTCTCCTCCACACCTTGGTGTGGTAGCTATCGAAAAGAGAGCCTTCGGGTCACCCTTGACTAAAGGGAGACAACTTTATTTACTTACTTACTATGATTATATTTACCCAACCCCTCCGCTCGGGCAGGATGTGACACAAGGTCAATTTTTTTTAAGCGGAGTTTAACAGGTTTGAATTCAGAGTTTTCCTTCTCCTAGACTAATTGCCTCACCAAGAAGAACCTAGTCTGCCCTACTATTTACCCATAGCTGGAGGGAGAATATTTGGATTCATACCTTTCCCAAGGGTATTAGTGCTATGTGAAATACAATCAGTCAGGTCCAGGATTTGAACTCATGTCGCCGTGTCCATATCCTGCGACGATAACCATTACACCACGGGCACCTCCAAAGATATCTTATCGACCATGATATGCAGAAATTACCACCATCTGGTGCTAGTAAAGCAAACGAAAATATCCTCTGCTTTCGTACACCAGGGAAGCTAAGTCAATCATGGAAAAAGGCCATAAATTTGGAGCACCCAATAACTATGATTTTTATAGAAAGGATATTGACTAAGTGATCAACCAACCCCCTGAACTATTTAGGTATACAGCCATAAGTTTAAGGGCACTCAGAGAGGATCGAACTTACTTACTATGATAGGGAGTTCGATCCTCTCTGAGTGCCCTTAAACTTATGGCTGTATACCTAAATAGTTCAGGGGGTTGGTTGATCACTTAGTCAATATCCTTTCTATAAAAATCATAGTTATTGGGTGCTCCAAATTTATGGCCTTTTTCCATGATTGACTAAGCTTCCCTGGTGTACGAAAGCAGAGGATATTTTCGTTTGCTTTACTAGCACCAGATGGTGGTAATTTCTGCATATCATGGTCGATAAGATATCTTTTTCTTCTTCTTTTCTTATCTTCCCTTTTTTTTTTTTCCACCCTCAAAGAATGGCTTGAAAAATGTTTGCCTGTCTTCCGAAGATTAGGTATCTGATAGGCAAATGTTTCCCAGACAGCAGGATTTATCAGGACTTACGCACTGTCCTAATATATATATATATATATATATATATATATATATATAGTAATTAGTCGGGTATCGTTGGGTAGAGTGTTCACCAATGGTCCGGGAGACTTAGGTTCAATCCCAGCTCGAGTCATACCAAAGACTTTAAAAATGGTACTTGATACCTCTTTGCTAAACACTCAGCAATATAAGGTACGTTTCAAGGGTAAAGTCGAGCAATACAGGGAAAGGAGTAACGCCCTCCCCTACACCTCGGTGTATTAGCTATTGAAAAGGGAGCCTTCTGGCCGCCCACGACTAAAGTCGCCAAGCTTTTACATATACGCACTCCAAACTTTCGGCTACGAAACTCGAAAAAAAAAAATCTTTCGTGTATAATACGCATTGCCTTTTTTTTTTTTTTGAATTTGCTACTGCTAAATTTAGCCTTTATTCGACTTTCATCTGATTTGTATCAACTAAAAATAGGAATTAACACAGTTTATATCATGTTTCAAAAAACAAAATTTACACAGTATTTAGGATAAAGGCAAGATCACGTTCACTCGAAAATGTAACAAACTTTCAGCAAAAAATATATTCATGATCGAAGAAACAAATTATAAACAAACACACATTCCATTAGCTGTGAAGTGGTATAAAAGAGAAGTGTTTGTTAAGCAATTAGTTAATTTGGATTATAAATATAATTTACTTTCGGTCATGTCGACTCGAATATGGAAACACGTGGGCGAAAAAAGAATCAATATTTAGTTCTTATTTATAATACACACCCTTAACTTTTAGGCGTAAAAATTCAGGAAAAATACATATACAAATAATTATGGTAATTTGGTAATCTTCCTCATCTTCAGTTCCTCGCGAATAATTGTGCGTACAGTTCCCACACTGACATCAAACTGTGCACTTATTGTCTCTACAGACTCCCGGCGGTCCTTATCCATGAAATTCTTTATCTGGCCAATCAACTCCGGTGTTCTGACTTCCTTACTCCGCCCACACCTCTCATCATCCCTCACAGACTCCCTGCCTTCCTTGAATCTCTTATGCCACTCAAAAACTGATACTCGGTTCATGCAAGATGGTCCAAAAGCAGTCTGAAGCATTCCATACGTTTCTGTGGCATTTTTTCCACGTTTAAAACAGACTTTTATTGCATATCGTTCTTCTAAAGTGTCCTCATGTCCAGAGTGCATTTTTAAAATTCACCAGCTGTGACAATCAGGTGTATTCCAATTCCTGCTGTAGCTGTTCATTTGAACCTAAAATCATAAAAATTGGTCAGTCATCTCATAAGATGTATAGCAATAACATACTGAATTTTCTACGACAATTTTAAATGCCTGTACAAAGAAGTCTGGAAACTTATTGAAGGCACCTCGTATAAAGTTTTTTTCTAATTTTCTGGGATGTAAGGGATAGTTTCAAGGGGGTGCATTCGACCATCCTCTCCATGAACTTGGTAGGTTAGGAGTTAGTATATGAAAGTTATGTGTAAGTGTAATGTGACTATATTTGCTGAAAAGTCTTGACCAAATCAAAAAGAGATCGACGGGGTGGTGTTTACCTCCGGCAATAAATACGGTATTTATCCAGCTGTGTAATTCGATAAATACCCTATTTGACACTTTTTTTTTTTTTTTTTTTTTTTTGTGGGGATTTTTAAAAAAAGTAAAAGGAACATCTTTTTTAGAGAAATATTTTCCATGAATGTAAATTCTGTATTGTTTCGATTTGTTTTATAGTAAACATTATTTTAATCTCACAAGAATATTTCTTTTGAGGCTATTCAAAATGACGTCAAAAATCATCCTGCATCTTTCGGTCATGCCGTCCCGAATATGGCGACGCAAGTGGCGGGAGAAAAATAAACTGGATATTTAGTTCTTGTGTATATTGCACACCCCGAACTTTGGAGCTAAAACATTGGAAAAAAATTAGTGCGTCTTGGCCTAGCGGTTAGAGTGTTCGCCAATGACCCGGGAGACCTGGGTTCAATACCAGGTCGAGTCATACCAAAGACTCAAAAAATGGTACTTGATGCCTCCTTGCTTAACACTCAGCATTATAAGGTATGGATCAAGGGTAAAGTGGGGCAATCTAGGGAAAGGAGTAGCGCCCTCCCCTACACCTTGGTGTAGTAGCTATCGAAAAGGGAGCCTTCGGGTCACCCTCGACTAAAGGGAGACAACTTTACTTATATATAAATTATTACAGTATATTTATTGAGGAATCTGGAAAGTTATATGCAATTATGTTTTACCAGAGAGGATATAAAAACAAAAGTAAATTAAATCATCGTTTTGTTTCGTTTTATGGCATATCAACCATTGTAGGTCATTCAAAGCCAAATCCTTTTTATACACATATATTAAACATACGATTTTTAAATCCATTTTGTTGCCCCGTCAGCTGGGGCTCTAGAATACACCGACTGCTTCTCTGCAGGGGGGTAAGACTCTCCCCCCCCCCATGAGTGTCCTAGATATGACACTAAACAATCTCATGGTGAAGTTCCAGCAATGCTGGGGCATTGGGGAATGCAGAATACCCTTTTATTGCCATCACTCCCAGATCCACTCTGGCCCAGAATGGTAGCACCTGATAGGGCCCTATCTATGGGTTAGATAGAATTAACGGCATACATATGCTAAATTGAACTTTTTGACAAAACTGAATAGCTTGAAGTAGAAATGTTTTTGACAATTAAACTGTACTTACATTTAAACTGCGAACTTATGCTAAACTGAATTGTTTGAAATTGAACCGTTTTTGATATTGATACTGTTCTTACACTAAACTGAATTGTTATATATAGGACTGTTTTGACATTTTACTGTGTAAATAAAATCTGTACTTAGGCTAAACTGAATTAGCTGAATTAGAACTGTTTGAAATAATACGAATAATTCTATTTACAACAAATCATTTGTCAGCACACAGTTTAATGTTTTCAAGTATTGCTATGTATCACTAACAATTCAATTAAACACCAGTCATTTGTTTACTCACAGTTAAATGATCCAGCAGTTCTATTTCAAACAATACAGTTTAGCATAACTACACAGTTTAAATGTCTAACAGTTCTATTTCACCCATAGATAGGACCTTATCAGGTGCTACCACTCTGGACCAGAGTGGACCTAGGAGCGATGACAATGAAAAGGTACTCCGCTTTCTCCAAAGCTCCAGATTGTTTAGTGTCATATCCAGGACACTCGTTGGGAGCGGTCTTACCATTTTACAGAGATGCAGTCGGTGTATTCCACAGTCCCAGCCAATTATGAGTGTAGCCCAACATGACAGCGTATTTTCGATTGCACGTTTACATGTTTGGTTTCATTCTGTTTCTTTGCTTTATGGCCTGTCAACTTTTGTGGGTTATTTAAAGCTAAAGCCATCCTCGTAGAAGAACAGTAGTGGAACTCGCAAAAGTGATTAATCTCCAAAGCAGTTTTAAGATCGAGTCAAATTAGTTATAAAATAATAATGATGGTTTGGGTTCTTTGTTTAATGGCACATCAACCTTTGTGATTTATTTACTGCTAAAGCCTTTCTTGTAGAAGAACAGTGGTACTATATAACCAATTGCTGGGTTCACGCTTAAAGAAATCAGCGTTTGAAAAAAGTCTTGGACTTCTTTGTTTCTGATTTTTCTGCCACTTGTGAAATATTCCAGTGATCGAAACAAATCTATCTTTTCTTTTTATTTGTTTGTTTGTTGTTTAATGGCATATCAGTCTTCTTGGGTTATTTAATGCCAAATCCATCTTTTTAGAAGGACAGTAGGGGTACTATTTAACCCATAGCTCGCAGGGATAACGGGGTTCATGCCTTTCCCTAAGGTATTAGTCCGAAAGTGAAAGTAATTGCGCGACTGGAGTTCGAACTCGCTTACTACGATTACGCAATCCAGCGCTTTAACCATTACACCACGACGACACCCCCCATCTTATCTTTTCTCTTCTCTTCTTTTTCTTTTACTTGCTGGGCTGAAGGAGTTCAAAATGAAGACGATTAGAATTTTGATGATAGGATTTAAATAATGTATTCCTATATAATAACAAGAATTAAATGGTTTCAAGTAATTCTTTCTATTTGATTATACTTTTTCCGTTACAATGAAATCTATTTTCCCATAAATCGGACCCTAATAGGTATTACCACTTTTGGCCAAAGTGAACCTGGAAATAATAGCGGCAATAAAGGGATACTCCACACTCCCTAGATTTTTAAAACTCAGTTCCAAACTCAATCTACAGTTTTCTATTCATACCATGTTCACTCCTTTTTTTGCGGAGGAATCTAGTTCCTCTGCAAAAAATACAGTAAGCGTACTGTTAGCACCACTGACTGGGCAGACTGCGTTTTAGAATACACATAAAGATATAAATATTATTAGCGTACACAGAGGTTTCTATATCTTTTGATAAAAGCAGACGATAACGCGAAAACGTTTCAGAATAACTATTATTAGTAACACACACACACAGATTTATTTACTGCTAAAGCTATCCTCATAAAATAACAGTGGTGGTACGAGCAAAAGTGATTCGCCTCCAAAGCAGTTTTAAGATCGAGTGAAATTAGTTAGAAAATAATAATGATGGTTTGGGTTCTTTGTTTAATGGCATATCAACCTTTGTGATTTATTTACTGCTAAAGCCATTCTTGTGGAAGAACAGAAAAGGTACTATATAACCAATTGCTGGGTTCACGCTTAAAGAAATCAGCGTTTGAAAAAAGTCTTGGATTTCTTTGTTTCTGACTTTTCTGCCACTTGTGAAATATTCCAGTGATCGAAACAAATGAATATCTGTGAGTACTGGAAGATGCAGAAGAACCTCACCTCCTAACTATCTTTTCTTTTTGTTTGTTGTTTAATGGCATATCAGTCTTCTTGTATTATTTAATGCCAAATCCAGCCTTTTAGAAGGACAATAGGGGTACTATTTAACCCATAGATAGGAGGATAAGGGGGTTCATACTTAGTGTATTGAGCACTCTTACCTTTGTCGGTGTTTTTTTCTTTTGACTACGCATTACGTTATTGGTTGATTATTCTAAATTAGTACGTACGTTTTTAGTCTTTTTTTATGGAATGTTTTTCCTTGATATCAGTTTGTGTAATTTTTTTCTTTGCAAATTATATCATCTGGGTTTTTTCACACCATCAAACTTATAGAATATTAATAAAAATTAATAAACTTATATATATATATATATATATATATATATATATATATATATATATATATTCAAAGTTGGTCAAGCCTCTGAAAGATTTAATATGATTTGGGCAGATTTAATGTTACCCTATTTACAAAAACTCGCTTGAAATTCTCTTTCGCAAACACACACACACACACACACACACACACACACACATGCATATGTTTGTGTGTTGCATAAAATTCTAAAATAGGAAAATATATATATATGTACACATGCAACCGAGGTAGTAAACTTCGGTTTCTTATTTTATGTCGGGGGTGGGCACAAACTAATCTAAGATAAGTACTTTTAGTACTTGTTATAACTTTTTTATAACCCGTATTTAATATGGTAAATACAGCTTCAGTCTCGATACTTTTTCAACACAGCTCGTATTTTGAAGAAAATCAACGTTTCATTCATTGTTAAATTTCTCTCTTGGTAAATACAGCTTCAGTCTCGATACTTTTTGAATACATTTTGGTAATATCAATGACTACATTACTACCCATATGTACTATACTCCTAGCGAATGTTAATATTAGAATTTGTTGAGATGCCTTCTCGAAAATTTATGCGTTTGCGTGAATTAGCTGAAACCTAAATGATTCATTCCTCTAAGGGATTCGCAAGAATGTAACTTAAAATACGAAGCCATGGTAATTTACTAAGCTTTTTTTGCTTAGATGTGGCACAAGGCCATATGAAAGGGGCACCCAATGAGACTCGAACTCACTCGTGTAGGTTTGTTAGTGGAGCTTGCTAACCATTACACAAAAAAATACGAAGCCATGTGTTGCAAGCTGAGAATAGTTTTTCTCTCTATTTTGACGCGCAAGGACGCTATAAGCGTTGGTTGTCAATAAATCCTCATTTATTTTTAATGTTTCTCGTCGTACAAGCATACTTGATGTGTAACAACGATAAATGACGCACCTGTTGATAATCAGCCTAGAAGAATCGAATTATCTTCGTGCAACAAGCGAAGATGTCTGTTGTTCAGGGTACTTCGCACTTCCACTCAACCCCACAAAAAAAAAAAAAAAAAAAAAAGTTGGCTCCATTGTTCAGCTGAAAAAAAACAAACTTTGTTTTATTCATATTATTTGTTTTTGTTAAGAATACTTGATATCATATTGTAAGTTGACGACCCCCATCGAGGGTGACCCGAAGGCTCCTTTTTCAAGAGCTACTGCATAAAGGTTTAGGGGAGGCCGCTACTCCGTTGCCTGGATTGCTACACTTTATCCTTGATCCTTAACTTATAATGTTGTACTAAGTAGGGCGGCATCAAATACCATTTTTGAGTCTTTGAGTATGACTCGACCTGGGATTGAAACCTGGCCTCCTGGGCCATTGGCGAAAACTCTGCTCATAAGGCTAATGGCTTTCGTTTCGAAATAGATTGTATGTTCATAAGTTTTTCGAGGGAAATCGGAAAATATATTTGATTTAGCAGTGATACCATTTACAATTGAAGACTCAAAAAGTATATAGAAACAAGAAATATATATATATACGAGGGTCATTCAATAAATAAGGGGATTTTTTTTAAATAAATAAAAAAAAACCAAAAAAACATCTTTTTTAGAGAATTTTTTTCCATAAATGTGTAAATTCTGCATTGTTTCGAATTAGTTTAAAGCAAACATCATTTTCATCTCTGAAGAATATTTCTTTTGGGGCTATTCAAAATGACGTCAAATTAAAAAAAAAACGTGGTCTAGGTTTAAAGAGGGTTAAAGCTTGGGGAGACGGGTCCCTGAGGCTCGAGGTATGTTTAGAGATGAGAACCACCCGACCAGACCCGTGCCGTTGATACCACGGCCGGCCGAAGTGTGACCCATCCACTGGATTCAATTAATTATACTCGAAAGTATATAAATAAAAGTTGTCTCCCTTTAGTCGAGGGTGACCCGAAGGCTCCCTTTTCAATAGCTACTACACCGTGGTGTAGGGGAGGGTGCTAATTCTTACCCTGGAAAGTATAATAATAATAATAATATTTTTCTCACTCTCTCTCTTTTTTTGTCTTTTTATTTTTACAGAGCTGCGGCTACTGTTGTAATGGCACCCACTACCTGTTCAGAAACGTGGAAAATTGGCTGGATCCAAGCGTGTACCAAAATGATCTTTCACAATACCTATGGAGCAGATGGATAGTAAGTAGATACTTGGCCTTCCTTTGCCCTTCTGGTTAAATCCGAAGACGGTCTTGGGTTCGAGATCTAATGCATTTGTGTATGTTAAACGATCCCCTCGCCCATCATTAACGGTATTTAGATCTAGATAAGCTCCAGGATTTGAAATGCTGATTTTCATGGCTGTCTAGGTCGACGGTAGCAAAATAATTATTCTCTATATTCAGAATATAGTTTTTCACTATATTCAAAATATTGTTAGCTTAGCTAGATCTACATAAGCCGCAAGATTTGAAATGCTGATTTTCATGGCTGTCTAGGTCGACGGTAGCAAAATAGTTCCTCATTATATTCAAAATATAGTCCTTTTTTTTACTAACTTAGCTTAGCTGAGCAGTGGAGCAAAGCCAGATGTATGGGACCCCCTGTGAGAATCGAATTCATTGATTACAAATGGGTTTAACATGGGTTTTCCTCTACGATCCAGAGTTAAAAAGACAGCCCATGCAATGGAAATACACTGACTCTCCGGTAAAGAAAAAAGTTTTTAGCGCAGTTGTCAGTAAAAAAAGGCCATGCTGACAGTGTTCTGAGATATGAAAGGACCCATCACTATTGATTTTCTTGAATAAGATGCAATTCTAAACAGTACTTCCTATTGCCAACTCCTGAAACAATATTTCACCTTATTATTTGAATGACCCTCGTACCATGTGAAAAGTAATAAACTATTCTAGGATTTTGATAATTTTTCTGATTTGCCACCCCTTTTCTTAAGGGGAGACCTCATAGTGTAATGGTTGACGAGCTGAACTGCGGCCTTAAATTAAAGGAGTTCGAACTCCAGTCGCGCTATTACGTTCACTTTCATTCTAAGATTCTTGGGGAAACTTCTATAAGGAGAACTTATAGCGTTAAATAACCCAAATAGTTTGACATACCATTAAACAGAACCGAATTCTCTTCAATGATGCCTCTTCCTCTTCCATCTCAAAATTGTAATCATCATCATTGTAATCTTTAACATCATCAGCATTATCATCATCATTGTAATTAAAATCATCATCATCATCTTAATCATCAGCATTGTAATCATTAACATTATTTTAATCATCATCATCATTGTAATAATCATTATTATTTTAATCATCTTCATCATCATTGTTATTATCATCATTATCATCATAGTAAAAATCATCATTATCAGCATAATCATTGTAATTAAAATCATCATCATTGTAATCATTAACATTATTTTAATCATCATCATCATTATTGTAATAATCATCATCATCATTATCATCAGCAGCAGCATAATCATTGTAATTAAAATCATCATCATCAATTTAATTATCATCATCATTATCATCATCATCATTGCCATCATCAGTAGCAGCATTGTAATCTTTATCATCATCATTGTAATTATTATCATTATCAAAGTTTGCCGACAGCACTGATTCATTTGTCTGTCTCGCTCTCCGCCTCAATCAGCTATGCCTTATGTCCAGTCCTCTAGAAAGCACTCAGTGTTTGGACAGAGCTATTGAATGTAGGTTTTTGCTGGTCGGCCAACTCAGACGTGTCCATGGGTAGTAGTCCATCGTAGAACGTCATTTATGAGTTTGTCCTTAACTTCACCAGCAGTGCCCAGCATGTCTTGTTCGTCTTGAATGGTTTGTGAGATGTAAGGTAAGTGGTCGTACAGCAGCTGTTTTGTAGGGTGCTGCTTCCAGGATTTTTTCAAACCAGCGGGCTGTATCCTTGCGTTGTTCTCATCTAGCTGTAAAGGAAGGAAAGTTATCTGCTCCCTTCGGCACGATTTTCAGAAGAAAGATATCAAGAAATTAAATAAAAACAAAATTTTCATCTTAAATGGAAATCAAATAAAAACTATAATTTTTTTTTAACTAAACAGGAAAAGTTTGATATTAGTAGAAGTGTTTATCGCCACTTTTTCCTGAATAAATAAATAGATTTTTTTCTTAAAATAAAAGTTTTATTTTTGACAAGATTTTAGTTTCTGAGGGTTTTGTGAGTCGTGTTAAAAATTTTTCAGGTACATGAAATGTACAGATGACATTACATCTGGTTTTGACACCAACTTTACGTTCATATCTTTTTGTCCCCGATTTTTTTTAAGAGTAAGAATCTATTGAAAGAATTTTATTTAAAAAATGATTTTACTCTATTGTGTGATGGCTATCTGTAGAGGTTGGTTTCTCTTATGGAGTGTCAGGCTGAAATGAATTTATAATAGCCAAATGACAGTTTTTTAAGTTTTTCCCAAATATATATATATATATATATATATATATATTTCATACTGTCGGATTTTGATTCATATTTACTTTCATACTGTCCTTTCGGAAAAACAAATACCAAATACAATCTTACACGACATTTAACATGGATGACTTCAAAACGATCTGTATATATGAAAACTTACTTGTCTTTGTGCATTTCTTGATAAACGGGAGGTTTTGTCTCGTTTCTTTGGGAAATCCAACATTTTCAAATATGTTTCCACATGCCAGACACGTTCTTAAGACTTATGAACGCCATGTGCACGTTTGTGTATCTTTTCGTTGTATATTTTTCATTTGCTCCTGTTATCTCAACAAGCATTCATCGGTAGGTGAACTATTCTGATATCCAAGTCCTAATGATAGTTACTGAAACCGAAACGTTCAACGTCGACTTTACATCATAATAAATTCACCTATTTGGATTATGTTTTTCTGCTATCTATCTATATATATATATATATATATATATACGAATGTTTGCCTGTCTTAATACCTATCGGGTACACAAATTAGGATCGATAATTAGTTCAGATCCTCGAGGTTGATCTGAAGGCTCCCTTTTCAATAGCTACTACACCGAGGCGTAAGGAAGGGCGCTACCCCTTTCTTTAGACTGCTCCACTTTACCTTTGATCTATACCTTATAATCCTGAGTATTAAGCAAGGGAGCATCAAGTACCATTTTTTGCGTCTTTGGTATGACTCGACCTAGGATTGAACCCCGGTCTTCTGGGCTATTGGCATACACTCGAACCACTCGGCCAATGAACCGGTTCATGTCATATAGGTGTAATAAATTATGCTGTGGAACTGAAAGCGGTCAGCCTGTAAGTTGTGCAGTGTCACCTCGTTGGGTTGCCTAGATATTAACTGAAGTTGATAGAGGTTAATAGTTAAGTTGTTTAACCACATCCATTAGCAGTGTCCTTACAGGGCTTCTTTAAATTATCGTCTGCTTTAGGACCACTGAATAACCATTATCCTAAAATAGGTGCTCTACGGATGTGGTTGTTCGTGCCAGGATGCAAGAGTAGCACCAATCGATTGAAACCATGTTCTTCAGATTTTTTTTTAAACAATTTGAAAGAACTTCCAAAAATGGTAATACTTTATTATTGATTTTGTTAACTCGAGAAAAAAAAAGCGGCTTTCAATGTATCCTCCATTTAAAATCTGTGACAGAAGATTAGCAAAAAATAATTTGAAATCCCTGTGTTTAAAAAGAGTTTTTACGAACTGTAAAATGATATGAAGATGTCTGTTAAATGTCATGGTTAGAGTAAATAGAAATGGTTTTCGGATTTGATAACAGGTGGTGTGAAAGTCAATTAAAGATATATAGAGTCTTTATATATATATATATATATATATATATATATATACGTGTGTGTGTGTGTGTGAATAATAATTATAATAAATATATATTAGTTTTTATATATATATTATACAGCGGAAGATTGTCTGCGATCATAGGTTTCATAACGTCTTATAAACGACAACCATCGGGCAAAGAACGAAAGATATTGAAAAAATCGAAAAATACAGTCAAAAGAACGTTAGTGTACAACTCTTTATGTGTGCGCGCGCACGTGGGGGGTATATTTGCGAATTATTGTGTGTGGATGTATAAGTGACATTTAGTGTGTGTGTGTGTGTGTGTGTGAAGCAAATTTGTGGTTATCTCCTGGATATATGAGGAGAGATGTGTAGTCAAAGTCGCGACAGATTGACCGAGTAAAAAAAGTTTGTTATTTTTATATATTTGTACGCGCGTGTGTGTGTGTGTGTGGGGGGGGGGTGATGATGATTTTAACTTAGGAACAAAATATCATCATCATTGCATTACGATGAAAATAAAGTTTTTATTTGTAAGCAAAATAGACGAAGGGGTATGGTGGGTCGGAACGCATAAATATCGTAGTGATGAGACGTTATATTGTAATATACTATGGAGTATTATGCAATATTAGTATTTTATGCAGGAATATGATTTGTGTTAGATTGCAATCATCATCATCATATCGCGCTGGTAGCACGGATATCCCTGACCCTCTCTCGCCACTCCTCCCTATCGTTCATCGCCCTAGGTAGGTCTTCAGGACAACAACCTGTATCCTCACATAGCTGCTGAATGTACGTTCGAGCTGGTCGTCCTGCTTTTGCGCGGCCATGTGTGGGGATCCATAAGAGTACATCTCTTATGAGTTCATCTCTGCTTCTCCAGCAGTGTCCTGCATGTCTGGTTCGTCTAACTTGAATAGTTTTCGTGATAGGGGGCAGGTGGCCGTACAGTTGGTGTCTTGTGGGGTGTTGCTGCCAGGATTTGTTCAGGATTGCACGCAGCATTCTTGTGTAATTGCCATCTAGCTTCTTCTCCAGTCGTTTTGTTAGCGTCCATGTAGTGCATCCATATAGCAGTATCGATGTGACCGCTGCCTGGAAGAAACTGCGTTTCATTTTATCGGTTAGGTCTTATTTCCATATAATCGATAGCCTATTGATAGCTGTCCATGCTTTCGTTAACCTCGTTTCAATGTCCTTTTCGGTTGATTCGACGCTGCTTGTTTATACTTTTTTATGCGTGTGAGTGTGTATTGTTTATATTTTAACTAGCGAGCAAATTATCATCGTTGCATTATTAAGAAAATAAATTTATGATTTGACGTGTACGCATGATTGGTCTGAGACATAAGGATAATAGGTGAGGAGTTGTGTTGGATTACAATAATAATCGTTTATCAGCTGTCTATGTTCTGTTAATGTTGTATTACGTATACGTTATTGTAATATATGATTGGTATTTGCGTGAGGGTTATGTTGAATATACTGTGCGGAGACGTTAATATCTTGGCGACCCATGAAAACATAGCTAACATGATGTCAGCAGGTTGTGGAAGTGCACGAAAATGAATATAAAAATTTAATGGTGGAAGATAGTACTTACGGCACGTCGAGGGTGTTGTTTGATGGAGAAAAGTGGTACTGACGGTGCGTCGAACGTGTTATGAGGTTATTTGTGTGGTGGAATTTTTAGGAGTAAGGTGGTATAGGTAAGATGGATGGATTATGTGTATGGGACGAAATGTGAGAGTAGATGTTTTTACTCATATCTGCATTTGGATAGAATTTCTGATTTTTTATTTAGCAGGGTGTTTTGTGATGGGTTGGTGAAAATTGCGAGCTTCTCGTGGAGGCAAAGAGGGCATGTTTTATGTCTTGCTGTAGGCGGGTGCTAATTTTAGTATTGCGCCTATGTACTGCTTGACTGAGTTGGTTTTCACAATGCCTCCGTACACTACGTTTTTCTGTAGGCATTTTCCTAGTAGGGGACATGTTTCTTTATGCCTACAGTTGCATTGTTTATATATGTTTATATATATATATATATATATATATATATATATATATATATATATATGGGAGTGTAGCATAGTCAAAATATTGATATATAAAATATATGGATATGTAAAATGTTCACATGCGTAGAAATCCCGAAACACTGACGACTCTCGGTAGTTTAGGTACGAAACGTTTATTAACTTTTTTTTGACTTTTAGTTTTTCGACACGAGGAGAGAGAGAGACACACAGTTTTTACTATGCTGACTGTTCCTACATCATCCTTCAGTCAACTCCCCAACTGAACTGCCCTCACCCAGAGTCCATTCTCAACTCACTGACCTAACTAACTCGCGGCGCATCCCGTAGACCACAACTGGACTGGCCGCGCCCAGGTCCGAATCTCAACTAGCCTCGCCTATAGACAAATCTCAACTCACTGCTTTTTTTCAAAAATCACCAAAATTCTCAGCCCATCGCTTCCGGGCATGACGTCATTCACACACCAGTCCTATTTCCGATCTGGGCTTTTTGTTATGACATTTGTGATTGTCACATCGTCTGCGCGCGAGCGTGAACACCTGCGCTAATAGCTAAACAGTTCTAAGCCTAACCAAACCGAATGATAAGATGTAACCAACGAAAAATGATAATATAAAAAAATCCTTCTGCAATTATATAACAGGGGGTGCATATATATGTGCAAATATATATGCATATATATGTGTGTATACTTATGTATATATATATATATATGTGTGTGTGTGTGTATGTGTGTATACGTATACATATATGTGAATATATAATAATAATAATAAGTTTTTATATATATTAAGTAGCATAGAAGCTTATCTGCGACCTCAGGTTTTCAAGACGTTTTATAAATGACAAATATCATGCAGAGAATGAAAGATATATGAAAGGAGAAATCCAATATATATATATATATATATATATATATATATATATATATATATCTGAGTGTGTGTATATCTATATATGTGTATATGTACATATGTTTCTAAATATCTAAGTGTATACATATGTGAGCATATATATATATATACATATGTATGTATGGATGGGTATACGTGTGTATGAGTATGTATATACGTATATATGCGTGTATGTATGTATATATATATATATGTGTGTGTGTGTGTGTGTATATATATATATATATATATGTGTGTGTGTAAACATATATATATGTGTGTGTGTGGGAGGGTATTTGAATGGGAGTGTATATATATATATATGTGTGTGTGTGTGTGTGTGTATATATATATATATATATATATGTGTGTGTCTGTGTTTGTTCTATATATGTTTGTGAGTATATATATATATATATGTCTGTATATGTGTATATACATATGTGCGTGTGTGTGTGTAATATATATATAATATATATGTATGTATGTATGTATATGTATTTATATTTGTGTGAATATATATATATATATATATATATATATATATATATACACGTATGTGTGTATCTATATATATTTATATGTTTCTGCATTTCTGTATATATATATATATATATATATATATATATATATATATATATATATGAATCACCTTTACTTGTACCACAACCATTCTTTCTAAATGATGGCTTTCGCATTAAATAACCCACCAATTTTGATATGCCATTAAACAAGCTAAACCGAGTTATCATTGTTGTTTTATTACTAGTTTGACTCCATCTTAATAAAACTGCTTTTGAATCACGACTACCACTACCGTTCTTTCTTCAGGGCTTTGTCTTTAGATAACCCCAAAAGATTGATGTACCAAAAAACTTAATCAAACCAAACCTAACTTTGGACTAAAAATTCTGGAAGAAAAAAAAGCCCTGGTGTTTTCTGATGAGAAAAGGTTTAATTTGGAATATTTTGTGTGCTAAACTGAAATGTTTGAAATAGAATTGTTTTGACCTGGGAACAATGGCAATGAAGGGGTGCTCCGCATTCTCTATACCCCCAGCATCACTGGAACTTTACCATCAGATTGTTTAGTGTCATATCTAGGATATTCGTTGGAGTGGGGGTCTTACCCCTCTACAAAGAAACAGTCTGTAAATTCTACTGCTCCAGCCGACTGGAGTTAATGTCGAAACACTTATGCTAAACTGAATTATCTGTAATATAAGTACACATTTTATAAGTCAAAACAGTTCTATTTCGAGCAGTTCAGTTTAGCATATATATATATATATATATATATATATATATATATATATATATAAACCATATATGCGTATGTATGTGAAAATATATATAAACCAATACGTATACATAAAAACCATAAGCGTGTCTATGGAAATTTACTAAGCTTTTTGCTTAGATGTGGCACAAGGCCATATGAAAGGGGCACCCAATGAGACTCGAACTCACTCGTGTAGGTTTGTTAGTCGAGCTTGCTTACCATTACACCACCAGAAGCGTGTCTATGTGTGTATTTGGTTAATATAAATACTAGGTTATATATATATATATATATATATATATATATAGTTCTGTGAAAGACGACAGGAGATGGATGGGAGCAATGAACGGGAAATGCCGTATTCTCTGACAAAGAGCAGTAGACTTTGCCCAGCCGGCCTGAATCGAACCCGCACCCTCCCGAATGCAAAAAACACGACATGAGTATGATGCGGATGTGAGGTTCGAGTCAGGCACCCGGATGTTGTATGTTTGTCCTGATCACGTTGCTCGAATGGTTTTTGATTCAGTCACCCGGATGTTGGAAAGCTGCTTCAATAAATAGACGGAGCGCAGTTGACAAATAACCGGCTTTCGAGAGAAAGAGAGAGAGAAAAGGAAAAAACAAAAAAACAAAAACAACGGGACAGCGCACTGGGAGTAGAAATTTTTAAGATACTTTTAAAAACGACAGGTGTATATAGTTCATATATATGTATATATAGGCCATGATCTCGCATGCCGACAAAAGTGGTGGCGTTCTAATCATCCACATGCAGACGTGCGTCGATAAAATTAATTCACTTCTACATGATAAACACCTATCAACAAAACCATTATTTCCTTCAACTCTTCAAAAGACACTCCTCATTGAACATCACCCGACAATACCAAACATATATAATGTGTGTGTGTATATGATTTATATATATATATATATATATATATAAGTATGTAAGTGTGTGTGTGTGTGTGTGTGTATATATATGATTTATATATATATGTCTGTGATTTATATATATATATATATATGTGTGTGTGTGTGTGTATATGATTTATATATGTGTGTGTGTGTGTGTGTGTATATGATTTATATATATATGTGTGTGATATATATATATGTGTGTGTGTGTGTGTATATGATTTATATATATATGTGTGTGTGTGTGTGTGTATGATTTATATATATATATATGTGTGTGTGATTTTTATATATGTATGTGTGTGTGTGTGTATGAATTACATATATATGTGTGTGTGTATGAATTACATATATATATGTGTGTGTGTGTGTATATGATTTATATATGTAAATGTGTGTGGATATATATGATTTATATATATAAATGTGTGTGTATACGCACACACACACACACATACATATATATATATATATAAATATACATATATGATTTATGTCTGAGTATATGTGTGTGTGTGTATATATGATTTACATATATATATGTGTGTGTATATATATATATATATATATAGGCAGCATTTCTTCGTTAATGCAAATTTCATTAAACATAATAGACATTTTATGTCTACATATTTTCTTCTGGATCCGTTCGAATTCCCGTATTACTTTTATCGTATTCGGGAGGGAATTGATTTATGTATTGTCCATAGTTGTATGTATCCCTAGTACTTTCTGTCCGACTTTGGGCCATCAGCAGGGGAGGATCTATTACAAAAGTGATTTAACTTTTGTTTTAGCATATTACTACTGTGTAAGGGCGTTTTTGCCGTTGAAGATTATGGCGTTTGCTTTTAAATGGAATTCTATAATTAGTGCCAGTAGCTAAGGACATTTAACTATATTAGCACTGGTTTGAACATTAATTCTATTAAGTGTTGTTTGCATGTTTCTAATATGTAGTGCTTCGAGAATCTGAAGTTTTCGTTTATTATTTTGATGTTTTAATATTGTTGTGTTGTCGGTGAGAATTTTCCGTAGTTGTGTTGTTGGGCATCAATGTTTTTTTAAATCCTGAGCTATTGAACTTGTGTCATGAAGGTGCGTTGTAAGTCTCCTCAACAGGGTAGTTGAGGTTAAACCAACATATAAGTTATTATTATCATCATCAGAGATACAATCTCCTAAAGGTCATTTCAATTTATATATAACGTTGGTTTTTTGCAAAACTCCAATCGAGGGAGAGGAAGAAAAAATATATATGTGTGTGTGTATATATATATATATATATATATGATTTATGTGTAGTTAGACCCCAGTCATTCATTTAAGCATGTTTCATTAAATAATAAAGAAAAATTTTGTCTGTATAATTTAAGATCCTTTTAAGTTTCCTGCTAAGTGTCTAAGTTTCAGGTTGGAATTGGTAGATGAATTTCCCAAAATTGTCCCAAGAGCTTTCAGACCCATCATAGGCCATCATCAGGGGTTGCTTGCTTGTGTATGATGTTTGTTTTTTTAATACAAACGGTTAAATGTCAAATTAATTCTATATTAAACAATTCAATTTAAAGTAGGTGGAGTTTCAATGTCAAAAACAGTTCCATTTCAAACAATTCAGTTTAGCGTAAGCACACTGTTTAAATGTAAGTACAGTTTAATTATCAAAAATATTTCTATTTCAAGCTATTCAGTTTAATCAAACAGTTCTAATTCAAACAATTCAGTTTAGCATAAGTATGTAGTTAGTTCTATTTAACCCATAGATAGGGCTCTATCAGGTGCTACAAAGTGGACCTGGGAGCAATGTCAGTGAAGCTCCAGCATCACTGGAACCTCACCATCAGATTGTTTAGTGTCATATCTAGGACAATCGTTGGGTTGGGTCTTACCCTTCTGCAGAGAAGCAGTCAGTGTATTCTACAACCCCATCTGACTGGGCAATATATATATATAGATAGATATTTTGTTATATATATATAATTTGGTTTGTGTGTGTATATATATATATATATATATATATATATATGATTTTGTAATGTTATAAAAAAAACTTAAAAACTCCTCTTTGCACAAGCAAACGACACCTAATGATGGCCTAGAAATGGTCAAAAAGCACTCAGGACAACCTTGGTAAATTAATACACGAATTCCACTCTGAAACCAAGACACTTCTCAGGAAACCTGAAAGTATCTTAATAAAATTATATAGACAGAATGTGTCTTTATTATTTAATCAAACATTCTTAAATGAAAGACTGGTGCCTAACTACACATAGTTTATATATATATACGCGGTGCCTTCAATAAGTTTCCAGAGTTTTTTTTTTTTTACAGGCATTTAAAATTGTCGTAGACTCTTGAACATTCACTATGTTATTGCAATACATCTTATGAGTTGACTGACCAATTTTTATGATTTCAGGCTCAAATGACCAGCCACAGCAGCAATTGAAATACACCCTACTATAGCCTGATTGTCACAGCTGGTGAATTTCAAAAATGCAATCTGGACTTTAGAAGAACAATATGCAATAAAATTGTGTTTTAGACTTGGAAAAAACTGCCATGCGATGAAAGCTGGATCTACTGATATGCCCCAGAGACCAAGAGACAGAGTTCCCAGTGGAAGCATGCTGGCTCTCCTAGACCCAAGGAGGCAAGTCAGAGCAAATCCACCCACAAACTTTTGGTGATCCCTTTTTTTGACAGCACTAGCATGATCTAAATGCATTGGGTTCCCACTGGACAGACAGTCAACAAGGAATACTATGTTGAGGTTTTAAGGGAGTTCAGGAAGAGATTCCTTGGGAAGACGCCAGCACTCTTCAAATCATGTCAGTGGCATTTCCACCAGGACAATGCACCAGTCCCAAACTCCATCCTTGTCACAGACTATTTGACCAAAATGGGCATCAAGACAGTTCCTTGCTCTCCCTATTGTCTAGAGATTGCTCCCTGTGACTTTTGGTTATTCCCTCAGCTCAGAGGCTGTCGTTATGAGACAATTGAGGAGATGAAAGAAGCTGTGACGAAGGTCATTGACACGCTCACACAAGAGGTCTTCCATGGGGCCTTCCAGAACGGTACAAGAGTATTGCAGCCGGAGGAGATTACTTCGAAGGGGACTAGAGTTTCATGGGTGTAAAAGTGCCCATACGAAAAAAATCTGGAAACTTATTTAATGATCCTCGTATATATATATATATATATATATATTTCGTCATTATATATATACTTATATTTTCTGTTGATATCTATTCTTATATATCTTATTCACATACATACGTGTCGTTCATAGATACATAGCGATATTTGTCTTATGTATTTATATGGTTCATATATATCCTTGCCGCATACACACACAAAAAAACCTCATGTGTATTGATTTATCGCTCGCATCTTTTATCTTTTGTTGATATGTATATATTTTTTATATTTACGTAAATATTTATACGCTTCATAAACACTTATATATATATATTCTATTTATTCATTTTCGACCCCGCAAATGAATTATGTGAATGAGAACAGCCAAAGCAATATGAAGGAACAAAGGCGAGGTAACAATAGTAACAAGTGACAATTTATTTGTCGTATTTACAAGCGTGTATGTAAATGTCCGTGGCGGTTGTATGTAGTCTTCAGCTAGAATGGGTTATGTCGTTAGCTGGTATAGTCGCGTTGTAGGTGTTCGCAGCTGGGCGTTCGACGAGGGTCGCTGGCGTAGGTCGAGTCGTTGAGTTGAGCTAGATGTTTGATGCTGGTAAGCTGAGGTCGGTCGAGTCGTTGAGTTCAGCTGGACAGTCGTCGCGGGCAGTTGAGGTCGGTCGAGGTTGATAGATCGATATCCTCGGTTATGACGGTATGTTGTAGTTAACCAAGGATGTATCGATCCGGTTGCTGGCTCGTACGGCAGGTCGTACGTGAGTCAGGTGTTGCAGTGGTAGAACAGTCCGTAACAGCGAGTCGTTACGTGGACTGCGTTGTACCTTGCAAGAGCGTTGAGGTCGAGGGAAGGCTAGGGCCTTGCTGGGCCCCCTAGCCGTGCGGACGTATCGGACAAGAGCGAAGGCTTTGTCGGGTCAAAGCCGTGCGGACGAGCGGACGGGAACGAAGGCTTTGTCGGGTCAAAGCCGTGCGGACGAGCGGACAGGCCAGAAGGCCGAGGCTAAGATGGGCGTTATCTTAGCGCTGCGCAGATAGCGAAGCAGTAGCTAAAGGCTGGACCGTGCCATTAGCGCTGCGCAGCTTATCGGACAATCGGAACCGAGTGAGAGTTAAGACCGGTTGGTCTTAGAATCCGTCTTCGTGTTTGCCGCCTGGCCGTCCACTTCGACTGGTCATTACTGACCGCCAGAGATGCTCTGACCCGCAGACAGTGACCTCTTATGGTCCTAAAAAGGACCTTTGTGCATACCTATGTAGGGGGAAGAAAAGCAGATCTACCACGAGAAGTGGGATCAACGCCGGAAGGTAAGGTGAATGCGACCGCACAGAATGCAGGATTCCTCCTTAAAGAGCTTCGCCAAGAGCTAGCCGTTATTTATCCTACGCCCCACCAGCGTACGAATATGGCACAAGGCCGTTTTTAAGGTGGGTCCTATCGCAGGGCCGAAGCCCAACGCGTCGGCATTCCCCTTTTCGGGGCGCCTCAGGCGCCGGGCAATAAACCCAACCCCTCCGAAGAGGGTTAAAGCCTGGGGGGACGGCCCCCTGAGGCCAGAGGTGATGTATCCAGTGGTGGAACACACCCGAACGGACTGTGCGGCACGCATTCACAGCCGGTCGAGAGCGCCCCACCACAGGACACAATGCAACGCCAAGGAGCCAAGAGCTAGCCAAGTATTTGTCGCTGCCTCCCACCAGACACGACTTGACACAAGGTCAAAAGCCCGAAGGCCGATTAAAGTGGGGATAAAGGGGAGGGGAGGTCGGGAACGAGCCGAGACTCGAACCCTGTTTGTCTGTGCTGCTCATCGGCTCACTTAGTGCAATGTGAGCCTGATGAAGCAAGCAGTTTCACGAACCCAAATGTGGGTCCGGGCACGTATGCCAGTTAACGGCTTAAACTAGACGCTTGGTCTAGTGCCGTGCATGGGGGACAAAGGAGACAAAAATGCAGCTCGCCCACCCGAAGGTAGCCAAGCCAACAAGCGTTGAAAAAGGGCTTGCTGATATTACGAAGGTGCTGTGACACACAGCTCCAGTCGCGTGAATATAAAATTCTTTGATAAAAAATGAGTATTTTTCTAACCTGCTATAGGCTGGCGACGACTATTAGTTCCAGTCTTATCAGGTTATTTTTGACCGAAGTGCTTTGTAAATGTTATTAATTTTAATTCATCCTTTTCTTTTAGCTATAACGAGATGTCAAGGTCGTTAGAAAGAAAAAGGGCTTAGTCAATTCCGGTCGTACTCGGATATAATTGTCCTAAAGCGGGCGTGTAACTTGATATGTTTATGTTTATCGGCAGGTCGCGGCATGTTTCATATATACATTCTTTATATATATATATATATATATATATATATATATATATATAATGTGTTTGGTTTGGTTTGGTTTCTTTGTTTCTTTTTAGGTTATTTAATGCCAAAGCCATTCTCCTAGAAGAACAGTAGTGGTACTATTTAACACATAGGTGGGAGGATAAGTGGGGGGGGTCATACCTTTCCCAACGGTATTTGCCCGAAAGTGAACGTAAGAGCGTGACTGGAGTACGAACTTGCGTACTACGATTCCGCAGTCCATCGCTTTAAGCATTACACCACGAGGACACCCCCTATATAATGTGTGTATGTGTGTATGTCAGGTTCATATAGATATAAGTTATATATATATGTGTGTGTGTGTGTTTCTTATATATTTTTGGACCATATATATATATAATCCAAATATATATTTGTTGTTCACACACTCACGCACACATATATATATATGTATAAATATGTTGTTCACACACACGTGTATATATATATATATATATGTAATTCAAATATATAAATACAAATATATACATATATATATATGTTCATACACACACACATGTATGTGTGTGTGTATATATATATATATATATATATATATATATATATATATATTGTTCACATATATAAACTATATACATATGAACCATATATGAATACTAATCCTCTCTATGGTTCATATATTTATATGAGCTATATATATCCACAATTATACATGAAACATATTTACATGATTCATGGTCTCATTGGGTGCCCCTTTCATATGGCCTTGTGCTACATCTAAGCAAAAAGCTTAGTAAATTACTACATGATTGATGTATATATTCATATATATATATATATGCTTCGTTAAAATGCATATATTATCCATACATACATATATATATGTGTGTGTGTTTATGTGTGTATGTATGTATGTTTTATATATATATGGTTCACAAATAATTAAAATACAAATGTCTTTGTCGACCAACTCATTTTAATATATATATATTCATGTGTGGGTCCATGAAAAGATTTTTTTAGGATTTGTTTATTTTTTTAGTTCTTACATACGTGTACGTTTCTAGCTTGTTGCTTTCGTCAGAGAACATATATGGCACAGTTTGAGTTATTCACTTGGTTATGTGTTTATATTGGTGGTTACTCCTCTCTTTTTCATAGAGTGTGTTATCTGCTTTACCCCTCATTTATTATAAACATATATATGGTTCTCATATAAGTATGGTTCATGAGGAAGGCCCGAAAATAAAGGGGCCGAACCGTTATATTACAACTAACAACAATAAAGATGAGGACAACAGTCGGAAAAAATCACAAAGTATTGCACATCAAGCCTCATCTGAAAATTTCTGACAGATAATCCTATTTACCCAACCCCCCCGCTCGGGCAGGATATGACACAAGGTCAATTTTTAACAGGTTTGAATTCAGAGTTTTCTTCTCCTAGACTAGTTGCTTCACCAAGGTTGAAGAACCTAGTCTGCCCTACTATTTCCCCATAGCTAGAGGGAGAATAATTGGTTTTATACCTTTCCCAAGGGTATTAGTGCTATGTGAAATGCAGTTAGTCTTGTCCAGGATTTGAACTCGTGTCGCCGTGTCCATTTCCTACGATGATAACCATTACACCACGGGCACCTCCTAAGATAATGGTTTTAAATATTCCTATCCAACATTTGTTCCATTAATGGGGCCCAAACTATCTCTCTGGGTCAGAATTAATGATTTGATTCGTTGGGTTTTATGGCATATCAACCTTTGTAGGTTATTTAACGCCAAATCAATTTTTATGTAAATAATCAGTTCTATTTAAAACAAATCAGTTTCGTATGAGTACACATTTTAATTGTCAAAATCATTTCTATTTCAAACTATTCAAGCAGTTATATATAACAATTTAGTTTAGTGTAAGTACAGTTTCAATGTCAAAAACAGTTCAATTTCAAACAATCCAGTTTAGCATACACACGCAGTTTAAATGTAAGTACAGTTTAATTGTGAAAAACATTTCTATTTCGAACTATTCAGTTTAGTCAAGCAATTCTAATTTAATTAATTCAGTTTAGATCCCGTGTCAAAACAGTTCTATGTTAAACAATTCAGTTTAGTGTAAATACAGTTTCAATGTAAAAAAAAAAAACCAGTTCTATTTGAAATAATTCAGTTTAGCATAAGCAGTGTAAATGTAAGTACGGTTTAATTGTTAAAAAAACATTTCTATTTCAAGTTATTCAGTTTAATCAAACAATTCAGTTTAGCGTAAGTATGCCATTAGTTTTATTTAACCCATAGAGAGAGCCTTATCAGGTGCTACCATTCCGGGCCAGAGTGGACCTGGGAGCAAAGGCAATAAAGAGGTACTCCGCATTCCCCAGAGCTCCAGCACAGCTGGATCCTCACCATCAGATTGTTTAGTGTCATATCCAGGACACTCGTTGCAGAGAAACAGTCGGTGTATTCTACAGCCCCAGCCGACTGGGCAACTGGGTCAGAATGAAGATGGGAGTAGTATCATCATCAAGTCGTGCTAATGTTGGATATTGACTTGAAGACTCTCTTTGACATGCTTCGTAAATTGCGTGTGTGGCAGGCAAAAAAAGAAGTCGGGCACTGCCTAAAGTAAACAAGACGCAGATGCCCAGGCGGAAATGCCTCGTAAATTGCGTGGGTGGCATGCTAGAAGAAAGCGTGATCGTGTGCAACGTGTAAGCAGCTGGTTGGAACAGATGTGTCCGAGAATTTTCATGGGAGTCAGGAATATTATATAACCAGGAACAGATTCAAGCCGCAAAGAACGAAGAAGAAAAACAGAAAGGTGTCACAGAAAAATCGTACCGTTGCCCCCCGTGTGCGTGCAAACTCAGCTGTCTTCGACTTTTTCTCACTCTACTTCGGGTTTATAAAAGGAAAATAAAAGAATCAGGTTATATTTTTATACATCAGCGTTGTTGTCTTTCGTTGCTAAACAACACCGACAGCACGGAACTCTCGCTCGTTCGCTCGCTCTTTATCTATCCGTCCTAATCCTCCATCAATACTGGGAGCTTTGATGTAGTTTGCTTTATTTAATGGCATATCAAACTTCGTGAGTCATTTAATGCCAAAGCCATCCTTATAGAAAAACAACAGTATTACTAAACAACCTATAGCCGACTGCGATCCTGGTAGGTCTTTTCAACTGCATCCAGTGTCCTTACAGAGCTGTAAGTATTTTCTGACTTACAGACACTAGCGTGTAAGTAAAGTTGGGGACTGTAGTCGAGAGCGACCAGAAGGCTCCCTTTTCAATAGCTACTACACCGAGATGTAGGGGAGGGCGCTACTCCTTTCCCAGGATTGTTCCACTTCACCCTTGATACGTACCTTATATTGCTGAGTGTTAAGCAAGGAGGTATCAAGTACCATTTTTAAAGTCTTTGGTATGACTCGAACGGGGATTGAACCCAGGTCTCCCGGACGATTGGCGAACAATCTACCCACTCAGCCAATTAGTATTAAGTAATTAGTCGAATTTAATAATTAAAATTTGTTTGCCCATGGTTTCAAGTATTCCTATCTAATGTCAATAATTTGCAAGCAATTATATGGTTTCAAGTAACTAATAATAATAGTCCTAAGTAAATAACTGTCTACTGAGCAATATATGTAACATTCAAAACAATTTCTAATTGATTGATCAAATTTTACTTGCTTAGTCCTGATAAGTATATAAAGCGTGAAATAATTTGATGATAAAAGCTGTAATTGACTTACGTGAGGACAGACACAAAGAAAAAATGTTGGTGAATCTTTAACCGTAATTCCTGAATGGTGCCAGTTAATGTGTGAGGCAATAGTCAGAGAAGTGATGGGTTGTGACGTTGCCCCCACGTTACCTCAACTTCTTCGAACCATTTCGATATTCTTGGCCGGTGATCATCTAGTAGTCCCGATAGGGGCATCGCACATTTCTTTACGGCTACAAGAAATACAATCAAGGGAGTGGGAGAAAAAGAACAAACGAACAATACGAGCCTGGGGTTAACTCAAAGTGCAAGACAAGGAGTTATGTAACACTCTGTATTCCTGTGAGCATATATAGACTAACGCTAGCGTGGATTTCTAGCGAAAATTCTACAACCCACGGGGAGTGCTGACTCATCTTGAATCGTCTTCCCTCACTGCTCTAGACCTCATCTCATCCGACTGGTCTCTCTGCTGTCCGGTGTCGACTGCCCTGTCAGTCGTCCTTTGTCCAACTCCCTTCTCGCGTCCCCTTACCCACTTCCGGTCACGCCGAGATCTCGAGTCCAAAACCCTTTGTCTGGTTTCGCGCCAAAACAGACCAAGGAATCGTCTGCTTGGCGGACCTCCTACATAGTGTTACAGGGTTGTAATTGTTCGTATCTTTATTTAAATTTTGAGCCAGACAACACAAGTATTGAATCTAATTCTTTTCTATGACAAAAATATTACTGGTTGTTCTTTATTGAAACATGTGACATTATCATGCGATGACTCAACCCTCACAAATGATTTTTTAATTGATGTTCGTTTATTTAACGGAGTCAGCACAAAACAACGCCATAAGGACTGATTATGTAAAAGCAAAAATAGATAATAAGCAACAGAATTGCAAGTGAAGATTAAACGGTTAATCACATCATAAGCAAGAGGGTGTCCTCGTGGTGTAATGGTTAAAGAGCTTGACTGCGGAATCGTAGTACGCGTTTACGAACTTCAGTAGCGCTTATACGTTTACTTTCGGACTAATACCCTTGGTACTGTTCTTCTACAAGGATAGTTTAAGGATTAAATAACCCAGGAGGGTTGATATGCCATTAAATGAATAAAAAAAACCCTGATCCATTATCAGAACATTTTTTTTGTAATGTACATCTTTTTTTTTTTTTTTTGCTTTCTTTTTCTTTCAAATTTAAAAATTTTCTTAGTTCTACTTCAAATCAATTTATAAAATTTATCTGACAAAATCTTTTTAGTTTTCGAGAAAATTTTTTTTGATTTAGCAAAAACTTTTTAAAGACTTTAATGATTAACTAAAGACTTTTGCTGGGTATGACACTAAACTTCATTTGGTGGTGATCCTCCACTTTTGGAGTTCTGGGGAATGTAGATTACCCCTTCATTACCATTACTCCCAGGTCCACTTTAATCCCAGTCAGAGTCCCATTTACGGATCTGTTTGAATATATTTGTATTTGAATTCAAAAAATGCGAAACTTTTTTTTTGAGGAATTCGGGGTGTAACGGTTATCGTCGTAGGAAATGAACTCAGTGATCCGAGTTCAAATCCTAGACGAGGCAGTCGGCATTTCACTTAGCGTAAATACTCTCGAGAAAGTTATCCAATTATTCTCCCTTCAGCCGTCGGGCAGATTGGGCTCTTTAACCTTAGTATGGTAACCGATCTAAGAGAAAGAAAGCTCTGAATTTAAACCTGTTAAACTCTGTGGTCGCTGGTTCGATCTCCAGTGGTGGAGATTACGGTATACACTGCTGATGAGACCTAATAAGGTCGAAACAGCTGTCCAGTGTTCCCGTATATCGTGCGTAGGTTCTCTGGTTAGGTCTCTTCAGCAGTGTATACCGTAATCTCCACCATTGGAGATCGAACCAGCGACCACAGATTACAGTGCCGAAACTCTACAACTGAGTCACCAGTTCATATCGCACACAAGTGACGCGAAATCAACTGGTCATAGTAATTACGCGACCAAATAACCTAAATGTGTCTTGCAAGTTACATCCGTACTCTTTCCAGAGGACCACGTCTTCCCAAATAGCTTAGAAATACGCATCCACGTAATTATTATACCTCGGGGACAAGGGAATAGATGTACATATTTTTTTTATTTTTTAAGTAGAGGATGAAACCTAATAAGGTTGAAACAACTGTCCAGTGTTCCCGTATATCGTGTGTAGGTGTTCGGCGGATTTTCTGGTCATCGTAATTCAATTCACAATATTAATTCCTCTACTTAAAAAATAAAAAAATATGTATATCTGTTAAACTCTGCCTAAAAATTGATCTCGTAACGGAGGAGTCGGGGAATAGCATAAACAAAAGACATAACTACAAACGTACCATAAAATAATCCCAGACAGGTTGACATGCCTTTGAAACCAATCTCTCAGTCCACGCTAACATTACCTCTACGGGGGAGTTAGACCTTCCCTCTACGAGACTACCTGTCGGCAACTCATAATGTTTAAGACAGGATGCTTCGGTGGTCCGTGGTCCGGTAACCGAAGTGATCATGTGACTTTCAACACCCTGCTTTAGCTCTTACTCTGTTTGACAGATAATCAGATTCCTATCCAATCAATCGGCTGGTCATGTCAAGCCTTTGCCCCTATATAATTGCTCTGACCGTATTCAAATTGCTCTTGTGGCAAACAAGTATCCAACCCTGTTTTATCTTAAAGGTCCTAGAAGACGGTGGCTGAGGGTTAATTGCGCTGAGATAGCAATACAGGAAACCATTTAACTGTGTGCAAACAAATTATTCATATTGAATAGAATCATTAGTGTTAAATAGCAATAATTAAAACCATTTAACTGTGTACAAACAAACTCATTTAGAAATAAAGTTACCTTTAAACTATTCACTTAAAAATCATGATATAAACAGCATTTGATATTAAATAGTCATCAAGATTTGATATGCCGTTAAACCAAATGAAAGTGTGTAGTGATGTCGATATATTACATAGTAGTTTTTTTTTTTTGTTTGTTTGTTTTTGTTTTTTTTTTAAATAAAATTTTGTAAGTATTTCTTTTGACAATGGCAAATATTTTGTTTGTGTCAGAGTGTTGAGTTGGATGGTGTCAGCTGTTTTGATTTTAAACAATTTCGAAACAAATAATTTATATGCCCTAATTAGAATTTATTAATTGCAGATGTTGCCGTTTTCCAAGAATTGCTACCACTTTTTTTTTTGTTGTTTTTATTCTTTAAACAATTCCCTTTTAGAAATGGACGCAAATGTATTTCCTTTTTTTTCTTTTTTTTTTCTTTTTTTCATGTTTTTGTCACTTGTCACATCCGTTTGTTTTGATATTCATTGTTCTATTTCAGAAATTATGCAGACTACTGTACTTTCCTTGTGATTTTGAACCGCATGTGGGAGTGAGGCTTCAGCTCCTGATCTTTGTTGGTTGGTTAGGTTTTATGGCATATCAACCTTTGTAGGTTATTTATTGCCAAATCCTGTTTATCCATATATATTAAATATGTATGCTTTTGGTTGGGTTGAGTTTTATGGCATATCAACCTTTGTGGGTTATTTAATGTCAAATCCATTTTTATGTAAATAATCAGTTCTATTTCAAACAATTCAGTTTAGCATAAGCACGCATTTTAAGTGTATGTACAGTTTGTCAAAAACATTTCTATTTCAAGCTATTCAGTTTAGGCAAGCAGTTCTAATTCAGCTAATTCAGTTTAGTATAAGTACAGATTTTGTTTACACACAGTTAAATGTCAAAACAGTTTTATGTTAAACAATTCAGTTTAGTGTAAATACAGTTTCAATGTCAAAAAACAGTACTATTTCAAATAATTCAGTTTTGCATAAACACGCAGTTTAAATGTAAGTATGGTTTCAATTTAGCATAAGCACAATTTAAATGTAAGTACGGTTTGTCAAAAACATTTCTATTTCAAGCTATTCAATTTAGTCAAACAGTTCAGTTTAGCATAAATATACCGTTAGTTCTATTTAACCCATAGATAGGGCCCTATCAGGTGCTACCCTGCCGGGCCAGAGTGGACCTGGGAGCGATGGTAATGAAGGAGTACTCTGCATTCCCCAACACTCCAGCATTGCTGGAACCTCACCATCAGATTGTTTAGTGTTATATCCAGGACACTCGTTTGCAGTGGTGCAATCCGTGTATTCTACCGTTCCTGCCGACTAGGCAAATGGAAGTAATCCTTTCATTGCTATTACCTCTAGGTCCACTCTAACCTGGACTCTTTCCTCTTCTCATAATACGTTAACTGTATCCCCCTCTTCAAAAAATGTCCTGAGTATGATAATCAACTGAAGATCTAGGGAGTTTGGAGTCATGCCTTCATTACTATTACTCCCAGGTACACTCTGACTCGGACTGTTAGATCTGTTTCATGGTTGGTTGGGTTTTGTGGCATATAAACTATTGTAGGTTTTTTAATGCCAAATCCTCTTTATACATATATATTAAATATATATGTTTTGGTTTGGTTGGGTTTTATGGCATATCAACCATTGTAGGTTATTTAATACCAAACCCTGTTTAGTAGTCGAGGGAGACCCGAAGGCTTCTTTTCAATAGCTACTACACCAAAGTGTAGGGAAGGGTGCTACTTCTTTCCCTGGATTTCTCCACTTCACCCTTACCTTAGCATGTGTTAAGCAAAGAGGCATCAAGTACCATTTTTTGAATCTTTGGTCTGACTTGACCTGGGATTGAATCCCGGTCTCCTGGGCCTTTGGCGAACACTCTGACCGTTAGGCCAATGGACTGGTTACATACACATACACACACACATATATATATATATATATATCAAATATGGAAGTAAATCCGAAAATATATAGAAAATTGATAAACAAGGTAATAAAAATAATATATATACAGGGAAAGAGGTAACTGTTTTATCAATTTCTCTGTATGTATAGTATTTTTTATTTTTGCATTTTATTAAACGTTTACCGGTGATTTAACATCACTAGATATCATCTTTCCTGGCCCTGACGATGGTTCATTAGAACCGAAACGTTGTAACGTCGATTTCTTTCTCATTAAATTCTTCTTCTTGGATTTATCATTTTCTCTGTATATTAAATATGTATGACTTGTAAACGAATAGTTTGCAGATAACATTTTTAAATGAACCAGAGCTCATTTGTTTGTGCACAGTTGAGTGGTTTCAAGTATTGCTATCTATCGCTAATAATTTAATTTAAACTCAATCTTTTGTTTGCTTACATTTAAATGGTTATACATATATTATTTGTCAGTAAAAACTTTATAGGTAATTTCATTTTTAAATGAGTTAGGGCTAATTTGTTTACACACAGTTAAATGGTTTCAAGTATTGCGATCTACGAGAATCATTAAATAAGTTTCCAGACTTTTTTCGTATGGGCACTTTTATTGATAGTACACACATGAAACTCCAGTCCCCTTCGAAGTAATCTCCTCCGGCTGCAATACACTTGTTGTAACGTTACAACAACTTCTAGAAGGCCCAATGGAAGTCCTCTTGTGTGAGCGTGTCATTCGTCACAGCCTCTTTCATCTCCTCAATTGTCTCATAACGACAGCCTCTGAGCTTAGGGAATAACCAAAAGTCACAGGGACCAAGGTCTGGACTATAGGGACAGTGAGAAACTGCCTGGATGCCCATCTTGCTCAAATAGTCTGTGACAAGGATGGAGTTATGGACTGGTGCATTGTCCTAGTGGAAATGCCACTGACCCGATTTGAAGAGTGCTGGCCTCTTCCGACAGAATCTCTTCCTGAACTCCCTTAAAACCTCGACATAGTAACCCTAACCCTTTGGCCAATCAACTGTGATGTATTGACTTCCTTACTCCTCCCACACCTCTCATCATCCCTCACAGACTCCTTGCCTTCCTTGAATCTTTTATGCCACTCAAAAACTGAAATTCACCATCTGTGACAATCAGGCTTTAGTAGGGTGTATTCCAATTCCTGCTGTAGCTGTTCATTTGTACCTGAAATCAGTCATCTCATAAGATGTATAGCAATAAGATACTGAATTTTCAAGCGTCTATGACAATTTTAAATGCCTGTACAAAAAAATGAATGCACCACGTAACACTAATAATTCTGTTTAATATTAATTATTTGATTGCACACAGTCAAATGGTACCAATAATTCAATTTTTGTACACAGGTAAACGGTTTCAAGCATTCCCATCAAACACAAATAATTCTAATTAGTATCAATCATTTATTTGCACACACTTCAAGCATTGCTATTTGAGACCAATAGTTTTATTTGCACACGGTGAAATATTTTCAAGTATTGATATGTAACACTAAGAATTCTATTTAAACATCACTGATTTGTTTGCACATAGTTAAATGGTTAAACAATTCCATTTGACCCATAGATTAAACCCTAACAGGTACTATCATACGGAGGTCAGAGTGGACTTGGGAGTAATGGCAATGAAGAAGTCCTCCAAATTCCCAGGTCTAGAGCCTCACCATCATATTCAGGACTTTAACTTACCTGGAATACAATAATTTGTATACAATTTTATGTGTTCCAGTATTTTTTCATCTAAGCTGTAAGCTGTTAACAATCGTTAACAGTTGTTTCGACCTTATTAGGTCTCATCAGCAGTGTATACTGTGATCTCCACCAATGGAGATCAAACCAGCGACCACAGATTGCTGAGCTGAAACTCGAAAACTGAGCCATCAGTTCATATTGCACACAAGTGACGCCAAATCAACTAGTTATGGTAATTGCGCGGCCAATTACCTTAATGTGTCTTGCAATTTACATCCGTACTCTTTAAAGAGGACACGGTCACCCTCCACGACGACGTCTTCCCAGGAGGATTGGAAATACGCATCCGCGTAATTATTATGACCTCCAGGACAAGGATATAGATGTTTGGGGTTTTTTTATGTCTTTTTTTTACTTAAAATATGAATGTTTATTTATTTCTTTTTTTTTACTTAAAAAAAATGAACGTTCATATTTTGATTTAAAAAATAAACATTCATATTTTGATTTAAAAAATAAAATAAAATAAAATAAACGATCATATTTTGATTAAAAAAAATAAAATAAAAATTTATATTTTGATTTTAAAAAATAAAATAAAATAAACATTCATATTTTGATTTAAAAAATAAAATAAAATAAACATTTATATTTTAAGTAAAATTAAATAAAATAAAATAAACGTTCATATTTTGATTTAAAAAAAAATAAAATAAACATTCATATTTTGATTTTAAAAAATGAAATGAAATAAACATTTATATTTTAAGTAAAATTAACATTCATATTCAGAGTAAAAAATAAAATAGAATAAAATAAACTTCATATTTTATATTTTAAAAGCCAATTCATTATTCCCTATACTTGAATTTCTAATTTTCTGATTGAAAATGAAATGCTTCTCAGAAAACACATTAAATGAATATCAAATACATTTAAACATTTAATCTTCACCTTTTTCACTGTAATTTAGGGCTTTTTGTCTAATGGCATTATTGAGAGACTAAACAGAGTGGTCTCCCTTGTCATAGAGTTTGAGGGACTCTCCAACATTATGAGTCCTTTTTGGTTACGTGACGCGGTGAACCGCCTCTTTCACGAACTGGACCTTGAGTTGAATAGACTTGGTGGTTCGCACATCAGCAGCGACCATATGGAACCTTCCTCCTTTAGATACCAGACCCGAGAAAAGTAAGGGATATTTGTCTCTGTCTCCCACCAGACAGGACTTGACCCAAAGGTCGATTATAGCGTGGATTTAGGAGAGGGGAAGGTCGGGCACGAGCCGAGACTCGGCTCTGCTGGACTATGCTGGTCATCGGCCCACTTAGTGCAATGTGGGTCTGATAAGCCTAGCTGGTCATGGACCCAAAGAGAAGAGTAAGTGGTTTCCACCTTTTTGCTGTATGGACTTGTGGAATGGGAACTGATGTTGTATATTGACCTACGACCCGGCCGGGCTATCAAAATAGGAAATGCACCTATGTAAATAACAGGTGCATCCGGTCGAGGAATAGCAGAGTATAACCTTGACCGTGGATGGGTTGAATGAGTGCAATTTGTGACGCCCACAAGAAGGTCGCGTTGAACTAATATATAACTCAGGTCACAGGAAATTCAATCAGTTGGAGACAAGATGCGGTATACGAAGCCAGCAACCAGCAGAGGGGGCTCTCAGGCCCCCGATTGATCAGTTGGGGATCAGACGAGTTGGAAATAAGATGCTGGATTGAGGAACATGTCCCAGAGAGGCTGGGCCCCCAGGCCTCCGGTTGAGCAGCCCAGGAGAATGGGAAAGAAACGCGGTTATGGCCAATAGAGTGGGGGTCAATATTGTTGTATACTGACCTCCGACCCGGCCAAACATGCCATTCCAAAGACGGCGGAAGTGCATATTCCATTGGCGTGGACGAGCTTGGCTGACAATATGGGACTGGGATAAAATCCCACGGTACAGCCACAAACTGATGCACC
>OY757924.1:10756066-10761066 GCA_963585895.1 Sepioteuthis lessoniana | reverse complement strand
CAGCTTAGACTTTAGAGTAACTTTCGTATACCTATTGTCATAATATAAAAGGCTATCATGCAGATTAAAAGTCTTATAATTGTTAATGTTCCTTATATCAATCTTATCACGTTTAATGTTGGTACTTCTTTTTTCTTGATGTGCCCTGCTGAAATTAGGGTGCGTCTTATACAACCGTGCGTCTTATATGCTGTCCGATACGGTAATTTGTTTAGCTGTCCTTGCACCATTGTCTATGTGTGTTTTGTTTTGTTTTGTTTTTTTTTTTTTTTTTTTTCAGGTATAAAAAGTTATCAGATTACGGAATGATATCAATTTTTCTGAAACAACCTGGATACGGAAGAATAAGCAATTCGTTTTCAATTTTTTTTTCTTTTTCGGAAATCAGAAAAGTGCTGGTCAGTTGTATAAGAAAAATCTGAAATAGATTAAATATTTGCTCACCTCATGACAGCCTCCTTACTAGCAGTTTCACGGAGTCTTCGTGGTTAACATACTAGACTACTACATCATAGTAAGCAAATTCTGAAACACCCTGTAATAGAACAAATAATTATCAGAATCTTTTTCTTTTTTTTTCCATCCAAAATCCACAATAAGAATCCTTACATTTCTTCTCGACTTTTTGGTTTGGTTTTATAGCATATCGTCCATTCAATGCCATATCCTTTTTATACATATATATTAAATACATATGATTCGCTTGGGTTTTAAGGCATATAAACCATTGAAGGTTATTTAATGCCAAATCCTGTTTTTACATATGTAAACACATTTTGTAGATACACACAGTTAAATGAATAAACAGATCTATTTCAAACTATTCAATTTAGCATAAATAATTTGTTTGCTCTCAGTTTAAATATAAAACAGTTCTATTTAACCCATAGATAGGACCCTATCAGGTGCTACCACTCCGTGATGGCAATGAAGGGGTACTCTGCATTCTCCAAAGCACCTCAGGATACATGTTGGGGAGGGGTGTTTTATACCTCTGCAGAGAAGCTGTCGATTTGGTTTGGTTTGGTTTTATGGCATATCAACCTTTTGTAGGTTATTTAACGCCAAATCCACTTTTATGTCGATTTAAAACAATTCAGTTTAGTATGAGTACACAGTTTGTCAGAAATATTTCTAATTCAAACTATTTAGTTTATTCAAGCAGTTATATATGACAATTCAGTTTAGTGTAAGTACAGTTTCAATGTTAAAAACAGTTCTATTTCAAATAATTCAGTTTAGCATAAGCACGCAGTTTAAATGTAAGTACGGTTTAATTGTGAAAAACACTTCTGAGTCATGCTACAACGTTCATTTTAAGATTAATACCCCAGGTGTGACACTATGTGGGTGGTACACCAGGCAGACGATTTCTTTGTCTGTTTTGGCGCGAAACCAAACAAAGGTCTGAGCTCGAGATCCCGGAAGCGGGGGAGAAAAGGCAAGTCCGAGAGAAGCCAGAGGGGCAGTTGGCAAAGGAACCCGAAGAGGGTCAGTTGGCGGAGGGAGACGCGGAGAGGCAGTCGAGAACGGACAGCAGAATGGACCAGTCAAGATGAGTTAGCAGTCCAGACTTGACAACGGTCAGTAGAAGGAGGCAGTGAGGAAGACGGTCAAAGATGAGTTGGCATTCCTAGTGGCTTTTGTTGGAGTTTCGCGAAAAATACACTCCCAGCGAGAGTCTACAAGATGCACGAAAAGCTGTACAAAAAAGTGTCACAAAACTACCCTTCTTGCACTTGGAGCTGACCCAAGTCCATATTGTTCGTTTTTTTTTTTTTTTTCTTCCACTCCCTCGGTTGTATTTCTTGTGGCCGTAAAGAAATGTGTAATGCCCCTGTCGGAACCCACAGGATGAATCACGGGCCATGAATACTATTGGTTTTAAGAAGTTGATGTATACGGGGTGGCCGCGAAGGGGTGTATCACACAGGGGGAAAAAAGGTATAGACTCGCTTATACATCCGACTAGGGGTTAAATACTACTATTACTACTACTACTGTTCTTCTACAAAGATGGTTTTGGGACCAAATAACCCACGAATGTCGATATGCCATTAAACCAAACCAAGCCTTCATTACTGTTTTATGACTAGTTTGACCCCATCTTAATAAAATTGCTTTGGAGGGGATTCACTTTTGCTACTACCACTACTGTTCTTCTACAAGGAAGACTTTAGCATTAAATAACCCATGAAGGTTGTATGCCATTAAACCAAACCAAGCCATTATTATTATTTTATTACTAGTTTGACTCGATCTTAAAACTGCTTAGGGGGTGAATCACTTTTGCTAGTACCACAACTTCTACTATGATGGCTTTGGCATTGAATAACCCACAAGAGTTGATATGCCATTAAACAAAGAAACCAAACCAATTAGATTGTTTCCAGTAACTAATAATCATGAAAATTATATTTATAATAATAATCCTTAATAAACTTCAGGCAACTATTCTTTAGAAAAAAATAATCTAAAGGCACGCTCGTACCAAGTGAGTGAAGAATTAATCACCGGGTCTCATGAGGCCGTCCCCACAAGCAATACCTGTTCTGCAGGGCTAAGTTTATTGTTTGGCGCCTGGGGCGCCCAAAAATAAGAAATGCCAGTGGAATAAAGCATTTTTTGTGACGGCCCTGCATGTGTCTCAATTCATGCGTGCTTCCTACATAATAGAAATGATCTGTCAAATCCGGCGTTGTGGCAGTTGGAATAAACAACCTTAATAATAATTTGTAAACAGATTTCCTTGACCCATAGACAGATCCTAACAGAGTGGACCTGAGAGTAATGGAAATGAGAAAGTACTCAATACTCCCCATATCTCCAGAACGAGAGCCTCACCAAGTACTCAATACTCAATTTGTAAACAGACCTCCTTAACCCATAGACACATCCTAACAGAGTGGACCTGAGAGTAATGGAAATGAGAAAGTACTCAATACTCCCCATATCTCCAGAACGAGAGCCTCACCAAGTACTCAATACTCAATTTGTAAACAGACCTCCTTAACCCATAGACACATTCTAACAGAGTGGACCTGAGAGTAATGGAAATGAGAAAGTACTCAATACTCCTCATATCTCCAGAACAAGAGCCTCACCAAGTACTCAATACTCAATTTGTAAACAGACCTCCTTAACCCATAGACACATCCTAACAGAGTGGACCTGAGAGTAATGGAAATGAGAAAGTACTCAGTACTCCCCATATCTCCAGAACGAGAGCCTCACCAAAAGGAGGTTTAATATCAAACTCAGAATATCCCTTTTTAGAGGAGTATTCCTCTACAGGAGACGTAGTTATTATATGCTAAGGGCTTCTGACAGGGTGACGAAAATTTATTGAATTTCATTCAAAATTATTTTACTATAGAAAGGCATTACAATTATTTAAAGTCGGGCGGGGGAGCAAGAGAAGGAGGAACAGGAATTAACGAAAGAGAAGAGAGGAGAGAAAGATTTTAAAAAGAAAGGAAAGCAAAATAGGGGGCGGAGTAATTAACTTCATCTACAAACCTTCAGTTTAATGTCATACCAGAGACATCCCCGTTTTTAAGTGGGGGAGGTTCCAACCCGTTTGCAGAAGATACAATAAGTATTATTTCCTGAAAAGCTAGCGATTTTTACCAAAGTCAATGAAATAGAAATATTCAATTATCTCCCTTTAGGGAGGAGATAATCTTCAAGATCCTTAAGTGTGGGCAAATTATTTTCGAAAAGTTTGCCAAACAGATTGGTTTAGTTTGGTTGGGTTTTATGGCATATCAACCATTGTAGGTTATTTAATGCCAAATCCTCTTTATACATATATATTAAATATATATGATTTGGTTTGGTTGGGTTTTATGGCATATCAACCGTTGTAGGTTATTTAATGCCAAATCCTCTTTATACATATATATCAAATATATATGATTTGTAAACACATTCTGAAGACAACATTTAAACGCGCTAGAGTTCTTTTTTGCATACAATTAAATGGTTTCAAGTATTGCTATATAACAGTCACAATCTAAGCTCAATTATTTGTTTGCGCACAGTTTGTTTTATTTGACCCATAGATAGGACCCTATCAGATGCTACCACTCCGAGTCAGAGTGGACCAGGAAACATGGCAAGGAATGGATACTCCACATTTCCCAAATCTCCTTGCTGAAACTTTGCTATCAGATTCTTTAGTGTCATATCAATGACGGTCGTTTGGAGGGGGGGTCTTACCCCATCTGCAGAGAAGCGGTCGGTGTATTCTACAGTCCCAGCCGACTGGGCTATTGCCAAATAGAGGTTGTTAAAAGAATTCAATTAATCAAATAAAAAAGGACACAGTTTAATTGTTAAAAACATTTCTATTTCATGCTATTCAGTTTAGTCAAACAGTTCTAATTCAGACAATTTAGTTTAGTAGAAATATAGTTTTTGTTTACACACAGTTAAATGTCAAAACAGTTCTATTTCAAACAATTCAGTTTAGCATACAAAAGCAGTTTTATTTCAAACAATTCAGTTACCATAAGTACGCAGTTTAAATGTAAAAACAGTTCTATTTCAAACAATTCAGTTTAGCATAAGTACAGTTTAGTTCTATTTGACACATAGGTTGGACTCTATCAGGTGATTCCATTCCAGGCAAGAGAGGACCTGGGAGCGATGGTAATGAAGGGGTACTCCGCATTCCCCAAAGCTCCAGTATTCTACAGCCCCTGCAATTATGTGTCATTGTATAATAGCATGAAAAAAATAAACTACTCACTTTTCATATTCGGCAAAACAACCTTTACATAATCCGTGACGTTACTGCTATTGAGGATGTTATTGGAAAATGTGGGGATGCCAAGATGTTTCTTGTATTCTTTCGCGATTCCGATTGTCTCTCTGCGAAATTAGCGAATTGCTTACCCCTGTCGCCTGAAAGCTCCTATTCTCCTTCTGTGATAGGACCAGATTTTACATACGGGTTGGTAAAATTCTCGAGAAACTTCTAGACAATTTCACGTCGA